>BCNH02000011.1:920725-990259 GCA_001662345.2 Metrosideros polymorpha var. glaberrima
TTTGGAAATAAAAAAATGGATTTTTTTTTTCTTATTTCTATTCTAAATTTATTCTTCAAAACAATTTTGTACTAAACAGATTTTTTTTTTCTGTTTTCGAAAACAAAAGAATAGAAATTAGAGAAACATGATCGTTCTAATTCTAATTTTGAAAAGTAGAAAGAAAATGAAATAACAAAAACTAAGGAAAATTCTAAATAATGACATAAAATGGGATTATTTTCTTCGAAACGGACCAAAGTTAATCTTGTTTCAAATAAGGACCTAATGTGACCAATTCAGTTTCAAATAAAGGCCTGAGCTTGTCGTAGGCTAAATTTTTGCTGGCAAGTGAGCACTTGATGTTTTCGGCGGCTAGAACAGGGCATTTTTGTCTAAAACAAAATCTGGAAGTGACCCAAGCTTACCTTCCATGCCACTCACCTCCACCTCCACGCCTCTTCCTTCCCAACAGAATTGTCACCCACAATAGGAAATCCCTCTCTTTTACCTTTATTTCTATGGATATGTTCACTAGAAGTCCTAAAATTTGTTAAGATAGTGTAATTGAGTCCTAATATTTGCAAAAAGTACAATCAAAAGTTAAAACTTGTTAAATTGGTTCAACCGAGTCATTCCATTAATTTCGTTCAACTTGGCTTACAAATAATGCTATCATGGCTTCTTTTTTTTCTCTCCTATGTGGCGATGACGTGGCTAAAATGACGTCGTTTTAGTCTAAATCTATTTTTTTAATATGATTTTAAATTAAATTAAAAAATCAACTAAACTTTAAAAAAAAAGAGCAAATTTTAGAACTAGCGGCGAGAGCTATAGCCCTTGCACCGCTGCCGCCCCACCATCGTCGGGAAGGCCGGCGACCCCCATCGACATTCCCCACCATCGCTAGCCTTCCTGACGATGGTGGGGTAGCGGCGGCGAGGGCTTGCAACCCTTAGCCACTTGCCCCCTCCCCTTCTTTTTAATTTACCTTTTTTTTTTATATTTAATTTAAATAAATTTTATATTAAAAATTAGATTTTGACATGTCAGCACGACATAAAGTTGAAAAAATAATTGAAAAAAATCACGTCGACATATTTCATTAATTTAATTGGACAGAGTTAACAGAAAGACTTGATTGCACTAATTTGACAAGTTTTAGAACTTAATTGCACATGTTACAAGTTTTAGGACTCAATTGCACTTTACTGACAAGTTTTAGAACTTGCAGAGTACATATCCCTTATTTTTAAGAACCCAAGTTTCTGGATATAACTCTCTTCAAAACAAAAAATGCCCCATTTAAGCCTTCGGAAAAATCAAATGCTCGCCAACCAACCAAAGAGCTCGTACCCTTATGTGAGATTGATCTAGTCATATTAAAAATAATGTCCACTTTAAACTTTTTGTTATAAAATGACTCCACTTCAAATCTTTATTCGAAATTCCCCCAAAAACTACAAAAATTATTTGTGATTTTGCATTCCCATAATGAGTTGGAAGGTTTTCCAATGATTCACTCTAATATAAAGAGATCGATAAAATCTTAAGAAAAAAAAAAAATTCATGTCAACGTCACATGAAGTAAACATACAAAAGAGCAAAAATAAAAAGGGTTAATACCATGAAAAATCCTAAATTGGTACGTCTATGACAAATTTACCAAAAACTATTTTTTTGACCACGAAAAATCCCAAACTGGTACACATTTGACAAATTTACCCAAAACTAATTTTTTTATCACGAAAAACCTCAAACTGGTATATTTGTGACAAATTTACCCCAAATTGGTACACCTATGACAAATTTACCCTCTATTAGTTTCCGTTAAATTGTATTAATACCACGAAAAATCCCAAACTGGCAAACATGAGATAAACGGAGGATAAAACCCAAAACTAGTACATCTTATCAACTGTTACGTGTCATCAAACTCAGCAATTTAACAATAAAAATTGACAGAAACTGACGGAGGGTAAAACTGTCACAGGTGTACCAGTTTGGGATAAATTTGTCACAAGCGTACCAGTTTGGAGTTTTTCATAGTATTAACCCAAATAAAAAATCCCTTATCTGTGAAGCAGAGTCATGAACGACGTGGAAGTCTCTACTTTTTTTATTATTTATTTTTTTTAATGTTTTTTTGAGGTTGCTCGTTCATGTTGTCTAATGGCCACGACAGGATTCTGAAGCCAGCAGGGATTGGAGTGGATCGGATCGAATCTGTCAAATTTAACAAAACCCCGCTTGAGATAATCAGACTTGAACTCGACACTCCGACGACAAGAGTGGGCTTTGAGAGAAAAGTAGGAAATGGGCAAAGGAGGCATGTCCCGCGAGGATGGTGAAGAAGAGAACATGGCTGCTTGGCTCGTTGGTCTCAACACCCTCAAGATTCAACCTTTCACTCTCCCTCCACTTGGTCATAAGCGCTCTCAATCTCCTTTTGATGCTCTTCTTGTTTCTTTTCTCTTTTTGGGAGTTTCCAGTTTCAGTGTTCATTGTTCATATTCACCTTTTGGCTTGTGAGGGTGTTAATAGTTGTTTTTGTGCGCTCTGTGCATCCCTTTGGTCGATTTCTTCATGACCCTTGTGCGGGATTTTGGATTAATCTGTGCTTTTTATGTGCAAATAGGCCCCCATGATGTCAGAGTCAGGATGAAGGCTGTTGGGATATGTGGGAGTGACGTTCATTATCTGAAGGTTATGGTTTTATGAATGTAATCTGTCTTCTTTGTTGCTTTCTTCCCCTTCTGTTAATAAGCTGCGGAAGGGAAGCAGAAGGCTAGTTGGCACACTGATATGACTCTGATGAGTAACAGATGGGGATTTGATTTCTTAAAGGGCTACTCAATGAGAGAGGACATTTTAGATACTGGTACATTAGTTAAAGAAGGAATGATTGATCCAACTCGGTTGAGGGATTCCTTTATATGTTGGACCATATGGATTGAGAAATGCAGTGAGGAAGATTTTCCTTCTTGGTTAGCAATACCTATGATGTCATCTTTTGTAAAACCACATCTCGTGAGTTGCACTTGGCTAATAAATAGATTTTTCTACACTTGCTCTCGTTTGATTGTTTCTTTGACTTGCAGACGCTAAGATGCGCGCATTTCGTGATGAAAGAGCCTATGGTGATTGGTCATGAGTGTGCAGGGATCATAGAAGAAGTGGGGGGTGAAGTCAAGACATTGGTTCTGGGTGATCGTGTGGCGCTAGAGCCAGGGATCAGCTGTTGGTGTTGTGATCATTGTAAAGAAGGCCGATACAATCTCTGTCCTGACATGAAGTTCTTTGCCACTCCTCCTGTACACGGTTCTCTTGCCAATCAGGTTGAACAAAAAAATGGAATATTGTTTCACTCTCTGCTGTTTGACATATTCTCTGATAGTAACTGTTTTGTCGTGACATAGCTATTGAGCAAGATTTTGTAAGAACATCTGAACATATAGCGAATGGAGATTGATAAAAAATTCATTTGGACATCCTTTGGCATAACTTGGCATGATGCATGGAGCCGCACGGTTACTTGAAATTGGGTCACATATATTGTTAAGCTGCATCTAGAAACTTGGGCAGTGTTGAGAGTACCTTTCTTTCTGTTGACAGGTGGTGCATCCCGCGGACCTTTGTTTTAAGCTTCCAGACAATGTGAGCTTGGAGGAAGGGGCAATGTGCGAGCCCCTGAGCGTTGGAGTTCATGCGTGTCGCCGAGCTAATGTCGGTCCAGAGACAAATGTTTTGGTAATGGGTGCAGGGCCTATAGGGCTTGTTACTATGTTAGCTGCCCGTGCTTTTGGAGCACCCAGAATTGTCATTGTGGATGTTGATGATCACCGCTTATCAGTTGCAAAGGAGCTGGGTGCTGATGATATCATGAAAGTTTCTACAGATATGAAGGTATGCTAGACCAAATTTGAAGTAAGCATCATTTTGGGGTTCTTCATTGAACTAACAAGCTGAAGCCAGTGATTGGGGTGTGCATGTTAGGGCCTTTTGCATAATTGGTGTTAGTTGTGACTGTTTGAGGTGCTCATCTGCTTATACTGTTCAGTCTGCCAAGTTGTTTGCGAAGAAATTGTAGAATAACAATCAACAATACTTGCCTCTCTTCCGCTATAATACAACCCAGAAGCACGCATCTATAGTACTGTTTGTGGAGAATAAGTTGTTGAAATTCTTTGACGGTTCTATTTTCATTACCATTTCATGGTTTTGGTTTGCTTTTCCTCGTTTTATCAGAGAATGGTTAGACGGAATGGTTCTATCTAGCAGTCTATGTGGTCATATCTCAAACTTAAGTAAATGAAGTTTTCACTTGCTCTTGAGTTCATTGTCTTGAGTTCGCCCTTCTGCAGGACATACCTGAAGAGGTGGCGCTGATACAAAAAGCAATGGCAACAGAGATTGATGTGAGCTTTGACTGTGCCGGTTTTAATAAAACTATGTCAACGGCATTGAATGCCACTCGATCTGGTGGCAAAGTTTGCCTCGTGGGAATGGGTCATAACGAGATGACTGTCCCGCTAACTCCTGCTGCTGCAAGGTATATTTTTTCCCTCTCGTATATTTCCCCCCCTACTTTGTTACCAATGCCACTGCAATGTGCTTTGCCAATGTTAGCCAAGGGCTAGCCAGATATGGGCCTGAGCTTTATACTGCCTAACTATGCTACGAGAGACGTACTTGTGACCAATCAACAATAGATCCAAAGATAGTGTGGCAAAATAGTGGCTGTTTAGTTGTCGAATAAACAAGTGCTAATGTTTGAAAACTAGTATAAGAAGTGTTCCACTATCGCATCTGAGTATTAGGAGTGAACGAATTTGCTATTGCTCATTCATGCATATGCTTTGATGACCTGCAGGGAGGTTGATGTGATTGGCATATTCCGATACAAGAACACATGGCCTCTCTGCCTCGAGTTTCTAAGGAGTGGCAAGATAGATGTGAAGCCCCTCATAACCCACAGGTTTGGGTTCTCCCAGAAGGAAGTTGAAGATGCCTTTGAGACGAGCGCTCGTGGCGGCAATGCCATCAAGGTCATGTTTAATCTGTGAGGACAGAATCATGCCACAAAATTTTCATCACAAAATGAAATGTCTAGGTTGTGAGATGTTAATAACCGCAATGAATAATAACAGTAACATGTCAACTGGCATCCACATGTTCGATACCTAATAACGTGGAGCCGAGAATAATTACTAGACCATAAGGGCTTATCTGAATGCATGATGAAATGGTGTGGCTAATCTTCAGCTTGTTCGTCCAGTGTTATCATCTATTGTGGTTGAGAAAACCTGGTGGTGCTTCATGTATCGGTGGACTATAGCTAGCGAACTTACTTTGCTATTCAAGCTGAACTATCATGCTGAAAATTCGTCCGGTGATTCCTAGAAGAAGTAGCTCTTTCTTCGGCCCGTGAAGGTCGGAATGCGAAGCTACTAAACACGGTCCTCTCATGTTTTGCTTAAATTTGCTAAGGTTGTTGCCTGTTTTTTTTTCTCATTTCCCTCTTTCTGTTATGTTAGCCTGAGGAAAGCTTCGTAAAGGAGATGAGTGAGAGATTTGCTTAAGGTTTTTCGGCAGGCAAAAATAAAGGAGACCTTTCCTTTTATGCAGGCTGAGGGGGGAATTGAGTATAACATCGTCGAATAAGTTACACGAGTTGCAACCGATAGACGCGTTTCACTTGAGACCGTACTAAAATTTTGTTAAGCGAATTTTCGGAACTTATATTTACTTTGAACTAAAGTTAAAACAGAATATTGGGAGGGATGAATTGGTATGTTTTGGATAGAATTCCATCAATAAAGACATTGATTTTACGAAAGAGAGTGAGTGATGTTCAGTGTCGTTGTTTATGCAAAGGACTTTACACCAAAGGATTTTCACGAGATGGAAATAGCGTTTGGTGAATGCTTTTCTACACACTTTCATATCCGATGTAAAAGGTAAATTTTTTAAAAAAATTATATTGAGAGAGAGAGGATGACTTGCCTGAGGGCTGCGGATTAGGCCACCTGTGACAACTTGCGAATATCTAAGTGAATTAACTTTGTAAATCTTCGTGATTTCTCTTACAGTTGTTAAACTACACTTTTTGCCGTTGATTTGAGTTACAACATCTACATATATTCAGTTTATTGGCAACATAATCACATAGCAGATTCCTTTCCAAGCAAGGGCGACCTCCGGCAACGTCAACCTGAGGTCGCACGACTCACCTTAGGCAGTCAGTGCCAGTCTAGCTCGCTGCACAGTCAAATCTGGGCTTGCTGTCAACGTCGCATGGTGTCAATCATATATGCACAGTAAAGCTGGTGAAGGCAAAATTGGAATTTACATAATTTAGCTAGGGCAAGTTAAAGTAGCATTTTGAAAATGCTCAAAGCTAATGCTGGATAGTGGATAGAACTTGAATTGGGTTAAGGGATTTTGGAAATGCTAGCTTTGCTCAAAATCCTACCCAAATTCCCTTACCAAAGCTGGGCCAAACACATATTTATTCTTTAGGGTTAATACCACGAAAAATCCTAAACTGGTACACTTTTGATAAATTCACCAAAAACTAATTTTTTTTTATCACAAAAACCTCTAAACTGGTATACCTGTAACAAATTTACTCTCTGATAGTTTCCGTTAAATTGGGTTAATACCTCGAAAAACCCCAAACTGATACACTTGTAATAGACAGAGGATAAAAATCCCAAACTGGTGCACCTGTCAATTGTTACTTGTTATCCAATTCAGTAATTTAACTGTAAAATTTAACGAAAACTAATGAAGGGTAAATTTGTCACAGGTGTACCGATTTGAGATTTTTGGTGGTCAAAAGATTAGTTTGAGGTAAATTTGTCACATGTGTACTAATTTGGAATTTTTCATGGTATTAACCCTACTCTTTAAGGGGTAATATGGAAATACCAATCCAAATTTGTTATTGGACGTTATAGACTAGAGTGGAGATCATCACTTGGTGCTAACATTATTCCACTTGTTTGATAGTTAAGTCCCATCTCTATGGCGTCACCAAAGGGCGATAGAAATCCAATACTTATCCACCCAAAAGTGAGATTCCATGAGGTTGGATCTCATCTACTTTTCTTTATGAATCTCTCTCCACCAAAAACAGTTACATTCAAAGGTCACAACAAACCCAAACACATTCTTAAATAACAAGGGATGTGTTGGTGCTAGCTACAAATGTAGGATTCAGTGTCCATATTGATGGATTCATCTGTAAATGACTTTACTCCTTATAATTTCACATGCATTGAAATAGTCTTTTCCATTCAACTTTTTTTTTAATCCTTTTAAGGAAGAGGCCTCATCCTAATTTATTAACCTAAATTTTATGTTTTGTTTTGTGAACAATTCTATGATAAAGAAAAATAATTTCCATACAAATTTTTTTCGGCAATTTTTTTTCCCTTTCTAGATTAGGGCATTCATTTTCCTTATTTTAAGCATGAAAATTTTCTTTGAGCGTAAATGATTTTCCGTGGACTAATCATTTTCAACAAACTAAATGAATGAAAATTTGGAAAATTAATTCGCAGAAAATTCTTTCGCTCAAACAAATATATCTTTAGCGTGAGTTTCTAATCAAATTGAGTAATCCTGTCAAGGGCATTTACGATCATCATTCGACGTCGACGGAGCCAATCTTAGCAAAAAAGAGACTCTTCTGCAATACACTAAAAATCGGTGTATATTGTCGATGCTTTGTATAGGTTTTATATAAGTTCTCTTTTTGACAATTTTATGTTTATTAAAACTGTTTGTCTACTCTTGAAAGATTCATTTTGTATGCATATGGTAATTTTTAGAGTTATAGCAGTAACAATAATCAGGAAGCTGTAAAAGGAATATCACTTGAAATTAACATATATCGTATTGAAAGATAATTAATTTCTCATTCCCGAAGAGTTAATTTCACCACTTATTACATTAGATATTACCATATATATGTAATATGGTAATATCTATAACTATAGTTTAAAAAAAATTCTCTTGATCTTTTCGTAATCATGTTTTTCTCATTCTCATAGTCGACTTTACATTTTATCATCAATAGATTTCCCACTAAACCTTCATTTTTTGTTGAAAAAATTCTTAAGTTTTCTTTTGGAAAAGGAGAGACTCCCTTCATTGAAATTTAATACTCAATGTGCAAAGTTTTAACATAATATATCAGACTGGTAGAATGGGGGTACTTTCATAAATAATAAAGTACGGGTACCAAAACTTAGAAAGAAAGATATGCGAGGGGTATCGTTGCAAATTACAACTCCTGACTAGCTTACTGAAAGCAGAATAATCATAATCAAATTAAAGTAAACGGAATTAAAGAAAGAGTTCACATCCGAGGTGTGGAAGCCTTCCAATTTCAAAAAGGCGGAGGAAAAACAGAGCACCAAAAGCCCAACGCAGCGAATCGCCATTGCCAGAGAAGCATAACAGAGAGAGAGAGACAGAGTCAGAGACAGAGGGTGTGGGGGAGAGCCCCACAAGCATAGACAGAGAGAGAGAGAGAGAAGCTAAATCGTTCAGCTTCTCCTGCTCCAACGGCATCTTCATCATCTTCTCTCTCTCTATCTCTATCTCGGTCTCTCGCTCGCCCGCTCATAGTCTTCGCTCTCTTGCTCTCCACGTAAGCGCGATTCGTGGATGTTGAGTCGTCGTGTGTGCTCTGGAAAATTCCAGCGGAGAGCAATTTTGCTTTCAGGTAATCTTTTTGTGCGCTGACTTAAAGAACATCTTTTTTTTTTTGGCCGATCGGCATTAACGATCAAAATCGTATGAGGGATTGAGCTGCGGTTGAAGTCCATTAATGGATGCTTAGGGGTTATTAGGGTTCTCAAAGATGGAAGCTTTTTTGGGTGCTTTCGCTTTCCAACCCTCGAGGTTCCTAATTTTTGAAAATTTCGTCGTTTTGCATATTGCCTTCTATCAAGGTGCACATTACAGCAAAATTTTCTTTTTTGGGACCTTCACTTGAATATATTTAACCTTGAAATCAATTATCTTTATAGTAGCTGACGTTGGTCAGAGAATTTTCCAGAGTTGGAGTTGCTGTTGTTTGATATGTAGTGGGTTTTAGTGAAATCCAAGGAGAAGACGATGTGATAAAGGTTGTTGCTCTTTTCGGTCATGTTGCAGATCCAGATGATTCTCTTGGGGATTGAAGCCTATTCAAAATTGTTTCTCGCGTTCCCAGAAAAATGATGTCGTGACCGTCACGGTAAGAGCCCTCGTCAACTTCAGCAACTGGTCACATGAGAAGCTTCTTTTCGGATTTTGACGTACAGTATGCTTTTGGAGAAAATGAGGATCTTTGACTTTAAAACTTGGCATTCTTAGTTGCTCCGAAAGGGTTTGAAACGTTCAAGTGCAGACATTAATCTAGGATAGCTTTGGATCCTTACCTGAGAATCTGCTAATCATTGGGTAAGAATTTGTTATGGCTGTTGCCAAGAGCAACAGCTGCAGCGAATCATCGATGAAGGCGTGCAACTACTATAAAGTTGCTGGCTTGAGTGAAACGATTTTGGGTGCCGAGCAGATCTCAAACTTGAAAGATAGATACGCACTTGGGGAACAGTTGGGTTGGGGTCAATTTGGTGTGATCAGAGCATGTTCTCATAAGTTAACTGGGGAGCTCCTTGCGTGCAAATCGATTGCCAAAGATAGACTGGTGACATCTGATGATGTACGTAGCGTGAAGCTTGAGATCGAGATAATGACTAGGTTATCTGGGCATCCAAATGTAGTTGATTTGAAAGAGGTCTATGAGGAGGAAAATTATGTTCACTTGGTGATGGAGCTATGTGCGGGAGGGGAACTGTTTCACCAGTTAGAGGAACATGGCCGATTCTCCGAGGCTGAGGCTAGGGTTCTTTTCAGGCATCTTATGCAAGTGGTTTTGTATTGTCATGAGAAAGGGGTAGTTCATAGAGATTTGAAGCCGGAAAACATTCTATTGGCAACTAAAGCCTCATCTTCGCCCATTAAATTGGCTGATTTTGGTCTTGCCACTTACATTAAGCCCGGTAAGGTCTTGATCCCTGCTCTGTTGATAATAGTCATTGCTCGCTGTTCTCTCTCCTCCAAATAGTGAGTTTTATAATTCAGCATATTTTGACAGGCCAGAGTCTGCACGGGACTGTTGGGAGTCCATTTTACATAGCTCCAGAGGTGTTGTCAGGGGGTTATAACCAGAGTGCTGATATTTGGAGTGCTGGGGTCATCCTTTATATTCTCCTCAGTGGGATGCCGCCATTTTGGGGGAAGACCAAATCACGTATATTTGATGCTGTTAGAATAGCTGATCTGCGATTCCCATCCAGTCCTTGGGATTGCATATCTGCATCTGCAAAGGCTCTTATCAAGGGTATGCTTTGTGTTGACCCTTCTCAAAGGTTCACAGCTCAGGAGGTTCTAGGTAGGTCGATCTACATTGTTTCCGCTTAATGTAAGTTCACGCAAATCTGCTAGTTTTATGAAGCTCTATGTGAGTACGTCTACGTCATGTGACTTTCAATTAGTGTTTGTGTGCCATCCCGTACATAACAGCGAGCGCGAAAACCAAATTTCAATTAGTGGATGACATCTTTGCGATGCAAAGGCTGTTCTATGTTGTTCTGAATATCGTCTGGAAGTAGGTTATCTTCGCCTTTTCTTTTCCGAGAAAGACTACAACAAGAAGTTGATCATCTCTGCAATATCTGCTACAGTAGTGCTTAAGCATCTGCATAGGAAAATCTTGTATGTAATGCGATGATGGATCCTGACTATCAAATCTAGATAGATTTGAAAGCATCTTTATTTGTAAACTATGGTGGCTTGTTTGGTAAACTGGTAATAGACCAGAATGCTTCACTTAGCATTGACATAGGTGTGAGTCTTGTGATAAGCATTTTAGGCCTTGGGGGTGTGCATTTTGACTTCACTGGACATGATAATGATGCTTATGCAAGATAAGTAGTTGAGCATACTACTTCGATCTCTGACTTGATACCCATTGGGTACATATACCCATTGGGTACATATACCATGTATGTCTTTATAAATGATTGTATCTTGTGTATATTAACACATCCAATTGTGCATATTATTGTCCTCGTGAAGAATACTCCTGGATGGAAGACCATGGACCAAATGTTGAAGTCCTAAATCTATGGGAGCATAGGGCTTCTGGAGGATTTGATGATCGTGGAGTGTCGTTTTCTGCCGCGCATATGCCTAGGGATCAGGATATCAGCTTTGGCAACAGGACACACATTACATGTGAAGCTCAGTCGCCCACATTTACATGCAGATCATCTTTTTCTTCCTTGCTTCCTGAACCATCAACACCATGCCTTGCTTCTGGTGGTTTTTCCTTCCGCAGCTGTGGTAGTTCTGGTGCGATGGAGTTCTCATCTCCTATTCCCTCAATGCCAAGCTTTTCTTTCTTCAGTCCCGGTTCAATGAATGGACAAGGAAGTGCTCCATCAGGGCTGTCATCTGATGCGTCTGCAGATGGAGGTACACAGTCCTTCATTTTGCTTTTGTCGACAACTTTATATTGGACTTGTTAGCTGATACCATAGGTTCGTGTATGTGCAGAGGCAAGGTCGGGTAAGCTGTTTACCTTGCCAAATTCGTCACTCGTCATTTTCAACCATTTGTTGGAAGAGGCGGAGCATAGAATTGCTGAAGTTAAGAGGGGTGGAGGAACGACTGAGCATAGAGTATTGGGCATCCATAGCAAGAGGAATAGAACGATTGGCCTTGGCGAGCGGGAGCAACTAGATCTCATGGTGACCGAGTCAGTCATCCGTTGGTCGTCGTGCACATTGATTCCCACTTCTCTTAGATCTTCTCTTGTCTGCTGAAGAAATTGGGCATGGTGCAAATTAAGCTACCTATCTTATATGTGCTAATTTGACAGTGCTGTGACCTAGTGAGCGAAAATATTTGTGTGACAGACAGAGCAATGTACTCGTTAGATGTACAATTTGTAACTAGAGATATGATCAATGAGGGGAGTAGCCAAGGATTACACATTCTTGGGTGAGGGTCTTTGACTCTTGAGCGTTTGTAATGGTGGATTTTTCTCGAGTTTCCTTTTCTCTACTCAGCTTCTTTCTCAAGAATCTTCTGAATTCTTATCTGAGGAAATAACGTTGGATTTCCGTGAGTTCGGAGCCAACCCAGTTGCAAATAGACGACAACCCTCGTTCAATTTTGATGGGCCTTCTCAGGCGGCTAGGCCGAACACGCTCAAAAACTTGTTTTAGTTTGTCGTTTGCCTCTTGTCCTGGCGCATGAATTTGGATTCAAATTGAAAGTACTCAAATCTGGCCACCTTATTGGACCGGTTCATCCACGGTCTAACTTGTTCCATCAATCTATGAAAATTTGCTTGCCTTGAGAGTGCGGCCGTAGTAATTGGCCAACTGACCCTTCATTCTTGAGGTAAGGGTGGTGAATGGCGATCCTTCCCTAGACCTCTTGTCTGCGTCTCATCCGGTGTACCGGGACCGGTGACCTGCCTGCATTGGCTGGTCGGGGCAGGTTTTCCTGATTAATTAAGCTAATCAAGAAAGCAGACCACAACCGTACGGCAGTTTATGGGACTTCCGTCCGGTTCCGATGTGATTTCTGGTTGAATCTGGACCAATTCAACTAGTTCAATCAGTTACTCGATCTCATTCTCTCATATTTTTACTGTACTCCTTTCATAATGCTGCTACAAAATGCAAAAAGAACGATGCGCTCCATGGGCTGATTTTGAAGTCAAATGGGCTACTCTACAAGCTCGTGAGCAATATGCATCAAAGAAGCACACAGACAGTGGCCATGCAGGGGCAACTCCAACTCAGCGCATATCAGCCTCATGTTCTGATTGCCCCAAGCTTTATCCCCCACATATGTCGTATTGATTCCTTAAGGACAGAAAATATATTTGTGCTTTCCATTGCTCCACATGGGCCAACTCCGCATACATTCGTCGCCTGACAGAAAAAAAAAAAACAGAAAAACGACCCTCTTCTTCTTCTTCCTCTGCCTCCCCTGAACTCAAGAACAGAGCGCATGCCCAAATGGGTTGCAAGATCAATGCCTCGAACTCACCGATTCCGTACAAACTCCCAACGATGAAAGCAAGAGTCACCACTCCAAGATTTATCTCCTTCATCTCTTCTTCCTACGCTCAAAATGATGGAGAACTCGCTTCAACAGCCACAACCACGCAAGTCCAACCCTCAAGGCCGAATGCTTACAAAGTGGACTTCAAGACCCTTGGGGCTTGCAAGCTCGGCATCTCCAGATATCCTGATTTCGAGTACAATGCTCAGGGAGGTACCGGAAGTGGGCACGGCTCAGTGGCCTCGAACGGCGACCCGATCCGAGAAATATCGATGTCTTTCGACCCCGACACGCTTTACATCCCGCCACTGACGAGGGCCACTACTAAATTCTTGGGATTGCCGTTGCCGCCTTTCCTGAGGATAGACATAGTTCCACAGCTGTTTGAAGGCAGGATTTGCCAAGAATCTGGCGAGGTAAAATCACAGCAAACTAGACAGATGACGATTCTGATAAAAGATTCCGTCGTTTCGAACTTCAACTCGTAATCTTGTACTCGCAGGTCCATCTTCAATTCAAGGCTAAGTTTTGCTTCTCAGTGGGGAGCCTTTACAGAGCCCCGCCGCTGATCGTGGAGACCGTGTTGACATCGGAGGGATCGAACGGGACTACGAGAGGTGGCCGAGGAGAGAGATTGGATGAGGAAGGGAATTGTAGATTGGTGGGAGTGGCAAGCGTTGACCCTATCGATGACTTCTTGATGAACTCGTTCCTAGGACTTCCTACCGAGTGCCTTGCCAACCTCAATGCTGTCATATCTCTCTCCAGTTCATCGTAGGGACATTTGCTTTTGTAATGTCATACCGTGTTCACTTGCTCTGCAAACACTAGTGTTCACATCAATCGAGAGAAAGTACTACACAGTTTGTATTGGACATTGAAGTAGTAAATTGATTATGAAACGTATTACCGCGTGCAACTCTCTTCATGTGGCTCTATTTACTATACGAATCTTTGCTAAGTTGTCACGATCCTACAAGCCTTCAATATCTTTCGTAATGGTTAGCTCTAGCATCACATATCAGAAAAAAGAAAGAGAGGTGAAACCCATACTAAATTGTCTCTATATTCCCTTATTTGGCCATAGATAAGCATGTAATGCTAATTAGAATCTAAAAATCTCCCAAATCTCTCAATAAGTGGAAAGTGAAAAGATTAGAATCGAAAATGGTCGAGTTATTCATGAGTGGAAACTTCTACTCGAATTCGAGAGACTAATGAAGCCATATTCCATTTAATGTGTGCCAAGCTTAATGAAGAATCCGATGGTGTGTTAGACTGAATCCATTTATCGACTTGATCAAAGATAGGTCATCCATAGTCAAAAAAATTTAGGGTTAATATCAAGAAAAATTTCAAATTGGTACACTCACGACAGATTTATTAAAAACTATTTTTTTACCATGAAAAATCTTAAATTAGTATACTTGTGACAATTTTACCTTTAATCAGTTTTTGTCAAATTTTACTGTGAAATTGCTGAATTTGATGACATGTGATAGTTGATGGCGTGTACCAGTTTGGGATTTTACTTTCCGTTTGTCTCAAGTATGCAAGTTTGAGATTTTTCGTGGTATTAACTCAATTTAACAGAAATTAATGAAGGGTAAATTTGTCACAAGTGTACTAGTTTATGATAAATTTATTATAGATGTATCGGTTTGAGGTTTTTCGTGATAAAAAAATTAGTTTGGGATAAATTTGTCACATGTGTACCAGTTTGAGATTTTTCGTGATCAAAAAAGTAATTTGGGATAAATTTATCGTAAATGTATTAGTTTGATATTTTTCGTTATATTAATCCAAAAATTTAATAGCACTTCAACTCTACTTCCTATTTTTTTTATGTCCTACAACACTATTTGTAAAATGGGTTTCATAATATTTTTTAATGGTGGCTAATCCATAAGATTTGGGGGAAAACAAAGAAGCCATGATGATATAAACATCTGGGGTCAGCTCCTCCATGAGATTCTGCTCTGCTTCTTCTCCATTTTCTTAGCTCTCTCTCTCTCTCTCTCAGCTCGGAGAGCGTCCGTCTGGTTCTGCTTCTTTGCAAATCTTCAATCCGATCGTCACCCGATGGAACACGGTTCGTAACTTGACCAGATGAGTCCCTCTCGCGCGCTTTTGCTCTTCGTCGCGCTCTCGTCTCTCGTCGCTGCCCTCCACGCTAGTGCCGGCGACGCCGATCCGATTTACAGGTGACCTTCTTCTTCTTCTTCTTCTTCTTCTTCTTCTCCTGCTGCTTGGGTTCGCGTTCATTTCGCTCAATTGCTCTGTTCGGGATACTTATGGATCTGCTGGATGAGGTGTCTTCTAGTTGGCGATTCGCTTGGTCTTGTGGGATGGTCTTGGATTTGTTGTGGTGCGGATTCGCTCTTTGTTTGAGAAGTTGGATTTGTCAATTCACTGTCGCTCGTTTGCATTTGAGTTTAGAAAGAAATAAGACCTAGATCGATGCGTCTAGCTAGAGAAGAGGATAGGAAAAAATGGAAGCTTTCTTTTGAATCTGTATTGTCAGCCATCTGGTGGTTCATGGAGGTTTAAGAGATGCAAGTCGAAGAATGATATATAAGAAGCCATGGGTTTTGACGCTTTGACGATTAGAAGTTTCACTAATTAAATACAACAATTTGCCGATGGTGTACATTGTTTTGATTACAATGGCGGGAATACATGGAAGAGGTCTGGACTGAAAATTATGTATGTCCATTCTAATTTTTTTATGCGCATCCGCGTATGCATTTCAAAGTATTTGTAACAAATCACGAGTACATTGATTGATGTGCAAAGGTAAGGAGTCTATGGACGTAGTTAAAATGTTAAATGAAACGAGATGCATATTATTCCAGGAAGAGCTGATTAAACCTTTGTGTTGCTTCTTCTCTTTGCTTGTTTTCTTTTTTGGATTCGAAGTAGATAAGAAGTGGAAAAAAAGTCCTTCCCCTGAAAGTTTTTTCTTTTTACTTTGAATGGAGTAGAGTTGTTCTTGCAAGTTGGCCTATATACTTGCTGGTTTGAAATAAGTTCAATCCTGAAGGTTGCTCTTTGATTGGAATACTTTCCATTTCATCATGGCTAGTCTTGATGTTTTGCTAGGTCTTGCGTAGAAAAGTGTGAAAGCTCGGGGTGTGTGGGAGACCAGTGCTTCCAACATTGTAAATTTTCATCTGATGGGAAATCTATTGATGGTCCTTGGTATTTGCAAGAGCCACTTTACCTTAGATGGAAACAATGGGACTGCCAGAGTGATTGCCGATATCAGTGTATGCTTGTGAGAGAAGAGGAAAGACAGGAACTTGGCCACCAACCTGTTAAATATCATGGGAAATGGCCGTTCAAGCGTGTCTATGGATTTCAGGTTTCCACATTTAATTTGTTTTCCAGCATTATCAAACTATGATGCGTGTGTCTAATCATAATTGGTAGCATATATGCTCAACAGGCATCTAAACTGATTTGCTTCCATCATCAGGAACCTGTCTCCGTTGCTTTTTCTGCGCTTAATCTTGCAGTGCACTTTCATGGGTGGCTATCCTTTATCATCCTTTTGTACTACAAGTTACCCCTGAGACCAGATAAGAGAACTTACTATGAATATACGAGCTTGTGGCATGTCTATGGTCTCTTGTCCATGAATTCCTGGTTCTGGAGTGCTGTATTTCACAGTCGGTAAGCATTGCCAAACATATGCTTGACATTTTGGTCAAGTTTTGTATCATCGAGTGCCACCTCTTGTATCACGATTTTAGTACCTGCCTTAATAAGTGGAATTTGGCTAATGAACTTCCCTGCATGGCATTAGAGTGCTAACTCTGTTGAGCTGTCATTCTTACATGGAAAAAGTCTTAAGCCACCATGCATCAGTTAGATTGAACATTATGCAGTACTGTTTGGGAAGTGATACCTATTCCTGAACTGAAAATGTGATGAAAGAACCACCAGTTAGTTACATAATGTGACCACTAATTTGGCATTTCATTTCTTTCTACATGTCGATGTGTCGATATCACGCCATGCTTAAGAACTTTAAACATAGGAAACAGCCTTTGATTTCAACAACTCTGCTTCCAATAGCCTCTCCAATTTGAATATAAAAAGAGAGAAACGAAGCAAGAGTGCATCTGAATAGGTGAGCATAATTATCAATAGATCAGAGAAACTGAACTGGATAGGTTCCATCTTCATTCAGTTTGTACTTAGAGTCGAGTTGTCTATAACAAAGCTGACTTTGTGTATCGGGATACAATCCTGGAAATGCATCATAATAGGAATTTTATGCTACTTGAGGCTAGTATTCAATTTGACTTTTGTTTTTGTTCCCGTTGGCATTCATCTCTTACATGAGGGATAATAATGTCAAATCTGTTGCATCTCCCTTACAATTGATAGTAAAAAACCTATATCTGCTTATACTGTTATGTTTCATGCCTGCATCTTGATGTTCTTTTAATGTACTTACTTTCACAGAGATGTGGACTTCACAGAAAAGCTGGATTATTCATCTGCTGTTGCATTACTCGGGTTTTCTCTCATATTGGCAATACTGAGATCATTTAATGTGAGAGATGAAGCTGCTAGGGTCATGGTTGCAGCTCCTCTTATCGCATTTGTGACCACACATATCTTATATCTCAACTTCTATAAGCTTGATTATGGTAAATACTTTCTAGTTTCTATATAGTCAGTTCTCATTCATGCACCCATTATTTCTACAGTTGTTAAGAATGCCCTTCAAGATTGTGTTGGTGCTCCGATGTCTTGTAAATCCACATTGTTCCATAATGCCATGATTTGAATGCTTGAGTGCCATGCTTTGATGTTCTTATTATCAGATTTGTGCTACCCACAAGAGTATTTTGCCCTTAATATATATTCATTAATGCCTAGTTCAGTTTCAAGAAATTGCTCGACCTGAAATTATTGACATGAGGTCGGGAGTACTATGTGAGTCTCTAATTTGCAATTTTCAGATGCTCATCCCTAGCTTTTTTGGGGGGATCAGTTTGCTTGCAAAAACTGTGGTCTTGTATATTTGAACTCCAGACCTGGATAAATGATAGTCAGTGGTCTTCACGAATAGTTTTATGTGTTTGTCACAAAGTTAGTGGTCATCATCAGCTAAATGGTAGACAAACTTAAGATTGGTTTTGAATGAGTTTTATATTTGGTGACGCCAACTATATTAGAAAACATATATCAAAATAGGTGCTGAAACTTCCAAAATGAAAAACAGATGCGTGCATCAATCAATCCTACTGATTTGTTTAGTCACATAATGGCTTGAATACTTGTCTTGCTTGATATTGCGAGTCAGCTACCAGAAATGGTCTTAAAGATCACTTTATTGCAGGTCTGAACATGAAAGTGTGCGTTGCGATGGGCATAGCTCAGCTTCTTCTATGGGCGGTATGGGCTGGTGTCACTCGGCATCCATCGCGCTGGAAATTGTGGGTGGTGGTCGTGGGTGGAGCTGCAGCAATGCTGTTGGAGATTTACGACTTCCCACCTTACCAGGGATATGTAGATGCCCATGCTCTATGGCATGCCACTACCATTCCTTTGACATATTTATGGTGGAGCTTTATTAGAGATGATGCCGAATTCTGGACATCAACCCTCCTCAAGAAGAAGAAATAGACACTTTCACAGAAAAATGAGTTATCAGAGTCATGACTCTTGAGCAGCAGACATAGCTCCTCAGTTAAGTCATCGCACACTACGGTTCTTGCCAACATTCCCTTTGTTTGCTTCTCGTTTGACGAGAACTTGGTCTTAACGCTATATGCTATATGCTTGTAACGGAACTGATCTTTGTGTTCTAATTCCCCCCACCAGAAGAAAACTAGCAGATGAGAATTTTGATCTAGGTAGCTTAAAATTCAACTGTAGATTTGCTTTGTTTCTGTCATCGAGGATATGAGATTCAGATTGTGCTTTCAAGGGTATGATCCGCATCTCGTAAACTGGTTATGATGCAACTTGCTTCTTGATGTTCTTGCACCTGTTCTGATGTTTGTTTGGAGCAGTAAAGAATTGGGTTCGGATCATGAACATTCTCTTTGATTCAGTATCATTGTGAGGAATCACTGTTTATACCTAGTCAAAATTCAACTAGCAATAAAGGAAGGAGAATGCTCGATGTCTAGTGACTAGTCTTAACCTTTCGATGCATTTATCAGCTTCTATCCTTCTTGGAACCAAATTTCATGTCATGGGTAGTGATCGACATGAGAAAGTGGGATCGCAAATGACCTGTCTATGTGACACTGGACAAAGTTGTCTAAGACACCTTTTATCAGATGCACGATCGGGTTTTACGACACTTCACAGAGTTGCCTGTCTAGATTTTCGAATGTGGTGTGCTGGACTCTGGGGCTTGATCTCTGCCCCATCTTGGAACACACTTATAAGCGGAGGAAAATTGTTATCTATTTACATTACCAACGACAGTTCCAAAAGCTTTTATTTATTAAATGCAAGTCTTTTAAGGACAAAAGATGTTTTCATTGCCATTAAGAAATCAAGCTGCTATTCAAATAACCCAAGTGCCTAAAAAATAGAGCAATCAATTGGGTGAGCCGGGTCGAAAATGGTTAGACCCAAATTGACATATTTAACTTGTATTAACTCTTTCTTATGCAATACAATTTTAGCAATCCATACACAACCCAATCCAAACTCCAGTTCTTAGTAATTTCTCCTTAAATAATTGCTTCAAAAAATTGGGCGACCCTATAGACTGGCTTACCAGGGGAATGTGGGAGCTCGCGTCATGGGCTAGGATTTCGCGTGGCATGTGAGCAGCGTTCAGACATGGGTGAGCGTTACATTAACAGATAAGAACACCTGTGTGGACGATTCAGGCTGAGAACATATCCTTCCATTTTAACCTATATGGACGTTTTATATTTGTATTGACCTATATTTAAGCTAACTCATTGATACTCAAACAAAGTCAATTAACCCGCCTCAACTCTTTCTCTAGAATCAATTGGGGAAAAGTACCAAAAATGTTTTAAATCTATTGTATTAGTGCCAATTCAGTCCTAAATCTTTTAATTAGACCAATTTAGTCATAAACCTTTGCATTTGTGCCAATTGAGTTCATCCGGATAATTTTGACCGAAAATCGCTGATGTAGACACTTTTTAAAAATAAATTTTTAATATTCTTTGAAAATTTTAATTTTTTTTTGTTTACTTACTTTTTTTGGGGGTTGAGAGTTGGCGGGGGTCACCAACCAACCCTCGCCAACAACAACAAGGACAAGTGATCCTTGCTAGCACAAGGATGTCACGGCCCTTGTCAACTCTAGGCTAGGGCATCACGGCCCTCACCCACAAGCAACAAGGGCCACAACGCTCTCGCCCACACCCAACAAGGGCCGCAATGCCCTCGCCTGTCCTAGATCTGGCAAGGGTCGCCACACCCTCGCCGACATTCGGCGAGGGTAGCCGGCCCTTAGTCCCAAAAAATTAAGTAAAGAAACGAAAAGAAAAAAAAAGAAAAAACCAAAAAAATTATCAAAAATTATTTAAAAACTATTAAAAAAAATGTCTATGCCCGCATTGGCCATGCTGCATAGGATCATCAACATCCACGTTAACGATTTTCGGCCAAAATTAGTCGGATGGACTCAATTCACACAAATATAAAATGTTTATGACTCGATTGGTCCAATTGAAAGGTTTAGAATAGGATTGTCACCAATACAATAGGTTTAGGACATTTTTAGTACTTTTCCTAATCAATTGGCATGTGTTTATGTTAAGTTTTGTACGACTAAACAAATGATATGTTTGTAGTTGATGAAATTGGCATTTGCTATTTTTTTAAAATAAAACATTATTTCTATAAAAAATCTGAACGTTGTAAGAAAGAAAATGATTGGTTTTCACCATGATGTTGTCTTCTTCGTAGTTTAATAAGAATTGGTTTGCCACAATGTTGTCTTCTTAAACAATGTTAAGTACACCACTTAAAATATTGTTAAGAAAGAAACTTAAAATAGTTTTTTAATCCAATTTCTTAAAGTATATTATAAAACAGGGCATAAACATTGAGAAAGTATATCAGAAAATCAGCCCCATAACCTCTCAAATTAAGTCCACCGTGATGTTGTCTTCTCCCTTTGTTTTCGGTCGAAATCGTCGCTTGGCCCTCTTCTTTTCTTTTGGGACTTTTTAATTTTAAGTTTCACTCTTTTTACTGAAATGGGCCTAGTTGAGACTCACTTTAACCCAAATTCAGGTGCGCTTTATTTTCTTAAGCGATTTAGACCAGCAATAGAAAAAAAAACATAGAGCCTTTAATATACATGAGATATCCACAATAAAAAAAATGAGAAATTTATACTTATGGCATTTAAATCCTACATAGCAAAAACTAAAAAATAAAAAAGAAAGAAAGAAAATTTGTGGTGACCACTTTTTACAAGGGAAATGATGGACTAACAACATTGTTACCGTGCCTTCTCCACCACAAACTTTTTTTACTCAATTTCTTTGGAAAATCAGCAATAGAAAATCTCAGTTGGGATTTGCATAAGTGGGGTTCCTCATTAAAGGAAGAAAAAATTAATCTGGAAAAATTAACTACTAATATAAAATAACAAGAATTATGAAAATACTATATTTAGAAAGAGATTATTAATATTATTAGAAATATTTATTAAATTTCCATGTTACAAAAAAAATTAGAAATGTTGTTTTTAGACTAATGAAAATATTATTGTACTTTGCATGGCACCTCATTCTATGTGCTCAACTTGAGTTGGTTTGAAACGGCTCTTGTTATTTTGGGCTCATGAGACTCAAGTAGAGAAATTCTCATAATTGTTGGATAACAGCATTGACTTAACTAATCCCTTTTACCTCTAATACGAATGGCATCTATCTATAGAGGATTTGAATTAAAAAGGATTGAGTATTGTATTTCTAAAAATAATATTTTCACCGCGAAAAATTGAAATTGATGTCAAGTGCATCACTTTCTCACAATCAAATCAAGAAATTGGTCGATGAATCTTTCTACCTTCAACATTGAGAGCTCACTAGTATTTCAATTTGTAAATTGAAAAAATGTTTCTCATATGTATATTTAACGGACTTCAAAATCATAAAATTGCCCAAACTTAAAGTATACTAGAGGTTGTTATTATTTGATTGAACAATATTAATCGTTCAATAAAAAGTTGCACTTCAATTTCTTATAAATTATTTAGTGCTTGATTCTTATCACTTTTGATTTGTTCCAATAAATAAATTAGAAAAAAATCACTTTCTATTGCCCATCTCTTTAAAACTAAAAAAAGAAGGAAAGAAAATAAATTTTTGGCCTCCATTATTACAATGCAATTGAAAGATCGACGTCAATTTTATCGTTTTTTTTTTGTTTTGGCAAAATTGAGTAGATTTAGGCATGTAAGTAGCGTCTTCGCATATCCTCCGCATCACAAATGTCCCTTCCATGCATTATATTTTAATTAAGGTTACGTTTGTTTCGCGAGAAATGTGATATTTTTGGATAATATTTTTCAGGAACCCATTTTCCGAGAAAATGACAATATTTTTCGGTACTTGGCTTAAACCAAAAATGAATAAGAAAATATTTTCCGCCGTTTGGTATGGATTTGATTTTCTTGAGGAAAAGTACCAAACATTCAGATTTTTTTTATTTATTCTTTTCTTTCTCATTCTTCCTCGGCCAATCGCTAGTCACGACGACGGCCGATGATTGGCCACAAGCAAGGGACGAGCTTGCCTGATTCTGGTGAGCTTGAGCCTCGTCGGATCTAGCGATGTTGAGCTCGCCCGATCTAGCGAAGTCGAGCTCGCCCAAGGCCGACGAGGCTCGAGACTCACTAGATCTGGTGAGCTTGACCTCACCCCACCAACCTTGCTAGAGACTTGGGTGATGTTGACCTTGCCAAATTTGGCAACCCTAAGCGTATCGAGCTCGATGGCCTCCTCCCTGATCTCGCTTGACTCATGCCTTGCAACAGCCTCAAAATCGAGCCCGAACCTCCACTAGTGCTCGCATGATCACCATAGCTGGTGCCGTCACTGATCTTTGCGTGTACAAAGTTGAGCGCGAAGAGCTTGAAGGCGCACTTGAGGGCGGGCTCCATGATCTTGCTGTAGGAGGAGTTGAGGGCAAGGATCAGGGGTTGGGGGACGAAATCCACGTTGAAGAGGGAGAGACTGAGCAAGGGCGAGGGAGGATCGGCCGAGGCAGGGGCAGGGGCGGGACTAGCGGTGGAGGCGAAGGGGATGGTGGTAGATTTTTAGGTGGAGAAGATTTGGGCTGAGGAGGAAAAAAAAAGAAAAAGAAAGAAAAGAAGAAAAAGAAGAAAAGAATATTTAAAATATTTAAATAAAAAATTATTAAAATAAAAAATTCGATTTTTTGTCAAAAAATTCTATCAAACGTGAAATTTCTAGTCCAAGCGTCAATATTTAGTCATCTTCTAGAAAATGATTTTTGATTTTTGGAAAAGGAAATTACTTTCCTAAATTTAAGGTTTGGCTGGAAAAGATTTTCTGTTGATTCATTCTTCTAAATGAACCAAATGCCAAAAAGTGGGGAAAATGTTTATGCTCCATTTGTTTCATGGAAAACATCTTCTGGGAAAACATTTTTTCTTTCTATTTTTCGACGTTTGGAGGGTAGAAAATAAGCTAGTCATGAAAAATATTTTTCACCATTGAAAAAAAATACCTTCAAAAGAGGAGAAAATGTTTTCCTTTCCCCATCTTTCCTCCCTCCACTCCTTCACATTCCTTTTCTTTTTATTTGTTATTTTTTTTTTCTTTTCGATTTTTTTAAATTTTTAAATTTTTTCTCTTCTTTTTTGTTTTTTTCTTTCTTCCTTGCTGCCAGTCGTTAGTCCCAGGCCACGAGCCCAAGCCTTGCCTCGCTGAATCTAGCGAAGTGAGGCTCGGATGAGGCCGAGCCTCGCCTAGCTAGATTCTGCGAGCTCAAGGTCGCTTGGTAAGTCTCGAGCTCGCCCGTGGCCTCACCTCACCTCGCCTTGCCAAAGGTCGGCGACCTTGAGTGAAGCCAGATCCGACGAGCTCGAGGTCGCTTGGCGAGGCTCGGCTGGCGAGTCTCGAGCTCACTCGAGGCCTCGCCTCGCCTCACATCACCAAAGGCCGGCAACCTCGAGCGAGGCCAAATCCAGTGAACTCAAGGTCGTCGGCCTTGGGTGAGTGAACTCGCTAGATTCAGCAAGTCTCGAGCTCGCCGGCCGGTGACCAGCCAAGAAAAAGCAAAATAAAAAGAAAGAAAAGAAAAAACAAAAAAGCAAAGAATAAAAATTAAAAAAATTTAAAATTCGAATTTTTTGATAATTTTTCCCAAGAAAGTCAACTATGCTTTTTCCATACCAAATGATGGAAAATGTTTTAAAGTTCATTTTCAGGACTCAGCCAAACATCTGAAAATACATTATTTTTCAAGAAAATGACTTTCCGGAAAACATTTTTTAGAAACACTACATTTTTCGTGAAACAAACGAAGCCAAAAATTGAATCATCATGACTCTTCCCTTGGCCCAAAGTGGAGTTCCCCAAAGTAAGATATAATTCATCATATCTCTTAAGATTATGTCGGTCATCAACGATTGCGCAGCTTTATGCATCTAATTTAACTTATCTCAGCAAATGATTAAAGTCGTCTCCCGTATCTCCATCCTTAATTTCGAGAACAACATTGAGGTCATCTTGGCTAGTCGCACTAATTCCTGCCCAAATCACGTCCTCCTTGACCCACGGTTGTATAGAATAGGTGTTTCCTAGTAAATTGCGGTTCGTGTTGCTTTTGCCTCACGTGTTTAAACCCTAGGTGCATTTACAGGGTGAGTTTTGTTCGTCATTTTAAATATTATTCTTGTTCTATTTTGTTGGAGGAAGCTCAATCCTCTCTCTCATAAGAGTGGAATAAATTCATGGTTTCAGTATCACCTTGAATGGCTTCACTGAAGTGCTTTGATATGCTCTACACAAGCTGTGATCTCATTGGACTGTCTGGCAAGTGATGTATGAATATGCCGCATTTGTTAAGAAATTACATGTTTGGCATATTAATTGTCTAAGACCAAAATCTTACTTCAAAAGTGAAAAAAATAAGTTTTCTTGAAGTTTTGTGTGGTCTTTACCAAATTAGTAGTCGTACCTATGGAATTAAGTTGTTCGACTGATAAGTGTGTTCGGAAGAAATCTTACTGCGGGAACTTTCAAACTATCATTCCTAAGAAAACTGTCTCACCCAATTCTATAGACAGTTATAGATGTATAGCGTGTGTCATCAAATACACGTATTACGACACGTGGCAATATAATTGCAGCATAATACAGCTAGAATATGGTTACAATTATGCCAAACGAAGTCTTGACTAACTATTACCTTCATTAACATTTCTTCTCTTTTTTTATTCCCTTGTGAAAATACGATATTTTTGAAAGAATTCAATTAATGAGATATGATATGATAGATCTATCTTATCTATAGAAAGGGATCCTGTGGAATTGAGAAAATTCTATCCCTATTGTTACGAACATACCATTCTCAGGGAGATTCGATAATTTCCTACCTCTCTATATGTCTTTGAGATGTTTGGAATTGTTTGTAGTCACGTCATCTAATCCTCTGAGCTACAGGCCCCGCCCCAATACATGAAAAAGATTTGACTTAGCATGTTCTATTTGATACGGGTAGTCTTTGCAGCCTTAATGCTTTTTGCTGGTTGGTTCCATTATCACAAAGTTGCTCCAACACTTAATCCCTATTTCATGGCCACATATTTTTCGGGCTAAATTGTTCCTGTAGGTCTTAGGGTAACTGGTTTGTCTAGAAGTTGGTTAGCTACCTCTCTTTTTGTCCTAGGATTCTTCCTATTCATAGGTCATTTATGGCACATGGGAAGGGCTCATGCAGCTGTAGCAAAATTTGAAAAGGGAATTGATCGTGATTTTGAACTTGTTCTTTCCATGACCCTCTTAATTGAAACAGGGGGAGAAGAAGTAAGCGAGAAGAAGGTATCGGCAACAATGGGTTTTATTGCAGTTTTAATTTCTTTTCATCTTATGAGCAGAAATGGCCTTTGCAAGAAAAGAAAAGAAAAAGAAAACTTCAAGCATCCTTGAACCCCACCATCCAATTAACATGAAGAAATCATCACAATTTTACCAAATAAAGAGGGGAAAAGTAAAAATAATTACCGACACTTTGTCTCTTTCGTGGTGACATTTGATCTAATCATTATATTCATTGATATTTGCTATCGCTAAGTGCGTGTATGTGAAGATTGGCCTATCATAGTCAGACCACGTGAAACGTCATATGTGGCTTTGCCATGTCCCTGACCCAATTCTGATTTAATTTTCCAACGTATGAATAGCTACATAATTCCACTTTTGAATGATGACATATGTTTTACTTTATGCTCGATTGGTCAAAGGTCCCTCTCATGACGCAAGCATTTGTTTTCTGTTCTAAAAGTATCGAATTTCCTTAATAAGCTGATCCTAAAGCTCATTATTGGAAAATATTGCAGGATTTACATGTTCTTTTTTTGCTGAAGAAGAAACAATGGAACTCGATACATGCTCCGTTCCTCCCACTTTTAGTTTTTACAGGATGAACTCTGTCAAATTTGGCAAACCCTACTACATCTTGATCTTCTTCTTTTGAATCTTGGGTGATAATTGATGTATCCGGATTCATGAAATCATAACTCCAGAAAAATTTATTATTCATACTTTATGTAATTTGGTGGGTCTTTATTTTTTATTTAGATTGTTAAAATCTACCGATATATTATTGAAAACAATTGATCTGGAGTCATCCATGTAGTTATCTCTTATTGTTTTGATATCTCCTCTATTATGAGGAGATTGACAAGAGACTATCGTGACGATTGGTCGTGTAATTAGTTTAACCAGAAGATTCAAACATGCAAAACCACAAAAAGAAATTGTTATAAATGAAGATGAAGGATGCTAAAGTTGCTAGTTCTTAGTTTTATAGTTATAGCCCTCCATTGGCAAAAGGGATTTGACGTAGGAAAAGCTACTAACGAGTGTGCGTAGTGTAATGCACTGACGCAAAGATTTCCAAAAAACAAAGCCCGTTTTACAAGTGACCCAATTTGTCAGATACGAGGAATCAACGCGATGTGATTGCCGAGGAAAAAGAATCAGAAAGTCGTTTCGAACCAATTGTAGAAACTCTTGCATCGAAAAGGTGTACGAAAAGAATGTATGGGACCTCAGTTGTTCATAGTTGAAACGACGACGTTTAATTAGATAATACGCACCCATATAGACATAGCCGGGTACGCATGACCTCATCACAACTTACAAACGAATCAGCTGCTAATAAAATTCCAGCTACAAACCAGGAAAGTCCACGTCACAGTGATATCCTATTGGCATTTCCATTTATTCACACGTCTATTTTCTGAACTCATTCCCACGACAACGTAGCTTTCCTACTTCTGAAGCTACGGCGTGAATGACTTTATTCTTGTCATGGATAATTCCACAAGCCTTCTGCATTGGAATATTCCGGTGTTTCCTGCGGCAGCGGCCGGCTCACGAGCATCCCCTCTGCCATGTCAGCCAACAGGTTCGGCATGTTCAAAAAGGCATCCTCGTCGATGAATTCTTGGCCCTCAGCCACCATGCACGCGTTCAAGTCCACGCCAAGATCCCGCCTCGGGAGCCTCGAAGCCGCCGCTCTCGATGCGGCAGCGCGTATGTCGGTTGGCGACGTGGAAGGCGGAATGGGGTACGTGAGGGCCGAGCTGGGGAAGTTCAGGAGGGCACAGGGGCCTTTCAGGGCAAGGGCCGCAACGTCATAAGCGGCCGCTGCCATCTCCGCGGTTGGGTAAGTACCGAGCCAAATGCGTGTGACTTTATGCGGCTCTTGTATCTCGGACACCCATTTCCTGCCTCGAGACCGAATTCCACGGTACTCCAGGTGTCTAGTGGAGACCGGAGGATGATCAACGGGGAAGTGCCGGGCGGTGGGGAGTGCTCATCCATGGTAACGGCGGTGGGAGAGGCGCGTGGGGAATGTTCCGGTGTGGGAGGAGCAGACTCGAGAGGGTGAGGTGGTGGAAGAAGTATCAAAGGGTGGAGTTTTGGGTCGGGTTAGCCAAGATCAGAAGGCGGATTCAACCAAAAGCAAATGGACAAACACGATGGTGTTAAATCCTAGCAATATATAATATGATGTCGAGGACATATTGTGTCAATAAATGGACGGGTTTCTCTTTAGGAATATGGTGGTAGGGTTTTGTGATGTTGGCTAATAAGAACAAAGAAATATTTAAAAACTAAAGATGGGGAAACGAGGGGACGTGGAGGAGCGTGAAACATCGCTAAATTTGATATGTATGAAGGGACATTATTGAAAGTCAATTATGTGGGTTTGGTTAACGTGGATGTATTGTTGGTTTTTTGTTTGTAAAACAAATAAAATAGTGCTTTTCTTTGTCCCATATAGAAAAGTTGGTAGTTTGTAGGTCACTTTATAAGTGTGAAAGTCTTCTAATCCTACAAATGAAGAAAATTGGTTAGTGGTTCTGACTCTACAATAACTGCATGCGGGTGCGCGATTTTGGCGCTTTGTGCGCATGTGGACCCTAATTGGCACTAATCAATAATTTTTATTTTTTTTTATGCCGAAAAGTTATTAAGGGCTCTTGTAATTTCCGAAAAGGTGTATCCAAATTTATTATTCGGACAAGAGAGGTGTATTCGAATTTATTATTCGAACACGAAGAGGTTTGTCCAACCTTTCAGTTATTCGGACACAAAGAGGTGTATCCGAATTTATAGTTATTCGAATTTAATGTTTATTAAAATTCGGATATGAAGAGTTGTGTCCGAATTTAATGTTTATTAAAATTAGGACATGAAGAGTTATGTCCGAATTTAATGTTAATTAAATTTCGGAATGAAGAGTTGTCTTCCTTTGACTAATATATATATGTTGGAAAATCTCCTATAATCTTTCCCTAATTATTTGGAATATTATGTGATTTGATTTTGTTAGCTGTAAATTAGCTATTGACAAAGATTATGGGTTGATTAGGATCTATACCTAAAATAGGTTTCTCACCTAATTTAGGTCCTCTATTCCTGTATATATACACCTTGTAATTACTCAATGATAATATGAAAGAATACAGATTCTTTTCTACATGGTATCAAAGCTCAGTTTTTCTGCTCTGAATTTCTTACCTTCGTTTCTTTTCCACTACTGCTGCTTCATTGCAGCCCTTTTTTTTAGCCTTATTGCTGGCTTAAGCAACCTTATTGCTGGCCTTCACTTGTGTGATAACTACCCTTGTTACTCGATTCCTTCTTAGTCTCCTACTATAATATGTCCTTTCAAGTTGCCGAATGGAAAATTCAGGGAAGGCTATCTCCAACCAAACCAAGTCCTCTCTTCAGGATCAATCCAACTCATCAATTGGAGATTTTCTCAACATGAAGGAGTACCGATTATATGGAAAAAAAATATCTTCAGCGGGCACAGATAGTGAGGACGTTTCTTAAAGGGAAAGGGAAGCACAGTCATTTAGAAGGCACTGGTCCAGGACAAGGTGATCCCAAGTTTCAGACATGGGACGAAGAAGATTCCTCAATTATGTCATGGTTGTGGAGCTCAATGCAACCTGAAATCAGTAAAAACTACATGTTTCTCCCTACTGCCAAGGACATATGGGAGGCTGTTCGTCAGTTTTATTCAAAAGTTCAAGATGCAGTAGTAATATATGAACTCAAGAGAAGGCTTCAACAACAAAACAAGGTAATCGTTCTGTTACAGAATACTACAATCTCATGAGAGGTTTTTGGCTTGAAATAGATCACAATCTGAATATACAGATGAGGTGTGCTGAAGACACTAATACTCTTCGAAACCATATGGAGAGACATACGATTTTTGAGTTTTTGGCAGGTCTGAATGCAAACTTTGATTAGATTTGAGTTCAGATTCTCGGAAAGAAACGGCCGCCATCCTTGAATGAAGTTTTTTCTACTGTAAGAGGAGAAGAAAGCCGAAGGACTGTTATGCTTGAAGACCAACACACCGAAGGATCCGCCATGGAAGCAATTAAGGAGGAAACAAATCTTGACAAAAATAGGAGATCGGATCCAATTAAGACAACGGGCAGTGAAGGTTTATGGTGCTGTTTCTGCAAGAAACCACGCCACACAAGAGAAAATTGCTTCTAGCTTCATGGAAGAATGCAAGTGCTCAGCAGAGCTAAAAGACAACCACAAGTGCACATGATTAGTGAAGGTGAAGCTGTCCCTATGGACCAATACAAACTTGTCAGTAAGGAGATATTTAACAGAGAAGAAGTTGGTAAATTGAGGGCTCTCCTTGACTCCCTATCTAAGTCTTCTGATATGTGTTCATTAGTCCAGTCAGGTGCGTGTCTAATTTTCAAAAACTCAACAGCTTCTCGATACCGTAATTTATGGATTCTTGATTCAGGAGCAACCAATCATATGACACATGATCCCACTAAATTCGAAACTTATAAACCATCACCAGGAAATAGGAGTATTACCATAGCAGATGGATCTCCTATTACCGCAGCTGGCCAAGGAATCATAACTCTAAATTCCTCACTTAAACTTGACAATGTCCTTCATGTTCCTAAGCTGACCACCAATCTCCTTTCCATTAATCAACCTACCAAAAATCTGAATTGTAAGGTGCTTTTCTCTATTGATCATTGTATTTTGCAGGACTTGAAAACGGGGAGGACGATTGGATTTGCTAAGGAATGGAATGGGCTCTACTACCTTGAGGATTCGAGTAGAACTAGTTGGTCTCTTATGGATTATAGTACCTCTTACAACTCTTGTAATCCTATTCCCTCATCTTAGATTTGGCTTCACCATTTTCGCTTAGGACATCCACTGTTTAGTCCTCTTAAGACTATGTTTCCTTCAATTTTTAAAGATGTTGCTATTGAAAATCTTCATTGTGAAGTTTGTGAACTTGCAAAACATCATCATGTTTCATTTCCTTTGAATAATAATTCTAAAGTTTCAACACCATTCTCTCTTATCCATACTGATGTGTGGGGTTCGTCTAGAATTGCTAATTTTACAAGAGCTAGATGGTTTGTCTCTTTTATCGATGATTGTACTCGTACTACATGGCTATATCTTATGAAAGACAAATCTAATGTTCAATCTATCTTTCAAAACTTTCATAAAATGATAGTCAATCAATTTGGGGTGTCAATTAGGAGACTTAGGTCTGATAATGGGAAGGAATATTTCAATCAGTATCTTGATCATTTTTTCCAAACTCATGGTATTATTCACGAGTCTTCCTGTGTTGATACCTCTCAACAAAATGGAGTAGCCGAATAAAAAAATAAGCACCTCCTAAATGTTACTCGGGCTCTCATATTTCAAATGTATGTTCCAAAGCTTTTTTGGGGGGAAGCTATTTTAACTTCGGCATATCTTATTAATCGGGTTCCTTCCAAAACCTTAGGAAATAAAAGTCCCTTACAGCTCCTATCTACTTTTTATCTTGATGTTTCCCATAAATATCACTTTTCCCCTCGGGTCTTTGGCTGTGTTGCATTTGTGCATATTCATAATCACAACCGAAACAAACTTGACCCTCGTGCTCTAAAGTGTGTCTTTATTGGGTACTCTAATACTCAAAAAGGTTATAAATGCTATGACTCTTTAATACATTGAGTTTTTATCTCTATGGATGTCACTTTTAATGAAAACCAGTCGTTTTTTCCTTCCCACCACTATCTTTAGGGGGAGACTCCTAATGGAGATAGTGGGTTTGAACCACTGCCTCCACTATCTAGTGCGTTGCCCATTCCTACTTTGTCTAATCCAACTTCGTCTCCTTACCCATCTCTGTCCAATCCTAGCTCTCTTAGTCCACCTAGTCCTTCATTGAGTCCATCGAGTCCTCTGTCCATTCCTAGTCCCTCGTCAAGTCCTCTGCATGAACCAACCAAATTGCAAGTTTACTCAAGAAGGACGAAGCTCATTCCGGAACTGGATCAAGTCCCGCTATTCAAACCGTTATCAGGGAATGAAATCACTTACCCTTCTTCTAATGAACCTGAGTTAAGTGATTTGGATTTACCTATTGCCTTGAGAAAGGCTACCAGGAAATGTACCAAACACCTTATCTCCCAATTTGTGTCATACCATAGACTATCTATTCAACACAAAGCCTTTATTACTGCTCTTGATTCAATTACTATTCCTAACTCGGTACATGAAGCTTTTGAGGATAGGAATTGGACACAAGCTATGACAGAGGAAATAAATGCATTGAAGAAGAATAATACATGGGAAGTTGTGACTTTACCTAAAGGCAAGCAACTAGTGGGATGTAAATGGGTTTATACCCTTAAGTACAAAGCTGATGGGATCTTGGAGAGGTATAAAGCAAGGTTGGTCACAAAGTGGTACACCCAAACCTATAGGGTGGATTATCAAGAGACCTTTGCACCAATAGCAAAGATGAACACAGTACGGGTGCTACTTTCTCTTGCAGCTAATTTTGGTTGGTCTTCGTAGCAATTTGATGTGAAGAACACGTTTTTACATGGAGATTTGGAGGATGAAGTCTTTATGGAGCCCCCACCAAGTTTTGACAAGGACTTTGGAAACAATCAGGTGTGTCGGCTTAAAAAGGCTCTATATGGTCTCAAACAGACCCCACGAGCTTGGTTTGGAAGGTTCACAAAGGCAATGCTTGAGCTGGGTTACAAGTAGAGTAGAGGGGATCACACCCTGTTCATCAAACATTCAAATGAAGGTATGGTCACAGCTCTACTTGTGTATGTAGATGATATAGTTGTGACTGGTAATGATGAAGATGAACAAAAGTCTCTTAAGAGTAGTTTTGCTCAACAGTTTGAGATCAAAGACCTTGGAAAGTTGAGATACTTCCTTAGTATCGAGGTGGCCTACTTTAAGAAAGGTAATTTTATATCCCAAAGAAAGTATGTACTTGATCTTCTCAAGGAAACAAGATGTCTCAATAGCAAGGCGGTGAGCACTCCTATTGATGCAAACCATAAAATGAATGGACAGGGAGAGAGTGGCATAGTTGATAAAGGGAGATATCAAAGGTTAGTATGAAGGCTTATTTATTAGTCTCATACTAGGCCAGACATAGCCTATGTTGTGAGAGTTGTAAGTCAATTCATGCATGATCCTAAAGAACATGTGCAAGCTATCTACCGAATTCTTCACTACCTCAAAGCTACTCCTGGAAAATGTATTATGTTTAAAAAGGGTGACAAGCTGAATCTTGAAGCCTATACTGATGCAGATTATGCTGGGTCACCAACAGATAGAAGGTCCACATCTGGCTATTGCACTTTTCTAGGGGGAAATCTTGTCACTTGGAAGAGTAAAAAACAAAATGTGGTTGCTAAATCTAGTGCTGAAGCTGAATTCAGGGCAATGGCGAATGGGTTATGTGAACTTTTGTGGCTCAGGATTGTCATTGAAGACCTCAAAGTGGAACACAAACGAACTATGAGACTCTATTGTGATAATAAATCAGCAATCAACATTGCTCACAATCCGGTTTAGCATGATCGAACTAGCATATTGAGGTAGACAGGCATTTTATAAAGGAGAAGCTTGAATCTGGTTTGATTAGTACTCCCTACACTCCTAGCAAAAATTAGCTAGCAGATGTTCTGACCAAAGGCCTACCAGTGTCGAGATTTCAGGAGATTATCGGCAAGTTGGGCATGGAAGATATTCACTCACCAACTTGAGGGGGAGTGTTGGAAAATCTCCTATAATCTCTCCCTAATTATTTGGAATATTATGTGATTTGATTTTGTTATTTGTAAATTAGCTACTGATAGAGATTAGGGGCTAATTAGGATCTATACCTAACATAGGTTTCTCACCTAATTTAGGTCCTCTATTCCTATATATATACACCTTGTAATTACTCAATGATAATATGAAAGAATACATATTCTTTTCTACAATATACTACAATTCTGTTCAATAAACATGGAACAACTTCCATTTTCATTTTTTTTTTCAAAAACATACAGCCATCTTTCTGATTGTTTCCTAGAGAGTTTTTGGAGAATTATTAGAATTGTTATCTAATATTCTCATCGAAACTTTGTTATATCCTGGATGTTACTTGCTAGAAACCATTAGCAACGTTGTTGGGAAAATAAATCCTTAAAGAGAGTGTTATCACGCCTCAAAATCGGATTTTATATCCTCCCATTCCGAATATTTTCTTCAACATGTATTGCTGCTGTTCATGGATTAGCTGCTGAGCCTACAAGTCTTTATTTTCTCGTTGTCCTTTTTAAGGTTTTCCCCGATATAGTTCGTCCTAATTTATATCAATCTTGATAGTCTAAACCAACTTTTATGCACATCAAAGGCATACCTTCAATCGAGTAGGTACGGGATGGAAGATTTCATGCTTCTATTGATTGAAAGACATAATGCTTCACTTGTTTCGTTGCTCGGTTCCATCTCTCATATTCCTTCTATTCAGTTTAAATCATATCGGATTTGATTAGATTAGATTCGACTGGATATGGCACGGAAGTGGATGCCGATGTGAGCTAAGTCGAAGATAATCTAGCTTGTTACAGAAGGGCAAATAGACGCAGATTCGCATACAAGAGACGGATCGACATTTTTAGTCCATTTCAGGGGGGCAAAAGGGCAGTTTCACCAAGAATTTAAATATGACATGAAGCTTCATTATAGGGTTAGATCATTGGCGAGCTATGACTCGGAGTAAGTGGTTCAAGTGTGAGATTATTTTGCACGTATAAGTAGTGTAGAGAGTCGAACATGTCTCGTCTGATGAAAAGATAAAAAAGTGAAATAACATGAAATTAGAACTTGTTACAATCCAGAATTAGAAACTGCGGCTGGGCATTTACCCATCTTTTCTTTAGCAGCCAAAAAGAGAAGCCAAAGATCAGATTTTTTTGATGAGTCCTTGTACGGTTGTACCCAAAGAGATGGGGTCGTTTTTCTAGTCTTAGGAAGGGCCTTTTGTTGAATGTAGGGTGCATCTTTACCCGGGTTAGAAACTTTTATGAGATGACAAGATTCTAAAACTTGCAATTACAAGTACGTGACACATTTGCATGTCACTTCCTCAATTATGTGTTAGTACTATCAGCTAATATGCTTTGTATAAGCCAAAGATTGTTGACAGAATAATTTCATGTTGAATTGTTATTCAAAACATTTTTCCTAGTGAGGGACAGCGTATTTACCAGAACTTAACCTATATGTACTGTTCGCCAAATTAATTTGTGGGGGCAATTGCCCTGACATCTTAAAAACACAGAGGACTACCATACACGATTGGGAATTAATCAAATGTTTAAACAGTCTCTTAAACTCCTTTGCTAGGAAACATTTACTCGACGAAATGATGTCGATTCAATCGGATTTTTAAGATTCAATTTTTGTCAATACGAGGTAGAAATGGTGAGAAAATACCATCCATCATGCTGTGCCTTGTGTAAACATGGAGAGACAGACGAGAAATGCCGATTGTGGAGGTGAAAGTGGGCTTAACCTAAAAGCAAATTAGGTGAGTTAGCACTCAATTGCAAGATTGACCTCTATGCAAGGATTTAGTAGTGTTTTCACATTTGAAGAACACAAGAACATGATGCCATAATTTTCTTTTACGCTTTAGTAGGATATGATGGCATGACATCATGAACAAAAATATCATGCGACTAAATATATTACCATAAATTCGCATGTATTGTGATATTTAATTCCCAAAATTTCCATCTCGTTTTTATAAATCCTAAAACTTGCAACATTAATGCACTTTAACTTCATATTTTAAAATTATCCCATTGAGAAATTGGCACCTCATCAGAGCATGTTCAATGGGCCACAATTAGGGCGCGCATGGCAAGTTGCTAAAAGTAGAATTTCTACTCCAAAAGCATTTTTAGAGCAAAAATGTGTTTGGCAAAATAACCTCTTTTTTCTACTCCAGAAGTAGTTTTTAGCTCAAAATGAGAAGTAATATATTTTTATTTTTTTACTTTTCTACTTCTTTAGCATTTTTTTTTATTGCCAATTGAATTCTAAAACATTTTGTATTTGTGTCAATTCAGTTCATTTGGCCAGTCGACGTTGACGTGATGTGGTGCGTCGATCGGCCAAATTAATAATATTTTAATATTTCTTGCTTAGAAGTGTGGCTGGCGAGACCGGCCGACGCTAATGTGATGTGGCGCGTTGGCCGGCCAACATAATAGTATTTTAATATTTTTTATTTTTGATTTCTTGCTTAAAAGTGTGGCTAGCGAGGGCGAGGACCGCGAAGCCCTCGCCGGTTGCTGGCGATGGTTGCGAAGCCCTCGCCGACCACACTTCTTGTTGTGTAGGATGCAAGAAGGAAGAAAATAAAATTAACGATGGTCACGAAGCCCTTCACATTGCTGTTTTAGTTAGATTTACATTATGTAGGTGTTTTTTTATGAAAAGCATTGTAATTTGTTACAAAAGAGTTTGAATTACCATTGTTGCAAAAATAGAATTAACGCGTTGTTAACAAACGCATTTCTCTTTCAGAAATAGAAATTTTTTTCTGGTTATCACACGCATTTCTGCTCCAGAAATCTACTTCTGGAGTACAAGTAGAAAAATTAACTTTTTACCAGAAATTGATTTTTGAAACAGAATGGTTATCATTCACACCCTTGGCTTCCTCTCTCTCTCTCATTTTCTTCTCTCCTCTTTTTCTATCTTTCCTTGTTTTCCCTTTTTTGCCTCCCTAAAAACTCTCTCTCTCTCTCTCTCTCTCTCTCTCTCTCTCCTTCAGAATTCTTACTCGCCTTCAGAGCTTTATGGTCTCTTATGGAACACAAAAGTCATGGTCATGATGGTTCTACTTCTTTTTTTTTCCCAAAATGGCTTGGAGTGTAGTCGTACAGGACTCTGCCAAGGCTGTTCTGGAATTCTTTCCTTCTTCTCAGCTCCTTGGTTCCATGAACGCAACAGCTATCACTCTGGTGCCCAAAGTTCCAAATCCTTCAAAGATGACTGAGTATAGACCAATTTGGTGCTGTAATGTGGTTTCTGAAGATACTTTCTCCAAAATTAAAGGGGTTGCTTCCCTCTTTTGCCAGGCCAAGTCAGAGGGCACCCATTGAAGGAAGAAGAATGGCTGACAACATACTTCTTGCTCATGAAACCGTCCAACATAGTCATGCGAAAACTACCTCAGCTAGGTGTTTCATTAAAGCTGATATCATGAAAGCTTTTGATTCGGTTCACTGATTTTACTCTTAATTTATTGCATGCTGTTGACATCCCTCCTGTGCATGTGATTTGGGTTGAGGCTTGCATTACTAATTCTAGATTTTCTGTTAATCTCAGTGGATCTCTTGAGGTTTTTTTGTCTTTTTTTCCAGGGAAGAAGGGACTTAGACAAGGAGATCCTTTATCTCTTCACCTCTTTGCTATCGCTATACAGGTTATCTCTTGTTTGCGTACTTATGCTGCAGGGCAGGATAAAAAACCATCCTAACTGCAGTAGGGTGAAGCTTACCTATCTATGTTTTGCTAATGACTTGGTTATCTTTTTGGATGGGAAGCCTGAAGGGATTAGTTTAAGTATGGAGGCTCTTTTAATCAGTTTAACTGCATGTCAGGCCTCATATTAAATCCCATGAAGACAGAGATCTTTTACTGCAGGCATTTCTGGAGATGCACTTCTCAGCTTATCTGGATTCAAGCATGGCACTCTTCCAGTTGAAAGGAGTCCAAGGACGTTTGTTGTTCAAACGAGTCTGATTCAAACTGTCCACGTGAGTCACTTCTCCCTCTACGCTTGTTGTTGGGAGATAAACAGGCTGTATTTCTTTCAAATCAGATGAGGACATTGATTGATGTGCAAAGTTAAGGAGTCCAAGGACGTAGTCAAAATGTCAAATGAAGCGAGACACATCTTCATTCTCTTTGTGCTTAGTTCCCCTTTAGTTTGCTTTGCTTTTCTTTTATTTCCAATCATTAGCAGAATAAAGGTCCTATTTTGCCGCATACAGTTATTCTAGGAAGAGCTGATTGAACCTTTGTATTGCTTCTGCTTTTTCCTTGGTTTCTTTTTTGGATTCAAAGTAGATAAGAAACAGAAAAGAAGTCCTTTCCCTGAAAGATTTGCTTTGTTTTTATGAATGGCTGTAGAGTTGTTCTTCTAAGTCAGCCTATCTACTTGCTGGTTTGAAATAAGTTCATTCCGGAAGCTTGCTCTTTGATTGGAATACTTTCCATTTCATCATGGCTAGTGTTGATGTTTTGCCAGGTCTTGTGTTGAAAAGTGTGAAAGTTCTGGTTGTATGGGAGACAAGTGCTTCCAACATTGTAAATTTTCATCTGATGGCAAACCTATTGATGGTCCTTGGTATTTGCAAGAACCACTTTGCCTTAGATGGAAACAATGGGACTGTTAAGAGTGATTGTCGATATGAGTGTGTGCTTGTGAGAGAAGAGGAAAGACATACCTGGTGACAAACCCGTTAAATATCATGGGAAATGGCCGTTCAAGTGTGTCAATGGATTTCAGATTTCCAAATTTAATTTGATTTCTAGCATTACCAAATCTATGATGTGTGTATCTGATCACATTTGATAGCATATATGCTCAACATGCATCTAACTTGCTTTGCTTCCATCATCAGGAACCTGTCTCTGTTGCTTTTTCTTCGCTCAATCTTTGCAATGCACTTTCATGGGTGGCTATCCTTTTTCATCCTTATGTACTACAAGTTACCCCTGAGACTATATAAGAGAACTTACTATGAATATACAAGCTTGTGGCATGTCTACGGAATCTTGTCCATAAATTCCCGGTTCTGGAGTGCTGTATTTCACAGTCGTTAAGCATTGCCGAACATACGCTTTTCATTTTGGTCAAGTTTTGTATCATTGAGTGCCACCTCTCGTATCATGATTTTAGATACTGCCCTAATGAATAGAAAATAGGCTAACAAACTTCCTGTATAGAATAACTCTGTTTAGCTCATTCTTACTTGTATAATGTCGTAGGAAATATGAAAAATGTCTTCACACTAGCCATCGTGCGTCAGTTACATTGAACATTACTCAGTACTGTTTGGAAATGAATGCCTATTTCTGAATTGTCAATGGAAGGAAAGAACCACCACTTTATTACGTAAGGTGACCACTAATTTGGTGGTTCAATTCTTTCTACATGCTAATGTGGTAATTAACCATTACCCATACTTTAAGAATTTCGAACATAGGGAACAGCCTTTGACCTTAACAACTCTGCTTCCAGTATAGCCCCTCCAATTTGAATAGAAAAAGAGAGAAACGAAGCAAGAGTGCATGTGAATAGGTTGGCAGGATTATCAAGAGATCAGAGAAACTTAACCGAATAGATCTGTTAAAATTTGTTATTGTGCGGAAGAGTGTGTGTGCAAGTGTATATGGATTAGTTTGGGAAAGAACGAGGGACGGCACTTTCAACAAGGAGAGACAGGAAAAATTATGGCAATGAGACTAAAACTTTAATTATTAGTACAAAAGGAAGGAAGTGTTGGTGTTGGTGGATAGCTGCGACCCCACACACCCTACAAGAATTAGTACAAGCTCTATTTATAGAGCAAATCCACCGACATAGAGCAGATTTTTCTGCAACTTTCTAGTGCTCTCTACACACTTCCATTGTAGCACAAACATGATATTTTTTAGGATATTTCTAGGCTTCTCTTTTGCTTGTATCCACATGAGTCTTCAAGCTTCAGCTAGTAGTTTCTAGATTTAGTTAGAGAAAATGGATCACCAAAGTCCAACAAGATCGAATGTAACCTGGAATTAGGTTCCATCTTCATGCAGTTTTAATTTAGAGTTGCTAGCGAAAACTGTGGACTTGTATATTTGATCTCCAGACCTGGATAAATAATAGTCAGGGGTCTTCACGAATGCTTTATGTGTTTGCATCGAAGTTAGTGGTCATCATTGGCTAACTGGTAGACAACTCAAGATTGGTTTTAAATCAGTTTTATAATCGGTAACGGCAACCATATCAGAAAACATGTATCAAAATAGTTGCTGCAACTTCCAAAATGGAAAAAACAAATGCGTGCATCAATCATCCCTACTGATCTACTTGGTTAAATAATAGCTTGAATCCTTGTCTTGCTTTATTTTGCGAGTCTGCTACCAGAAATGGTCTTAAAGATCACTCTAATGCAGATCCGAACATGAACGTGTGTGTTGCGATGGGCGTAGCACAGCTTCTTCTATGGGCGGTATGGGCTGGTGTCACTTGGCATCCGTCACGCCGGAAATTGTGGGTGGTGGTCGTGGGTGGAGCCGCAGCAATGCTGTTGGAGATGCACGACTTCCCACCTTACCCGGGAAATGTAGATGCTCATGCTCTATGGCATGCCACTACCATTCCTTCGATATATCTACGATGGAGCTTCATTAGGGATGATGCCAACTTTAGGAAATTGACCCTCCTCAAGAAGAAGAAACAGATGCTTTCGCAGTAAACATGATTTAACAGACGACGAACTGTCATGACTCATGAGCGGCAGACATATTTCCTCCTCAGTTAAGTCTTCACGGGTTGCATCTCTCGCCAGCAATCCCTTTGCTTGCTTCTCATTCGGCGGCAACTTGTTCTTAATGCCATATGTGATATCTTGGGGCTTGATCTCTGCCCTTTGTTCTCGTAACCCACTTATAAGGAGAGGAAACTGTTATCAGTTGACATTACCCGCAACAGTTCCACAAGCTTTTATTTATTGAATGAAATAGGATCATTTAAGGAGAAAAGATGTTTTTCTTTGCCAGTAAGAAGAAATCAAGCACGATATCACATAACCGAAGTACCTAAAAACCAACTTTATATTCTATGACATTTCAGTGTTGAAATAAACTACGTAACTCCTCTCTTTTTAGTGGGTCATCCTCGTTCAGTTAGAAAGGTAAACAATAGGTCAAAATCCGATCGAACGAAAGTCTTGCTTCAGACAGCGCCCAAATTGCAACAAGGATGGTGTTTCCATCAGAAAAACAGAATCTATCTGGACGATTTCCGGTCTCCAACTTGATATGCTTTTCCATTTTGCACCATGTTTCTTATGCCAGAATGAAGGAAGACTTACCGGTTTTTTTTATTTTTATTTTTTATGTTTTTCCTATTTTTAGCTCTTCTCTCACTGACTTTTGCTCTGCTAGAACAAAGGAAGACTTACCTGAGATGTCCCTTCAATGTTATCGTATCTCTAAGGATTTCATTCATCATGTTCATGACTCGTCCCTTGGCAGCTTTTACAACAGTACCCAAAGTGGAGTTCCCCCACAGGCCCACAGTAGATATAATTCATCATGTCTGTCTAATATTCATGTTGCGCGGCTGAATGCATCTAATTTAGCTTATCTTATCATATAATTAAAGCCCTCTCCCCATAATTTCCCACACCTCCATCCTCCTTTTTGAGAATAAAAACCGGGGTCATCATGACTTAGTAGCATTGATTCTTGACCCAATAACATCGTTTGGGCCCACTGTTGAGGCTAACAATACAACCTAGATGTTAGAGGGGGCAGATAGATTGTTTTAACAAACTATGACAATTTTGCGAAGATCAACAACTAATATGAAAATGAGGTTTAGTAGATATTTCAAATATCGCGTGGAGCTGAAATGCAAGAATAGATGATACCGAAATGAATAAGAGCATACAGCTATTTGTGGGAGAATAGATTGTTGGATAACTATGAAAAGCATTTGTGGAATGTAACAAATTAAACTCCAAACATTGACAGAAACAGATTGTAGAAATCAAGTGTGTGCTATTGTTTAACATATGGTGATCATAATGAACATGTAATGCTAATAGTGAAGAGATAGAAGAGCATACATCCAATCTCAACACTAAAGTCACAATAAGGCTTAAATCCACTAGTAATATTTGAGAGAAGTTACAATCAACAGGTATAGCCTTTCCAATAGATCACACTATCAAGACTCACGTATTGCTATCACTCTTGTACACTTGCTCTTGTCACTGATTACAAACATTATCACCACCTAGACATTGACATTAGGATAAACAACAGCTAACAACAAAAACAAAGCAAAGAAGAAGACTCAAAGCACATGACTCGTTTTGTTCATTTTCACCCAACCCAACTACTTCTCTTGGACTCAATATATAGCCATCCATTCTCAGATGACCATTGCCTATGTAGCTGTTGTATCTACCGTTGCCAGTAGGACATTGCTAGAAATCGTCAAAATGGCTTTTTGATAGTGACAGTTTCCCAAATAGTGTCAATGTACTTTTGTCAAACTTACTCATTAATGCCATATCTGCTCCTGATCAACTCTGGTGATCTTTTTGCGAATTCCAAGCCTTTGTAACGACTATTTTCTTCTTGTCTAACATTCCAAATAGTTGCTTGTGTGACCAGCATCTTCTAAGATTAAATATCAGTATGATCCCTTACCCATAATCAGGACGTTCAAATTTTTACTAGTCTGTTGATGTTGTCCACTTGAAAATCATGTGGAATGACATGCGATCAATCATCCAATGATCCTCTTGAGTATCTCAACTTTCAAAGACGTCTCATTGATGAAAGGTTGACCATAGTACCTCCAAGTCATCATGAACACATCGTCATCTTTAACTTGTTCTCCATCTTGTCAAGATCCTCATCCTTGTACCTAGTCTTCACTGAACTCATATAGGTCATTGATATCATCACAGTCTTCCACCTCATTTGTATAAGGCAGCTGTTCTTTGCCAACAATCTGCTGCTCTGATAACAATCTGCTGCACCCAATAACAATGCTAATCTTTCTTCCGGTCCTTCCAAGCATATCGGCAATTTTGGCTTTATCAAGTTGTTCATCTCTATGGTCCTCCTAAGCTTTACCGAACATCTTTGTTTTAGGCTTGTTCACCATCACCAGGCCACCTGGGGCTGTTTATGATATCATCTAGTAGCTTTTGATTGTTTTTGTCATCGTCAAAACAATATAGGGAATTTTCCAACAATCATCACATAGGTGATTTTCCCAATACCCACGGTTAATGGGAATTAAATACTACTTCAAAAGTGAAAATAAGTTTTCTCGATATTTTGTATGGTCTTTAGAAATTAGTAGTCATACGTATGGAATGGAGTTATTCTACTGTGAAATGTGTTTGGAAAAAATCTTAATGCTACAGCTTTCGAACTATTATTTGTAAGAAAACTGTCTCATTGAGTCGTTAGGTGTTGTAAATTTAAAATGTGTGCTGTCAAACACGCGCATTACGACATTTGGCAATGTAATTAGAACGCAACATAGCCACGATATGGTTACAATTGTGCCCAACGAGTCTTGACTAACCATAGCCTCCATTATCTTTTTTTTTTTTTTTCCATTTTATGAGTAGAAATGGCCTTTGCCAAAGATATTTCAATCGTCCTTGAACCCCACCATGCCATTAACAAGAAGAAATCATCAAACTTTTACCAAGATCTAATCATCGTGTTCATTGATATTTGCTGTATCTGCTATCTCTAAGTGGATGTATTTGAATGTTGGCCTATCATAGGCAGACCACGTGAAACATCATATGTAGCTTTGCCATGAGCCCAAGAATTATTTTCAACGGGCTAATAGTTACATAATTTCACTTTAGCTTGATGACATAATCTCCTTGGCCTTGTCCTTAAATGGTCAAAGATCCCTCTCATCATGCAAGTATTTGATTTTTTCAAACTTTTTTTTAAGGATCAGATTAAAAAAAAGTTTGTCCTTGCTTTTCATTGAAGTTCTTCCTTCCAAATATATTTTCCCGCATTTAATTCATTTGCATGCTCCTTAATGACTGATCATATATTGCCTAGCTCAATATTCCAAGATATTGCAGCATTTAAATGTTCTTTTTTTGCTGAAGACGAAATAATGGAAGTCGATACTTGCTCTTTTCCTCCTACTTTTTAGGGCATGAAGTCTGTCAAATTGAGCAAATCATACCCAACCATCTTTTTCCTTGAGAAGGGTTTCAGATACTTTCTCAATTACATTGTCCCAAAGACTATCAATTCTTTTGCCTAAGATGAACACGAGTAACTTGTTTGACTTTCTTTCTCTAGAAAATTTATGTCAATCTTGATTTTCTTCGTTTCAATCTTGAGTGGTAAGTAATGTAGCAAGATGTACAACATCATGCTCAGATAATTGTTATTCCTACTTCATGTAATTTGGCAGGTCTTTTTATTTATTTATTTAGAGCGTTATAGTCTCCTGATATATCATCCGAAGCAACTACTCTGGACTCATCCCGATAATTACCCCTTATTATTTTGGTATTTTTCCCTCTTATAATGGGACTTATGAGGGATTATCGTGATATGGTAGTTTAATTAGTTAAACTAGATGATCCAATCGTACGAAAACCACAGGAAAGCGCAGTAAACTAAAGTTGCTTGCTCTTAGGTTTATTGTTAGCCCTTCGGTGGCAAAAGGGCGTTACATAGGAAAATCTAGTGACAAGTGTACGTAGGACAACGCACTAATTCAAAGGTTTCTCAAAATCAGAGCACGTTTTACAAGTTACACATTAGTCATATGCGAGGAATCAATGCGATGTGATCGCTGAGACAAAAAACATCAGAAGGACGTTGGAACAAACTTTAGAAACTCTTGCATCGGATGCATGGATGAAAACAACCAATCAGCTGCCGATAAAATTCCATGCTTTGGAAGAGCGACAAACCAGGAAAGTGCACGTCACTTTGATGAACTCTTGGCACTACCATTTAGTCAAACGTCTATTTCCTAAACTCCCTCCACCACAACAATGTAACTTTCCCAATTCTGGAGTAACTGCATGAATGGCTTTATGCTTGTCATGGATAATTCCACAAGCCTTCTGCGTCGGAGTATTCCTGTGATTCCTCTGGCGGTGGCGGGCTCACGAGCATCCCCTCCGCCATGCTGGCTAACAGGTTCGGCATGTTCAAAATGGCATCCTCGTCGATGAATTCTTGCCCTGAAGCCACCATGCGTGCATTCGAGTCCACGTCAAGATCCCACCTCGGGAGCCTCAAAGCCGCTGCTCTCGACGCAGCAGCACGTATGTCGGATGGCGATGTGGAAGGTGGGATAGGATATGTGAGGGCCAAGCTCGGGAAGTTCAGGAGGGCGCCGGGGCCTTTCAGGGCAAGGGCTGCGACGTCATAAGCAGCTGCAGCCATCTCCGGGGTCAGGTAAGTGCCGAGCCAAATGCGTGTAGCTTTACGTGGCTCTCGTATCTCTGACACCCACTTCCGGCCGCGAGACCGGATCCCGCGATACTCCGGGTGCCTCCCAGAGACCCGTGGACGATGAGCAGGCGACCAGGAAGTGCCGGGCAGCGGGGAGTGCCGATCCATGGTAGCAGCTGTGGGAGAGGCGTGGGGGGAATGTTCTGGCGTGGGAAGAGCACACTCAAGAAGGTGAAATGGTGGAAGAAGAGTATTATAGGCTGGAGTGTTTGGTTGGTTTGGACAAGAGAAGAAGGCCGATCGCCCATTTATCTTATACAAACACAAACACATGGACAATACATAAAGGTGCTAAATACAAACGATATATAATATAAACGTGTTCCTCTTTATAGAGTTATGGTGGTAGGGTTCTATGATGTTGGCTACTAACAAGAAGAAAACATTAATAAATTCAAGATGGGGCAAACGAGGGGACTCGGAGCAGCTTCAAACGTCGCCAAATTTGACGTTTATTAAGGGAAATTATGATAATTTAATTATGTTGGTTTGGTTACATGCGAATGTATTACTGTTCATGGATTAGCTGCTGAGGCTACAAACATGCAGACGTACTTACTTGAACTGATGTACAGCAACAGGTCTTTATTTTCTCGTTGTCCATTTTAGAGTTTTCCCCGATATAGTTCGTCCTAATTTATACCAATCTTGATAATCCAAACCAACTTTTATGCACAACAACGGCATACCATCTATATTGCGTCGACCATGTGTTTCACATGTGGATAATTTTATGTTGTCTTGGATCCTAGTGCCAAGACATAATGCTTCTATTGATTGAAAGACATAACGCTTTACTCATTTCGTTGCTCGGTTCCATCGCTAATGTTTATTTTATTTACATGATATGATATCAGATTAGATTAGATTAGAATAGATAAGGTGGGGGAAGTGGATGTGGATACTCCAATTAACCAATATGAAGAAGTGCGGAGGAGCATCCATTCGGATGGAAATGTCAATTTGCCCCTAATTAAATTTGGGGAAATTACCAAAAAGTCATAACCTTATTGCACTTGTGCTAATTCAATCATACATCTTTCAATTTATCCAATCTAGTCCTAAACTTTTTGAGGATTTGTCAATTCCGTCCTAAACATTTCAAGTGTGCCAATTTAGGTTGAGTTTGGTTCAGCTTTCTCAAGGAGCTTTTGACTTCCAAAGCTCCTTGAGGAAATATTGAGGTGTTTGGCAAGCAGCTTTTGGCCAAATTCTGGCATTGAGAATGATGAAACTCGAATGCTTGAGGGATTAGTATTGAGCTTTCAGCATTTGCAAAGTTGAACCAAGCTCACCCTTAATCCTATAATATTAGATGATTTGCCAATTTAACTTCTGGCCAATTTTAGTCGAAAATTGCTAACGTGTGACGGTCTAGTCAACATTAGTCATCCTACATAACATGATCGACACTGACTTAGATAATTTTTTAAATTTTTTTTCTTAAGACTAGGCCGGTGAGGTCATCGGCCGATCCTCACCAGCCACAGGCAAGGGTTACGACAACCTCTTAGGCCCACAATTGGAAAAAAAAAAAAAGGAAAGAAAAAAGAAAAGAAAATTTTAAAATTCACAAAAATTTGAAAAAATTATCCACGTCAACGCCGATCATTCGTAAATAGGACAACCGAGGTTGATTAGACTGCCACGTCATTAATTTTCGGCCAAAATTTGTCGGAATGACTTAATTTGGCAAATTGCCAAAAGTTTTAGAATAAAGTTGGCACAATTAAAAGATTCATGACTAGATTGGCACAAGTGCAATATGTTTAGGACTTTTTTTGGTAATTTTTCCCTTAATTCTAATTCTGTATTAGATTTCACCTCTGAATTAACCAAACTTGCTTATATTCGTTCGAATAACTTGGGCAACATCACGTCAAATAATTACCCTTCGTGGACAATGGATGGGCGTGTTTGCATAATAGACAGCAAATTTGGTGATTTAGCATAGACTTACAAGATTAAACTCTAAGCAAGATAGGGTTTTTTCTTTTGAAGGACACAAGAACATGATTAATTTCTTTTAGCCTGATAAGGATACGATCACATAATATCGGGAGCCAAAGTATCCCGCGACTAAGTATTTACCAGCAACTTGTACTTATTGCGGTATTTAAGTTCTAAAACTTTTATTTCGTTTATGTAAGTTCTAAAACTTACAATTGCAATGCACTTTAGTCTCTCTTTCCTTTATCCTCTAAATTTAGGGTTGAACTTCACATCTTCATTATCTTTTCCCAATTTTCTTATCTTTTCCATTTTCTTCTCTGCTCATTTCCCCTCTGCCCTTGTTTTCTTATTTTGCCTCCCTCAAAACACACTCTCTCATTTCTCTCTCTCTCTCCTTCATTACAATGGCTGCACAACCCCACGCATAGAGGTGTCGCTCAGCTCCGCTGCGTTGGTCAGATCCGACGTGTTTGAGCCTAAATCTGGCGTTAGGCGGTCGCCGCTAGTAGGGTGACCTTGAGCTCAAGGAGAGAGAGACTCGGACGGAAGGAGATTCGTGTATGTATTTAGTATTTTTAGAAGTATAGATATGTAAGTGATGATTGCATGACATGCGAGGTATATATATATCCAAAATAGTATAATTTGGTCGTGTTTTCCTTCATTCGTAGTAGGAGGAAACTTCCTTCAACTAGTCTTTCGATTGGCAAACAAACATGAACACCCCCATGCTTATCTTTGATTAAGTATGTAGAAAAATATGGGAGAAAGACACTAGGAGTGTCATAAATTTTGTACGGAGATCACTTGAGTACCATAACTTTTTTTTGGCTCACTTGAATACCACATCGGAGTAAAAATGATCACTTGAGTGCTAGTTCCGGCGAGTAGTCATGCGTAAAATTTTTAGTTAATTTTTTATTCATACATGGAATTTTAAAAAATAAACGAAATAACTACATGGAATTATTTATAGAGAAAGAAATGACGCCATTTCTCTTCTTGCCATGCCGTCTCTCTTTCAACTTGGAGAAACAACGTTGTTTCTCTCTTATAATAGAAACGACGTCGTTTCTTGCCCTGTTTTCTCTCTTCCAACTTAGAGAAACGATGTTGTTCAACGTCGTCTGTCTCCATCCTGAAGCAAATTGAAAATTAGGGCTTGCCAATTAGGGCTTCACTCTCTGTCGCCCTCTTCGATCACATTGTATAATCACAAATTGAGGCTTTGATCTTCCTGAAGACTTCGTCTCTAAAGCAAATCGAACTGTCACTTGCACTCTCTTCCTCTTCTTCGTCTTCGGAGCAAATAAGGCCTGTCGCGTGAATCTTGGTCGATAGAGAGTAAAGGTTAGTATTTGTTGTTTTGTGTTCATTGACCAACCGACAATACTTATTCTATTTGATGATGCTTTTTCTATTTGATGTTGTTGGCAGATTGTAAAGGCGTGAGCAGAACTTTATTCTATTTGGTAGGGTCGGGTGCTAGAGTGTCAATGTGAGTACTTTATTTTGTTTGCTATTATACGTTGTCGTTTTATTCACGTGAGAAAGTGGTGTGGTTATGGGGACTGAATGCTGAAGTTGTCGTTTGTTTCTACTGTGGTCCCGGTTACACAAATTAATACTTTTTTTTTGTCTTTGGTGCAGTGTTAACATAGGTGATACCAATGTGCCCATCAATGTTTACTACGATGGAAAATTTGATATTGGGGCAAAATGGGAATATGTTAGTGGTAAGGTGGCTATTGTCCTTGTTAGTTTGAGTAGGCTGTCTTATAAAGAATTTGAAAATGATACAATGAAACAACTGTGATGCAAGATAGGGAAATTACATTATCAAATACCTGGTAAGAGTTTTAAGGATAGATTAAAATATTTATATGATGATAATGGCATGAGGGATCTTGTTTATCATTTTCTTTATGGTCATGAGGTTTATGTGTATGTTGAACATCATCGTGAGAAAGATGGGCAAACAGTGGTGGAAAGTGATATTAAAACCCAGGTTGGTGATAGATTTGTTGAAGAAGATGTGAGAGTAGAGAAGATAGTAGATTTTCATTCAGCCCCTGTGTTAAAGTTATGTGAGCACCTTAGAAGAATTGGTGATTTATCTAATGATGAAGAGGAAGAGTTTGAAGAATCGAGTAGAATAAACCTAGGCTCTTGGGAAGTTACATTGTCCAGTGAGAAAGATGAGAAAACATTAGTGCATATAATTTGCGCAAGTGATGTTGATGACGACGACATTGTACAAGCAATGAAAGAAGTGAGGGAATATAAGCAAAAGAGGAAAGCACTATTTGGCTTAGTGGATGAGGGCATTTCGATAAACAGGGATGGGGATATTGTGGATGATGGTGATGATGCAGAAGATGAGGAGAGTGGTAGCTTAGACGACGCTGATAATGAAGAAGATGTTGCAGCTCAACATGGACAAAAAAATAAATTTCCTTGTTATGATTCAAACAGTACAAGGCCTATGTTTTGCATATCGATGAACTTCAACGATGCAAAACAATTTAGAGATGCAATTGTCAAGTACTCAATCACTCATAAAAGGAATGTCAAATTCACTAGGAATACCAAAGAATATATCAAAGCAAAGTGTACGCAAGCTAACTGTCCATGGAGCATATATGGGGCATTGTCTAAGGAGTGGCTCATTCCAAATCTGGTCACTTCAAGAGGAGCATAATTGTGGCATTGAATTTGATAATAAAAAAGTGACTAGTGTGTGGTTGGCCAAGCATTTCTTCAACACGATTAAGACCATGCCAGAAATCAAAACTCCAGAATTGAGACAGCTAGTCAAAGAGCAAGTAGGTGTCAATATATCTAGAAATTAGTGCAATGGGCTAAGTACAAAGTGATGAGCATATTGATGAGTACATACAAAGAGGAATATGCAAAGATTTGGGACTATGCTTGGGAATGCAGGCTTCAAAATCTACTGAGTAGAATTCATGTGGAGGTTGTGGAGAAGCCATTATCTGATCATGGGACGGATATACATATGTTTTGATGTATATAAAAAGGGATTCTTAGCTGGCTGTAAAAAAGTGATTGTGTTAGATAGTTGTTTTTTTGAAGGGGTTATGCAAAGGCCAGTTGTTGACTGCCATTGGGAGAAATGGAAACAACTAAATATTTTCAATAGCCTGGGCTGTGGTGAAGATAGAAAACAAGAACACTTGGTCTTGATTTTTGAAAAACCTAATGGCTGATCTTGGCATATCGGCTGGAAAATGTTGGCTCTTCATAAGTGACCAACAAAAGGTAATGTTATTGCATCATTATCTTGTTTTTTTTTTTAATATCATTCACATATTGTAGCTTACAAAAGTTTGTTGATTTTGTAGGGACTTGTCCTAGCCATTGCTGAATTGATGCAGTATGCTGAGCACAGAATGTGTGCTCGACACATATATGCCAATTGGGCAAAGAAGTACGTAAGAGATCAATTGCAGAAGCAATTTTGGATGATTGCAAAGAGCACTAATATGGTAGATTTCAGAATTTATAAAAAAAAGCTCTGGTTGCCTTGTCAGCTGAAGCTGTTGAAGCGTTGTTCAAAATCGAAGCACAACATTGGTGTAGAGCTTTCTTTAGTAAAGAATCCAAGTGCGATGTCGTGGACAACAACCTTTATGAGGCATTCAATGGCAAGATTATAGGAGCAAGGTGTAAATCAATCATTACTATACTTAAAGACATCAGAGTTATGGTTATGACAAGACTGCAAAGGTGAAGGGATGAATGTTCAAATTGGCCTAGACAATTAGGGCCAAGAATTATGAAAAAAAATTGGATGACAACATTGCTGAAAGTAGGTTTTATATGCTAATTTGGAATGGGGAAGATGGGTTTGAGGTTTTGAATAATTGTGACAATATGTTTTTCAATTGAAAAGAAGGAAGTGTACCTGTCAAGCATGGCAATTGAGTAGAATACCATGTTCACATGCTATTTTTGCCATCCAGATGAAGCAATTCAATCTAGAGGATTATGTAGATGATTATTACAAGAAAATCAAGTATCTTACTTCTTATCAATTCATGATGCAACCTTTGAGGAGCAGTAAATTTTGGGATAAAACAAATCATCTACCCCTAGAACCTCTACCACTAAAGAAACTAGTTGGCAGGCTTAAAAAGAAAAAGATATTGAAAGAAGTTGAGAATTCTAGTAACAGAATGAGGAGGGCTGGTACTGATGGAACAATTTGATGCTCACATTGCCATATGAAAGGCCACAATAAGATTGGTTGTCATACTAAGAAGCATCAACAACAAGCCAATGATGCTGGGGCATTGGGCAACTCAGAAAGCAATGCTGTAGAACCAACTGCAAGACCAACTCAGTCCAGCAGTGTGCAATAGAGGAGTAAATGTCAAATAAGCTATTTATTAAAAGCATTACTTTGTTGTATACGCTTCTTGATATATTGACTTCATTTTGTTATGTAGTTTTGCAGGTTAGGAAAAGAAGAACCAATGAAGATGCCGATGATGCCGAGGCATTGGGCAACTCAGAAAGCAATGCTGCAGGACCAATTGCAAGGCCAACTCAGTCCAGTAGTGTGCAATAAAGGGGTAAATGTCAAGTAAGTTGTTTGTTAAAAGCACTAAAGTGTTACATGTATTTCTTGGTGCATTTTCTTTAATTTTTGATATGTCGTTTTGCAGGTTAACAACGAAAGACCAAATAAAGATGTTTATGAAAGTATTACATCACAACGTACACATGGTGCAATTGGGAAAAGGATAAGGGAATATGGTTATGAGTTGTTCATAGACATGAATACTGGCATGACGATCTTGAATGCAAGTTTTTTTTATGTGTTATGCATTTAATGTACGTCATTTGATTGATATGGCAACTAATCAAGCTTATACGGTTGTAGTCTGAGAGAAGTTCAGAGGTGTTGATATCCCAAGGGGGACCAAGTCAACAATCGACTGCACCTATTAGAAGAAACCAAGGGCAAGCACTGATAAGCCAACTAATAATAACTCAAGCATAATCCAAGAAGAAGCAAGCAATGGCAGCTCAAAGGAAGACACCTAAAAAGACCCCAACATAAGCTCCATCTCAATCAAATGTTCTTGGAAATGTCACTAGACATTAATCTCAACCTACTATCACAATACCAAACACAATTGCAAGAAGTTCAACAAGAGACAAAACCAACAAATATGAAGCTCAAAGCAAAAGAAATGGCTCCTAAAAAAGATAAGACAACAAAGAAGAATGTACCTATAGTTCCAATTCAAAAAAGTGCAAGGATCATGAGTCATATGAAGAGTTAGTCGAAAAAATCAAGTGACAAGATTGTGCAGCATGACTGATGGGATGATCTGATGGGAGAGGCTATGGAAGAGTTGTCTATTTATGTTTCTATTGTTAGGTGTTAATGTCTGTTTAGGATTTCTGTTGTTAGGTATCAATGTTAATGTTGTTAGGCTGTGAAAGGTGTTGTACTACTGCATTTTTTGCTGGTGATATGTTTAGCAACAATATTACATTTGATTTATTGCTGCATTTTGGCTGGTGATGTTTTAAGCAGCAATGTTGTTCGGTCTGAATATAAGAACATCGTCTTGCAGTTTATGTAAGAGAACATGATTTTGGTTCGAAGGATTAAGTTTTGTTGTTTGGTGCATGTGCAATGCTATTCTGGTTACAGCATGATAATAATGTAAAATACCATGTGTTTAACCTATTACATGTTTAAAAAAGTGAAACCAACAGCTTTACTTATTAAAAAGTTGAGGAACCTAAGTGGTCATTTTTAAAAAGTTGAGAAACCTAAGTGGCATCTTTTAAAAAGTCGATGAACTTGATTGTTCACTTTAAAAAATCGTGACACTTAAACGATTATTTGTAAATTTATTGGAACTTCTACTGTCCTTCAAAACTTACGTATAATAGACAATTCCAACTAGAAAAATACCGGATAAGCTATGTTCTTGCTGCAGAAACTGTAGCACAAATTACATTATAAAACACCATTCGATTACAGCATTTCAACGCAACCAACACATTCGCATCATAAAACATCATTTTCAACAAAATCGACCACATATGGCCACAATGCAACCAATAACAATGCAAGCATCATAAAACATCATCTCTACCAAATCGATTATATATAGACATTTAACTCAGTCAAGTAATCACAAACCTAGGTCATTCAATCCACATACAAAGAATTGCCACGAGTAACACTATCCCATTCAACATTCCAAATCGACTTATGTTTTTAACATTGCAACAACTAACATTCATTACTCCAAATACAACAACATATTTTATTATTTTTCAACTATGGTAGACTCGGTAATTTCTTCTCATTATTGAGGTTACTTACAACTACAAATCAGACCAAATCTAACAACAACACAAGCAACAACACTCTATAAATATATTTTTGAAATTTCATCCTTAGAACTTGCTTCTTCAAATGGATCACCAAAGATTTTAGATCCTTAATTTCAGTTTGCATTAAGTCGGCATCGTCCAACTCATTTGTTAATACCAGTTGACGTTCAGATCATCCTTCAAGTAGCTCTAAGATTACCTTCGTTGCTCAGTGCGAAAATTTTGCGTCAACCCACCTGAAGTTTCCACAATCGAAATTATCTCTATACTTGGTGCATCCATGAAACATTTTCCCAGGATTATCTCTCGTCCATGCTGTTCTTGTTCAACTTCGCAGCCTACAATAGCAAAAACATTGACTTTCACCTTGCCTTTCTTCATAAATTCCTGAGCCGCTTCTCTTGTTTTTGTTCCCCATTGCGAATTTGATAAGATGATTGGTGTGACATCCCAAATTTAGACCAATATACTAAATTGGATTTCGATAAATTGTAAACATAATTTTAAATCCGATCAGAAGTATTGAAAGTCAGTTATCAATATTTCAAAATTTATCAGTAAACAATACATTGTCAGAAAAGAGACAGTAAGCTGAAAATTAAGGAACGAAGAGATATTTCGAATGTGGCACGAACCAACGGGCCTATTTTCTATTATTTTCATATTTCAAGAGGCCCGATAATAGAAAATAACCGTTTTGCCACCGAAAGCTCATTTTAGACTCAAACAAAGAGCCTTTGGATTTTAAGCTCACTAAGCCCATCAAATTTACGCCCAAGCTCACGTGAATAGTGTTAAGCCCACGTGAATAATATAACCCGTGAATAGTGCTAAATTGGGAAAAAACCATTTTACCCATTCTAGAAAATTAAATATTTTGAAGGTGCATTTATGATCTTAAGACAAGATCATTAAAGGATTGCAAGTGGCTTCTTCTCCTTCTTTTTTCTTTTTGTCTTTTTTTTTCTTTGATCAATTATTGCTCTAGTTGTCTTGTTTTTTCAAGAAGACAAGATAAGATATTTTTGGAGTTGCATTAATGAGGGCAATAATGCAAAGACTTTCAAGATAACTCTCTCTCACTTTCTCTCTTTCTCACTTTCACTCACTCACACTCTCTCTTACTTTCTCTTTTTCCTTTCCTCTCAAATTCGTAGCTCCCCCCTCTCATCCATTTCACCATTTTTCCTTCTTGTTTTACACTCCTCACATTACCGTCGTGCTACCCAAGACATGCCTTGAAGCTGTGCCTTTGCCGCCGACGTTTAGGCTGTCGTCGCCAAGCCGTGCCGCCGCGCCGAGCTCGTACCGAATCGCCGTTTGCACACCGCGCTGCGCCGAGTCCAGTCGCCGTTAATACCCATTTTCCGTCTATGCACCGTCACCGAGCCACCACCACCATTGTCTTCGCGTCGTCGCCGCCACCGTTAAATGGTGAGTTAACTCCCTAATCCTTGATTAGGTTGTTGATGATTGCACTTAGGGTTAGTTTAAGGTGCAAATTAGACTTTTAACTATGGTTAGTTAGTTAAACTATGGTTAGTTTAAGTTAACCTTGGTTAGGTTAGTTGACCATGGTTAGGTTAGTTAACCATGGTTTGGTTAAATTTTCTATATATGTTTTAGTAGGTTTTTAAGTTGATGTTTGTCTTGGATAAATATTGGTATCATGAATTGAGAGTTTATAGTAGAAAAGAATGCATTTTGGCATGAAAATGGAAATTGATGTGGTGTCGTACTTGAATACTGAGTTTTATGCTTTGAAATCATTTATTTGACTTGAAAAGTGAGGCGGGTGGAATTTGGCATAAAAAGCATATTCATGTGATTAAGTGTGATTTATGTATTGCATTTTTCGTGAGAAAATGGTAATGAGCATGACGTATGGCATGAGCATGTATCGTGAATGCATTGACAAAAAGAAAGAAAGAAATGAGATTTAAATGCCTGTGTGCTCGTGTGATCACAAAGCGTACGACCCTCAATGGTGATTGGGGACGATGCCCAATTTTATCGCTGATATTATTGGACGCCCGGTGGGGGTTTGGATGACGGATCGCGGTGCCCTTTGAGGCCGGACAGATTCTCCTTTATGGAATGCCATCTGCCTACGGAGGAGGTCGGGATGTGGCCGCACCTCGATCGACCAGGAAGAGATGTTGCCGTGCCCGATGGGGCAGGACGATGCTCGGTCATACTGGAAGATCGCCAAACTTCGGGTTGTGCTGTGCCTGAGAGCGGGCGTAATCACTAGGCATAAAATTGAACTATGCTTGGAAACATTGCGTGTGTGAGATAATGATATGCGTATCCTGATTGCCTTGTTTGATGCACTGTTTATATAATGCTGTGATGAATAACATGTAGGGCATGTGCATGTACCAATGCAAGGTAAGAATGCCTGTAAATTGTCTATTGATTGGTGAGAATTATCCGAACCTAATATAAATTGTTTAGAGTGAGGGTCGCTCGCTATTGATCTGCTATCGACGTCGAGTTGCATGTTTAGGATATGCTCTGAATGAATTGGCATCATACGCGAGGCTTAGGTTCTTAACTTGCTGAGATTCTTATTTCACTCGTTGTTGTTAACCGTTTTTCAGGACTATAGATCGGATGGTTGGCAGGTGCGATTCAAAGTGCTCTCGCGTAGAGAAGTTTAAGTTAACCCGACCCCCAATATCTTTTATTGGTCGTGAAGCAAGTAGCTCGAGAGTGAGGGCTTGTAACATATACTTCCTAGGGTTAACGTGTTTATAAATAAATAAAAGTGTGTTTTGGTGTTGTTGTATGATATGTTGTTTTCCTTCTATCTTTGTTGTGTTTGTCGGGCGTTTGTTTCTCGTTTCTGCATACGTAATTCAAAAGATAAAATGAATGGGTCGCCGACGCGTCCTAAGACGTCGCATTTATTATTGACCTAAAGGATAAGTGTATTCGGATGGTCGCATGCCCGAGGGCTTGGGGCGTGACAATTGGCCCCAATTAGAAGAATTGGAAATTGTCAGTTCGGCTAGGGTTATGGTTCTTAAAGACCCCAATTTGAATTTTGCCCCAATTGATTGAAGTGAGACGACGTCGTTTAGCAGTGCAAATGCTGACTTCAACTTGTTGGCAAGCCACGTCGGATGATTTTAAGTTTTTTTAATACCACGTTGGATTTTTCGACAGGCCAAATCGCTGATGTCACTCAAGTGAGTGCTTTTTAAAAGTTATGGCACTCAAGTGAGAAAAAAAAGTTATGGCACTCAAGTAATCTCCGTACAAAACTTATAGCACTTCTAGTGTCCTTTTCCTGAAAAATATAATCTCATAAGTTGTCCATTTCTACAAGCCACTATACAAATTTATCTCTTTCTCTCGATTGCAATGATTAATCCCTCATCATCACACAAGGATCAGGCTACCCACCACCAATCATACCAAAATAATAAAATGTCATAAAGATAAACATTTCTATTAAAGTCTAAACTTAGCTAACAAATTGCTTATGCTTAACTAGAAAAAACAAAAGGACATTTCCTCTAAATAATGAGACTTATTCAGTTTTCCGTCGCGCAAATCAATCTTGTCTCTAACATGTATCTTAAAATCATAATTTTTTCCAAACGACGAGGAAAAATGTTCATGGAAAATAAGAAAAGGAAAGAAACGAAGTACATAACATTAGAAAATGCTCTTCCCAGCAAACTCAATTATAAAGTGGACAACTTTAAAACCCTCATTTATGTAACATCAAGATATATATAACTAAGAGGTGCTATGAAAGGAGAGACCCTCTAGGATGAGCTATGTGTCGTTATGAATTAAAATGTAAGATGTGTTTGTTTCGAGGAAAATTTCACAATAAAAGAAAATACTTTCGAAAAGGGTTAATACCATGAAAAACTAATACTAGTATAGCTGTAATAAATTCACTTCAAACTAATTTTTGGATCACCAAAAATCTCCAATTGGTACACATTAGGGGTGAGCACTGTGGACTGCCCAAATCGAACCGGACATTTTGGTTCAGTCCTGATAGTCTTAGTTCGATTCTTGGTTCCTAAAAGTGGAACCGGTGACCAAAAGGTCCGGTTCCTAATTCCGAGGGGAATTGGACCGGATTAGACCGATTCATATATGAGTATATATATATTTATTTATTTCTTAAAAAGATACAAAGTCAACCTTAAAATATTGTTAAATGTCATAAATATTTAAATTTTGTTATAAAAATCGAGAAATGTAAAAAATTGATACTTTATACAAATAAAAGTTGGAAAGTTGGTTGGTGATTTAGAAAAAAAATCATAAAATATCGTGCAATTACCGGTTCCATTGGAAATCGGGACAACGATCCGGTTCCTGGTTCCGAGGGGAATCGGACCATGCACACTCCTTGTACATGTGTGACAAATTTACCATCCATTAAGTTTTATCAAATTTTGTCATTAAATTACTGAGTTGGACGACACGTGGTGATTGACGTGGCAAATTCACGTGGAAATGGTTAATATCACAAAAAATCCCAAACCTATATACCTATTACAAATTTATCCCAAACTAGTAACACTTATAACAAATTTACACAAACTAATTTTTTGGTCACTTAAAAACCCAAACTAGTACACGCGTGACCTATTTACCTTCCGTTAGCTTCCATCAAATTTTATCATAAAATTTAGTAAGAACTTTAGATCATCTTCCTCTTCATCGAGTCCTTCATCATTGTCTTTGTCTAAAGTAGTGGAAATTGCCAGGGCTATTTAGTGAGAACTTTTTAGTGACACTTTTAATAACTCTAATGGTTCTTGCTAAATTTAAAGGTAAAATTTGATGTGAAAATTGCTAACACCATTTAGCGAGAATTCTTTATCTAAGGTCGTGGAAGACGATACAGAGTTCTTGCTAAATTTAACGGTAAAATTTACCGGAAGCTAACGAATGGTAAATGTATCACTCGTGTACTGATTTGGGGATTTATGGTAGATTTGTTTGTCATATATGTACCAGTTTAACTTTTTTGTAATATTAACCATTTCGGAAAATCATTTTTCAGAAAAATAAATTTCCCTTTTAAAATTAGGAAATTTATTTTTATAATTTGAAGCATACATATATATATTTTATCGTAAGTGACTTTTGGTTGACTGATTTTTTCAATAAAGCAAACTAGTAAAAGTTCAGAAAATTAATTCCCTAAAAAATTTTCAGCCTAACATGAACATAGTAGTTTCGGTACATATAGCATTCTTCTGATTTGCCTGGCATACTTAGATGATAATAAGTGACCATTGAAGCACAACAAGGCCACTCTCTCTCTCTCTATCCTTGGAGTGTGGAAGCAAATCCTTCCTCACATCCATGAACACCATCCTCAAATCCCCCTTCCCTGTGTTCCCACCGAACCCATCTCCACGCACACCCAGAATCATCAAACCCTTCGGGGCCTCGATCCGACCTCCACCGCCCGGATTCGACTTCCGGAGAGAGACTGTGGAGGAATCCAAAGCCTCGATCGCCTCGTCGCACCCTGAGTTGCTGGATTTGGCGGACGACGCGACCCTCGTGCTGGTCCGGAAGAGGCAGTTCGGCCCGGTCCCGGCTTGGAGGTCGGAGTTCGTGGAGCCGGAGGAGATATGGCTGGTGGGCACCACCCACATCTCGCGGCGGTCCCCCGATGACGTGGCGCGGGTTGTCAGGGCCGTGAGGCCCGACAACGTCGTGGTCGAGCTCTGTAGGAGCAGGCAAGTTTCCACCTTTTTGTTGTCATTTTCTTTGTGTGCTGTTGCTTTGAATGGGATTATTGGTTCAGTACTCATATCAATAATTCATTGCGAGTGTAGTGGGAACACACAGGAGTTGATTCACTGTCTTTTTGTTTTACCCGGCATAGTCATACTATGAACATGCTTGATATATATTCTTGACATGTTTCTTATATGCGTAAGTTTCCTAAATGGTAGAATGTAGTATACATATTCAATTTTTTTGTTTTGATTGTCTAGGAAATATTGGCAGGCTGGGGTTAGACCAGAGATCCTGATGAAAGCAGGAGTTGATTTACCAAGTCTTGTGCCGCCACTTATAAATGAATTGAGTTAACGAGACGAATTAGGCATTAAGTTAGAAATCTTAGTTGACTGCAGAATTAAGCCGCCCATAGTTGGTTAATGAAAGTAACCGATCAATTTTGCTGGCATGTTGGCTATCATTGACAGTTTTAAAATTTTGATCATTGACTGATGCTGCAAGAGTTTAGCATGCATGGTTTCCAATTTGTGACCCCAAATCACGGAGGTATCGGGCATTTCAAAAATAAATACTGCAATAGCTCATAATGTTAAATCACAATTACAGGTCAACATCGTGCTCCTTTGGTTTTGCATTTTCCTTTTCCATGTCGAGTATTAGAAAGGAGAGTAGTTTTCCATATTTTGGCCTTTGAGTTCTGACTGAAACTGGCACTTTGAGGTCTCATAAGCACCAAAAAGTTTGATGTCCTATCCATATCTGAACTCCAGTCGTTGCAGAGTTTGTCATCAGAGCTGGGATAATGTACACATCTAGTGAAGGAGATCCTAGTCAACAACTACGGTCCAGCATGTTTTCCCTGAGTGGTACCGGGTTTTTTGGTGCTGTTGGTCGTAGCATAAACTTGGGTAAGCTCTATCTTTTTGTTGCTTGTTAGTACCATTCTGCACTTGAAATACTATTAAAACTCAATCAGACGATCTTTATCTGGTTTTATGACAGGTGGTCAGACAGCTCTAGCGTTACGTCTACTCTTGGCAATTTTCTCTTCAAAAATCTCCTCAGATGTCAACCGCCCATTCGGAGATGAGGTAGTGACCTGAAATGATGATTTCAGCAATCGACTCCTCTAAACTCGTATGACATTGCCTCAACTTGCAATTGTTTTCTTGCCTACAGTTTCGAGCTGCTCGGAAGGTATCCGAAGAAATCGGTGCTCAAATTGTTTTGGGGGATCGGCCAATTGAAATAACAGTATGTATGCTTGAACATCTGGTCTCATAATTTATGAAGAAAGTTTCTGATCATTTAGCTTCTCTTCGTCCTCATCATTAGATTTGGGACAGAATGATTAAGGTCCTGTGATAGTTGACTGACAGAAAAATTCTCTTATGATGTTTTGTTGTTCAGCTTGAGAGAGCGTGGAATAGTTTGAAATGGGATCAGAAAATAAGCCTAGTGATCTCTGTTTTTCGTGGAATAGCATCGCAATCGGATGCATCAGGGAGTAATCTTCAGGTGCTCTCTCCCGATCAGCTTTTGGTTGTTTTGCATTGTATCACGAGAAATTAGCTGTAATATTCTATGCAATAAAAAATAAGTGTAAGATCAGAGTCACTCCATGAGATTCATCTGCATTGTTTCCTTTTTGAACCCAAATTGGGAGTAAATTATTCTGGTTGATATTATTTATGCCACATCTGTGATTCTCTGTCTTTAACGTCCTCATCTAGAGCTGAAGTTTATATACAGAAACCATTTCTTGCTCTAAATCATCTTGCTGTGGGCAATTTTCTAAGTCTCTATTTGTCCACCAGATAAATATGGAGTAATATGCTCGTTCACAAATCTCATCATTCTTCCTTTTATGCTCATTCTTCACGATTCAAATCCTCCCAGGATGATGATTGAGTTTCTAGAACATTCAATAGGAATAGTAAACAACCGGTAGTTTCTAAAGCAGATTCCTGGTTTTGCTGCAGGAATCAAACACCGGGGATAGCACATTCGAGTTGTACGAGCAGCTTAGTTTTTCTTATCCAGCGCTTCTACAGCCTCTCATACATGAACGAGACACGGTGAGTACATCCTCTGTCAGCTAAACCGCTACCCTTCTCCAACGTCTTTCAGCTTACGCACAGCAGATCATGCATTACAGTTCACGTGTAGATAAAGGGAAGAGTAGAACTTTTTTTCATTTTATTAAAGTCGTGATCGCAAGATTGCTTAAGGTGTGAGGAAGATTACTCATCCAATGTTTGTAGGACATTCCATCCACCATATATACGGCGGCAAAGCATTACTAATTAGTCATTCGCCTTTTTTTGCTTGTCTTCATATATGGAGAAAATTCTTACATATGTAGCTTTGCTCAATCAACTGTCACCCTGTATGCGATCACAGTACCTCGCATGGTCCCTAAAGCGGAGCAAGGCCGTGAACAACTGCAAGAGGGTGGTGGGAGTGATCGGGAAGGGACACATGAACGGGGTCGTGTATGCCCTTATCTCGGACCAAGGGAACTTGCGATTCCGTGATCTTGCTGGGAATAAGGCCGGGGGCAATAAAACCGGCGGTTGGGTTGAAGATCTCACGAGGAGCTTGATTAGAGACACTTTGCTGGGGATTCTGCTATGGGCATTGTATGAATGGGTCAAAGGTGCAGTATAAAAGTAGATCAAAGGATTGGATAATCGACCTCTTTGAATTGAAGACGATAGGTCAATACGTTGGGAACTTTTCTTTTTTCTTTTTTATTGTTTTGGCAGTTTTGTACTTTCCAATTATTTGTGCTTGTGTATCTGGCTTAAAGAGGAAAGAAGCAATAGTTGTTGGATCGGTCGGAATCTCGAGTATTCATATGCCCTCCTTTTAGTGAAAACGTGAAAACTCAAGGGATAACTAACTTTTATCAAATATTTAATGTTGTTCATGAATTTTTAATTTGTCTAGATCTTTTGTTAAATGTTCAATTTAGTCCTTAAACTATATGAATGTATTCAATATTATATTTTCATTGATTCAAGTATATTTAATGTAATGACAATTAATGAGATGAGGCTTTTATTTTTCAAAGTAAAAAGTACAAGAGATAAATATCCTAAGATTCAAATTGTTGAACGCAAGCAAACGATCAAATAATAATATAGACAGAACGAGAAAATAAATTGGACGCTGAATTTACGTGATTCGGTCGTAGTGATTTACGTCCACAGGAAGAGCAACAATAAATTTCACTATAGATCAAGCGATACAACAGAGATTACAATCATATTCAAGTCACTTAAATACTTTCGGTGTTTTTCAAAGCCTCAATTATGCTCAATAATTCACGCTGTGTTTAGCTCCATAATTTCTCACGAAATAATATCTTAATCTCACAAAAAAATTAACAAATCTTATCATAAGATTTAATCGACTTTAACACTCTATTGCTTTAGGGTGTAATTCACAAGCAAAAACTCCTATTTGATACTCTTTGCAATGAAGACACTTCATATATATAGACAAGACTAGATCCAAAATACGAAATTTATTTTTAGGAAACCTTATCCAATTAAGAAACCTATTCAAAATAGAAAACCTAATTGAATTAGGAAAGTTTCCTTTTCGAGCTCAAATTCAATGCATAATTTTAACAATCTCTACCTTGACTTGACGTTGAAGCTAAGTCACAATCGCTTTACACTAGAATCTAAACTTCACTATTACTCTCTCATAGCCTCAATGGGCTCAACCGCCACAGACATCTTCCAAGTCCAAACGGCGCTTGAACTTCGCTATAATCATGGACCTCATCAGAACACCAATTCCACCTACACCTTTAACTGTTTCACAAGGATTTTCTAACACAACATAATCAATTACAAATAAAACAAAACCATCATTGCATCTATATTTAACAAGAGACCAAATATGTACTTTGTCAATATTAGAAGTTACAACAACTATTGATTCTATAGACTCCACCTCGTTACAAGTACCATATGTGTTGATTACTTCGCTAGTACTCTCTACCTTATGAGTTTCTGTTTGCATGAGTTGTGGCTTCGGAAGCCATTGGCCGACATCCATTTATTACAGGCGAAGCATTTCTTCTTCTCTTGCACTCTCCTAAAAGTAAAGATATAACGTTCCGCAAAAACCAAATCTATCCAAGGAGTGGTCCAGAAAGCCTTTTATTCAGTGGAAAGCTTCATATGTAGCAAAAGAATTTACCACGTAATATACTACTTATTTGTAATAATCGATCTAATACGTCAAATAGTCATTGTTGGTGCCAAATGACATCGGTTCATATAAAATAAATCCTCTGACATACAATTAAGAAAAATATTTAGTTTCTTTTCATCTTTATCAAAGTGTTTTCCTTAATCTGCAACTTCATCACAATTTTTTTTTGGGTTAATATTATAAAAAATCCCAAACTAGTACACATGTGACAATTTTATCTCAAATTATTTTTTTTTACCATGAAAATTTTCAAATTTGTACACCTATAACAAATTTACCTCAAACTTATTTTTTGACAGCAAAAAACTCTAAAATGGTATATTTGTGACAAATTTACCCCAAATTGGTACACATGCGACAAATTTACCATCCGTTAGTTTCCATTAAATTGGATTATTACAAAAAAAAATCCTAAATTGGCATACATATGACAAACAGAGAATAAAACCCCAAACTAGTAAACCATGTCAACTGTTATGTATTATCAAACTTATCAATTTGATGATAAAATTCGATAGAAACTGATGGAGGGTAAATTTATCATAGGTGTACCAATTTTGGGTAAATTTGTCACAGATGTACCAGTTTGGGATTTTATGGTAAAAAAAAATACTTTGAGGTAAATTTGTCACAAGTGTACCAGTTTGAGGTTTTTCGTAATATCAACATTTTTTTATTTTTTATGTTTCGTTAGTCATCCGTGGCTGGGTTAGCCATCATTTTTTTTTTAAGATGATACTTTATATGTATTATTTATTTTTATCCAAATTTGATTGAATTTTAATTGGTTATAACTTTTTTATCCGATTTAACTCTATTTTTATATCAATAGAAAGTTCATGATTCGAACTTTTAAAAACTTGACTCAATCTTCAAAAATATGCCGGGATCACAAATTTTGGGAATTTAAGGCAAGCGGACTGCCATAGGAAGTACAAGCCCATTGCAGTATTGCCTTCTTCATGGATCTACTTCCTCTCCATAGCTGGTGGCTTCACCTTAGCGCACACTCCATCGGCATAGGTCTCTCCAGTAGCCAAATTTGGATGAAGAAGACTAGCAAACACCATGATCGTCCTCCAAGTAGAATGGAAACTTGTGAGGATCAGACTGCAATTCTAGGTAGAAGAACCATCACTCTAATCGTCATCGTCTTCATCGATCCACTTCCTCTCCTCGTTTGGTGGTGGCTTGACCTCGGCGCACACTCCACCAACGTAGGTTTCTCGGTGAGCTTCAAGCTCTCGAAGCTTGGAGAAAAAAACTTCCACAAGCATTGCAATGGTGTTTGGAGCGACATTGAAGAAGAGAGTTGTGCCTTCGGAAGCCATTGGCTTAATTCCATTTATTACAGGCGAAGCATTTCTTCTTCTCGTACTCTCTCCTAAAAGTAAAGGTACAACGTTCAGCAAAACTGAATCGCTCCAAGGCATAGTCCAAAAAGCCTCTTATTCAGTGGAGAGTTTCATTTGTAGCAAAAGAATTTACCATGTAATATACTATATATTTGTAATAACTAATCTAACGCATCAAATTGCCATTGTTGGTGCCAAATGACATCAGTTCAAATAAAATAAATCCTTTAATATACAATTAAGAAAAAGACTTAGTTTCTTTTAATCTTTATCAAAGTGTTTTCCTTTATTTGCAACTTCATCACAATTTTTTTTTTTAATGTTGGGTTAATTAGCCATGGCTGGGTTAGCCACCATTTTTTTTTTTAAAAGATGATACTTTATATGTATTATTTATTTTTACCCAAATTTGATTGAATTTTAACTGGTTATAACTTTTTCCACCTCAAGCTGAACACCACTCAAATCCGTATAAGCACTGATAATAACACTATACCCAAAAATACTAAAGACTCGTCCAACGTAACTTCTTTACAGATGACGAGTGAATTAAATTCCAGGAACCATAACCAATAGCCCCGCTCACCTTGTGCATAACCTATGAACATGCAGTTTCTTGCCCTTTCATCGAGCTTACCATCATTAACTCAAACATAATATGAGCAACCAAATATTATAAGAACAAAATAATCGGCAATGTTACTTGACTACACTTATTTTGGAGTCTGAATAACTCATCGTACCAAGCACATCCATTAGAAATCTTCTAGTCATACCAACACTAAAGAGCATTTTATGGGCCATCTCTAGTAATGTTTTGCTCATCAACTCTGTAACTTGTTATGGTTTATTGGCACTAGTGTGTTGTCTCACTGTGCCTTCCTTCATGCAGAATTCGTTTACCAATTTTGAGTAGAACTCTATGCTACTGTCAATCCGCACATGCTTGATCATTTTATCAATCTCCTTTTCGATCAAAACTCTTAATTGCTTAATTATGACAACAGCATCAAATTTGTGTCTAAGCATAAACATCCAAGTCTTCCTCAAGTAGTTATCTACAATTGTTAGCATAAATCTAACACTCTTCTTAGAAGGAAACAACAATAACCTGTGAACATCCAAGTGAATTAATTCAGCAATCTCTGTGGTTTCTTTGATAGTTGTACTAAACTGCACTTTTATTGTTGATCTAATTCATAGCTCCTGCATACATTCAATTCGTCAGTAATCTAATCACACATCAAATTTCTTTCACTTGAAATCTTCAGGCTTCTTTCACTAATGTGCCTCAAACGCATATGCCACAATTCTGACTCTTGAATAGATGCATTTGACATCTTTGCAACAAATTCCATTGATGTCTCACCTTGAAGCTCATATAGGCTACCATGCTTGATTCATCTCATTATTACCAAGGTACCTTAAACAACTTTCAAAATTTCACATTCTGTAAAATACCAACACCTAGCTGAATGCAGGGCATTCAAGGAAATCATATTCTTTTTCAACTTTGAAATATGTCTCATTCCAGTCAACGTCCTCATGATACCATCATGCATTCTAATTCTAACATTGCCAACACCTATAACATCGCACTCAACATCGTTCCCTAACTGTACTTTACTGCTATCCATCCATTGATAAGTGTAAACCAGTTCCTATTTAGTGTAGCATAAAACGAACAACTAGAATCTATAATCCATCTGTCAAATAAAGAATCATCAATGACAGACAAGACATAATCAGCACTATCCAAATTACAATTAGCTACGACTTCAACATCATCTGCAGACTCAACTATAATTTCTTTACCTTTACCCTTCTTATTCTTCAGCTTAAAGCAATTCCTTCAAAGATGTCCCATCTTGTCACAGTTCCAATAGACAGCACCACTAATCCTAGACTGACTACGTCTGTTCAGGTTTGTACTACTTCTGTTAACATGTATACTAATTCTTCCTCTATTTTCACATACTAAAGCAGCAAATACAAGTTCACCAAATTTTCTTCTATGGATGTCCTCACTTATAATCAAATCACGAACCCATCAAACGTCAAACTTGTTAACTCAGAGAAATTACTAGCAACAGTAATAGTAGTATTCCAACTATTAGGTAATAGGGATAATATAATCAAAACGCGTACCTCATCTTCAAAGTCAAACTCAACTGAACTTAATAGACTAACGATCACATTGAATTCATTAATATGACCAGCAATTGAAGCACATTCGCTCATCTTCAAGTTAAACAAACGTCGCATCAAGTAGACCTTGTTGATCGCAAAGGGCTTTTTGTAAATATTCTATATGAATTTTATCAAATCCGCAATGGCCATCTCTTTTACGATGTTAAACACGACGTTACAAGCCAAAGTTAGTTGAATAACCCAACGCTCGTCTATCCAGCAATTCTCAGTTAGCTTGTTTCATTGTTTCTAGCTTTTCCCCTAACAAAGGTAAGTATAATTTCATCTGATATAAATAATCTTCAATTTGCATTTTCTAGAAACCAAAATCCTTCCCATCAAATTTGTCGATTTTCACTTTTCCTTCTTCTATTGTCATCGGTTCGTTTCAACTCAGTCAAACCAAGTTCTGATACCAATTGTTGAATGCAAGCAAACTATCAAATAATAAAATAGACAGAACGAGAAAATAAATCGGACATTGAATTTATGTAGTTCGATTGTAATGACCTACGTCCATGGGGAGAGTAGCAATGAATTACACTATAGATCAAGTGATACAACGGAGATTACAACCACACTTCTCATTCAAACGCTCTCAGTGTTTTCCAAAACTCTAATTACACCCAATAATTCACGCAGTATTTAGCCCTGTAATTTCTTACGAAATAATCTCTCAATCTCACAAAGGAATTAGCAAATCTTACCGCAAGATTTAATCAGCTTTAACACTCTATTTCTTTAGGGTGTAATTCACAAGCAAAAATTCCTCTTTAATACTTTTCACAATGAAAACACTCATATATATAGAAAAAAGCATATCCAAAATTGAAAATCTATTTTCAGGAAACCTTCTCCAACTAGTAAACCATTCACCTAGGAAATCTATTCAAAGTAGGAAACCTAATTGAATTATGAAAGTTTTCTTTTTGGACTTAAACTCAAAACATAATTTTAACACAAATGAACACATGTACGTCATTTTATTACACCTATCAAATTAATCATAATTTAGAATTTGCTACTTGTGGTTATGGTGTACGACTTGGTCCAACTCAAGTTATTACTCAAAATACTAAGGAGAGAGCAATTTTTTATAAGGTTAATATCACGAAAAACCCCAAATTGGTACATCTGTGACAAATTTATTCCAAACTAATTTTTTTACCATGAAAACCCTCAAACTGGTACACTTGCGACAAATTTATCCCAAAATAATTTTTGACCACGAAAAATTCTAAACTAGTACATTTATGACAATTTTACCCCAAACTGGTACACCTATGACAAATTTACCATCCATTAGTTTCCATTAAATTTGGTTAATACCACGAAAAATTTCAAATTAACAAACTTAGGATAAACGGAAGGTAAAATCTCAAACTGGTATATCCCGTCAATTGTCACATGTCATTAAACTCAGCAATTTGACGGAAGGGTAAATTTGTCACAAGTGTACTAGTTTGGAATAAAGTTGTTATAGATATACTAGTTTGAGATTTTTCGTGATCAAAAAAATAATTTGAGATAAATTTATCATAAGTGTACCAATTTTAGGTTTTTCTTGATATTAACCCATTTTTATAACCCAAGGAGCACAGGCATAGAGGCTCAAAGACCTAAAGAGAAAGCAAGTAGTTACATTCTTAGACTCCACTTGTTTTAAGGAAAGTGAATGATTTGGAAAATAATTTTCTAAAAATAATTTCTTGTATTGCTTGAAATAATTCATTAATGGAAAATGTTTCATTATTTGATAGCAATTTATATTTAAATATTTTCATGGACGATGAAATTTTTTTTCGTTCGTTCATTTTTATAAACGATGCAAGTGATTATTTTAAAGAAATTATTTATTTTGTGCAAAATAAATGCACCCTTGATGTGCAAAATTTTTATGATCGAGTGAATTCATAAACTAACAAGTTCACTATCAACCTGCCATGAAATTAGTAGTCGGTGAACGATAGAAGATCTCTAGTTAAATGCACGTAAACGTAATTATGACATGCAATAAATCCATATTTGTTACCAATTTTGCTTTTTTCCTCGTTTTAGGGTCAACTCTTTCTTCATGCCCATGCATGACCGCACGCTTACCAGGTGGCAGCCTCATATTAGTCCAGGCCTCAGATTGTCAATGCACGTAAACCTTTTTTCTTTTTCCAGCTTTTTTTTTTGGACCG
>BCNH02000011.1:990292-1020688 GCA_001662345.2 Metrosideros polymorpha var. glaberrima
GGGGGGGGGGGGGTATTTTATTGAAGAGTGTTTCTGGACATGTTAAATAATCAAACAAAGAAAATTTTGAAATTTTCGATAGGATTTTCTTTCTTTCTTTTAAATAGCTGTAAGAGCATTGGGGCATTTTGCATTCTCTTATTTGATTTTTGCACAGCATTCTTTCTATTATGGTCAAAGTCCCCGGTTACCAATTTGCACTCTCTTATACTTGTTTCTCCAACTGTCATAATGGGTAATTAGGATTAGAGCAAGTTAGAGTCAGAATAGTGTTAATATCGTGGCATTAAGGAGTTTCACTTGTAGAGAAAACTCATACGATAATCTCTGGGATTTTAATTAGGTCGACTACTAATGGTAAAGAGGAGTTTCTTTAATGCAAGTGCATGTAATTATCGAAATTTCAATGACTATAAATAATATTTTGTGTGACTTGTACAAGCAATGTAATAATGAGAACTGTTTCTCCAAAAACAATCAGCTGAATAAAAATTCAAATTTCATTTATTAAAAACTTTAAGCCTATGAAACTAATAATGATGAGTAGTTTTCTTTGAGAGCTTTTGCATAGTTCGAAGTATTATTTGAAGTGGAATGTACTAGATAGACGTCAAATTTGATAAACATCCTTGTGGATATATAACAATGTCAAAAAATGTTATATCTTAGACATAAAAGCTTGGTAGAAAAGAAAAAAAATGCGGGTACGCGTTGTATTTCATACACAAAAAGTGAATAAAATATAATGAAGTAAGTTTGGGGAAGAAAAATACTTTACTACGAGTTATAAATAGAATTATCAAAAGAGGGAGTCCCAAAATACGAAAACATTTATACAAAACTTTACTACAATGTCCAAAGAGTTAATTATTTCTAGAAGCTTAACCTGCCGAAACCAGGATCCTGTATATCCAACATTTCTTGACAATTGCCATGTTACGGGAGCCGTTATAAAGATTCGCGATCCCAAAAGTTCCCAGTTTGCTAATAAATCTATGCGCACAAATATATAGTCGTCATCTTAGCCTAAAATTGGAATGAATTCAACTATTTCGGCAACTCGTATCCGCCGACAATTAAATCGCGCGGCATTTACTTAAAAATATGTTGTTTATAGGTGCTGATATCTAAAATGGCAATAGATACTTAGGGAGGAGAATCGAAATGAGACATTTCTACTTCATGGAGAATTCCATGTAAAGAACTTCTTAAGCTTGGTTGGTATTAAATGCGCATTATATTCTGGATTTTTTTACATTATTGGCCTGAGGATTATAACAAACACGCGTGTGGTTTTCCTTCTTATATGAGTTCAATCCTCTCGTCTCTGGGGGTCAACCTTCTTTTGTTTGCAATAAAAAGAAAAGGGCCTTGAAGAAATTCCATTGACATCTCTCTCTCTCTCTCTCTCTCTCTCTCTCTCTCTCTCTCTCTAGATGATAAAGGGTATCCTAACCTTTGATAGACCAATCCCCACTAATACATACACAAAATACCCACAGAGTCATTGAAACGAGCACCATAAAAGAAGTCTCTCGTGACAAACGTATCGCCTTCCTTCTCTACACTCCGTATAAAAGAGCCATTGAGTTCTCTATACCCTTGTGGAGCTGGTTTTTCAGATTACTTGCTTGAGGCAGACACAGGAGACCAATCCTCAATGATGCAAAGCTCACTCAGGAATTTTAGCATTTTGGTCGTCGATGATTGCTCTACATCACTTGCCATTGTTGCTGCGATTCTTGGTGCATGGAACTATCAAGGTAAAATGACCTGCAAACCTTGCTTTTTAGTCATGTATGTAGAGATCGTGTTGTATGTTGTTTGATTTCAAATGGGTGGCTCATGATCTAGCTACCTTTACCTCCTTCGTTTCGACTGAAGAAAGAGATTTTGTTTGACTAAGCAAGATCCTTTTTTTTTTTTGAGAGAGGGGGAATTGGGTTGTTCCAGATATGGAAGAAAATCTACCTTGCAAATTTAGGGTTTTGAAACTTATGTGTGTGGGAGAAATGACAAACCCTCATCTTTCTTTTCCACCCTAGAAACAATCTGACATCCTTGGAATTTGGGTCTCCTCTAGTGGTGTAAAAATTTGATTTTGCATACATCTAAAATTTTCGAGTGTTTTAAAAATTAACCTGCAAGCTTTTACACGTTATTTTCTAATTTTTATCTCTAAATTAATTATAAAACGCGAGAATTTTAGATCCTTGATCAAAGATCCTCATTTTTCATATTTTCAAGTTTGATCTAGTTGAATGGATCTGTCAATCGAAGTTTTCATGTGGTCTAGTCACCCTTTCAAGATATGATTGCAAAGCCAAATATTTAGAATTATCATGCATGTTCTTTTACGCATTATTTGCTTATATTTATCTCTAAAAGTAAGTACAAAGAATTTTCATACTTTTGAATTGATCTAGCTTAATTAAGTCCATTTATCGAAACTTTCATGAGGTCTGCCTGAATATGGGAAGTCACAAAAGGTTGTTCTTTTTTTTAATAGGATCACTAAAATAAATATTTACCTCCCCTCAACGAGAGCACTAGGCTGTGAATCATATGATCCTCACATACATGCATATAGAAAATGGTTACTTTAAAGGAGAAAAAAAAGGCTTTAACCTCGGGGAAATTGATTTTTCTAAGAATTGCTATATCTAATGATGGCTCTGCAATGATATGGATTTCAGTTGTGACCTCCAAACACCCTCTGCATGCTTTATCCATTCTTCGAGCAAGAAAATGTTCTTTCGACCTTGTCGTGACTGATTACCACATGCCCGACATGAATGGTCTCGAGCTACAAAGGCATGTCCGAGAAGAATTCAATCTGCCGGTGATCAGTGAGTCCAAAACTTTCAAACTTCAGTGAATTTGATTTGTATAGTTTATAAACTTACGGCTCAGTATTTGTTTTAGAAGTGTTTTGAGTGAACTCTTAAAACATTATTGATTCGATTCATTTTCTTCGTACAGTCATGTCGGGTGACGATCGACAAACAGTGATATTAAAGAGTTTAGAGGGAGGAGCTGCCTTCTACATTGTGAAACCGGTGAGGCCAAACGATCTGAAAAATGTATGGCAATACTGTGTTGCAAGAAAAAAGGGAAAATCAGTTGTCATTGAGGAAGAAGGTGCGAGTGCCTCAACTGGTGCACCACTGTGTGAGAGAATAATACATCAAGATGTTAATATTCCTGTCCAACCCTTGAATTTGGAAAAGGAAGGCTCTACACAGGATCCAAATGGAAAGAAAAGGAGCAGGGACGACAACGATGTAAATGATGAAGGAATTGATTACTCCATGATCCCTCCGAGAAAAACTAAGGTGGTTTGGACAACTGGGCTTCACGATATGTTTTTGCATGCTATCAACTACATAGGACTTGACAGTAAGAAAACCTCTTACCTTGCGTTGCCCCACTTTCGAGCTGCCAGTATATATCTCTTGAGTTTGTATCAATCATTTTCTGAATATTGTCTTCTGATATTGCAGAAGCTGTTCCCAAAAGAATTCTTGAGTTCATGAACATCCCTGGATTAACTAGAGAGAACATAGCCAGCCATTTGCAGGTTTGCATCTGCTGCAACTGTTGCATTTTCTTTAATTTTCTTTTCCTTTGAGTAGATGTATCTTTCAAGGTCGATTGGAGCACAAATTATGAATCACTTAGGCAGGTGAATACTGATAACTTAGTATGAATCTAATGAAGCTCCAAGTGTTGCACGTGCCCAGGGAAAATTGTATGTATTCCCATTTGTGCGCAGCGGTTTAGGGTTTTAAGAATATATAGTTTGAGATGTGATGTTTATGCATTATTTGCTAGTTGACATGAACTAAAGTATGGACATAGCTTTTCACTGCAAGTAGTGAACCTAAAGAAGAGATATGTACGTATTCCACATGCTAGCTTCTTTACGTATTAAATGATCTCTATCTCTATATTTTCCTAATTAAAGATCATGGATCCACTCATCCTGTTGTATGAGTTAAACTAATAGTCATTGATCACTTCTGTTCTCAATATGTTTGCTGACTCTTATAAACTTCGAAGACACACGTGCGCGTATTTATTTATGAGTGATCGCGTGCGTGTGTTCATGTAATCATGTATTTATTTTCATCACTGAATTAGTGACCAGGACATATAGAGGATTGGTAAGGAAGGTCCATTTGCAATTGTCTTGAAAAGGAAAAATTAAACCAACAATACAATGATAGTTACTAAAAATGAAACATTCCAATCTATTACTGTTTGAACACTATTTGTCGCATGTGTACAAAGTCGAAGTTCGTAATTCCAATGTTCTATATCTTCTTTCTTTCCTAATTTCTCAAGTATTCACGATCTTCAACTTTGGACATGTAAGTACCAAATCTTACTCCGAAACTTAATGAAATAATTTCCAATCTTTCAAGTATGTTTAGTTGTCGATAATATATATACATGACCCGGATTTTACTCCCAGCTCTGGATAGGAAATTTGATAAATATCAATTATTGTACGAGAAAACTTTTAAGCTCTTTGATAATTATCTTATTATAGTGTAATCCCCCTATGTAACAAAAGGTAAAGAAAGTGCTCGTTTGAAAGCCTTCCAAACCCTCTTCTCTAAGTATATTGTAAAGCTTTTGAAGAAAATTAGTCCAAACTTTCCTGTTGACTTTCATTGTGTCTGTCTATATAAATATATAGTCTGCTTTGGAAATCGTACAAAACGTTTGGAAAATACATGGAAACACGAAAAAGAATGAGTTTTAGGACGTACTTATCGTATTACCATAGAATGTCTTTCAACGCATTTTCAGGTTATTTCCAGGACAATTATGGAACTTGAGTGTTGCACATCCTTTTCACTCGGAAACCACACCTGACAGACTTCCATCTGAATGAGTTCTTCCATAGCTCTTATCTTTATTACCTTTAGTTCACATAGAAGAATTTCTGTTTACTTTGTTTTGTTCCTTGTCATCCATGCAAGCTAGTCTATACATGAATGCAAGAGAAGTAGGTACACTCATAAATGTACATATGCACATATATATCCATTACCACTTCCTTCTGCCTAATCATCAGCTGTTCTCATGGAAAAGTTCAAATTTATATCTATACCTCAGCTGCGTATTAATCTATCTCGTGTTCAAGGCTTCTTCATCGTTTAAAAGAATTCTCATTATGGTTTTGTTATCTGCCAAAACACGCAGAAGTATCGCATATTCTTGAAGAAAGTTGCAGTTGTAGATAATGGCGCACCAAGAGCGAGGGACGATTATAGAGAAGCCCCAAGTTCAAGCTCAACATCACGCCCTCATTTGTCGGCCAGGAGAGATGTCCAACAACAGATGCCTCCTAACAGTTTTCCAAATAGGCGTCCCCAGCTGCCCCTTCCTGAAATAAGGCCCCGGGTGAGTACCCAGGTACTAAATGACCACAACTGCAGTGCCACACCAGTACGATTTCCTCCTCGAGATGCTTCAAGTGTTGGCCTTTCCATCTTTAAGGATCCAATGTTCGGTAGTTCCAGTGTCAACAACAACCCCTATCGAACAAATGCGTCGAGTTTGCCAGTGATTCGGCCCAACACTGGAGGTCTTTCCATCCCGAAGGATCCAATGTTCGCCAACTCCAGTGTCAATAACAATCCTTATGGATATGCCTCAACTTTGAAAGCGATCCAGCCCAACACCGGAGGACCAAGGAACCTACAAATTTCATCTTTCTGCCCTACAAATGTCACAACAGGCCTTACAAATCCGAAGCAAGTGTACCCTCCACAGAATCATTCTTCAAGTGCAGGAGCTTTCATGCCTAGCTTGAACAACGTTGCTCATTACCCTTCTGTCAATTCAAGCCCCACCAATACCAATTTCTGGGGCACTCAAATGACTGGAGATGGTGGAAATATGCTTGATGGTAATAAGGGGTTCATGAGTCCCATTGGCTATGATAATATTGTGATTTCCTCATCAAATTTTGGGGAAGGGAGCTCATCAGGGCCTTACATTGTTCAAGAAGAGCAAGAGCCTCCCTTTGGATTTCCCATCACTGAGCCATTTCCACCACTTGTTTTTCCTGCTGCTGATCAGCTAGAGAGTCCTCTCTTTTCACCAGCATCTACAACACAACCACCTGTTGCAAGGATTGAGCCAAGAAATGCTAATGAACAATATGTGATGGAAAATGCTTCCATAGTTGTGAATAGTCTGGATCAGCAATATAATGGAGATGGTGATCTTTTTGATATCGTTTTCAACCAACCGGCTAATAAGGTATGAAGAATCGTTTATTGCACCCTCTTTATTGATTAAGCTCTGTTTGCTTCCCTTTGTACTTGTTAATATGAAACACTCTGATGACGGAATTTTCGAGCAACTTGTCGTCTTGGCATCCTAACAGGGTCAGGAAGGAATACCACATCAGGGAGTCATTAGTTCCTCGCCTGGTACTGGCATGAATGGTCCCGGCGAAGAAATTCAGAGCGTTGAAATTTCCGATTCGGGTCATCAACTCGAGGATGTCGCTCCCTGGATTGGGCAGGGCCTTGGCCAGGCATGTTTGAGCACCATTTCTTCTTTAAAATTTACAGTCGTCAGTTAAAATTAAATTTCTGCAAGTATATAGGTTTCGGCTGCTGAGTAATCACCTTCTTTTATGTTTTCCACGCTGCTATCTGATATGAAATCTGATTCAGAATAAAGAGCAACTAGCCAGGGTAGCTTCTTGCCTGTTTATGTGTATGACCATCATCCTTGTTCATCAAGTAATCATTGGTCAATAATCCTTTTCCATTTTGAAGGCTATTCAGCTCAATGGCCACGACAACGAGGCCCCAGAAAACAGGTCGCCTCTGCCCTCCAATCAGGTGAGTCAATCTTCATTAACACAGAAACATATGCATATGTCTATGTGTCAAAAATTGAATATTCACCTCTCTTAATATGTGGTGTGTGCACACATATTCAGCAACAGGGGAACAACGAGCAGTGCGCTGTGCCTCTCCCGGAGCCAACAACTTCATTGAATGATCTGTTTGCTGATGATGAATCCTATCCTAATGTACAACCTTTTCTCTACATATGAATAGAAGATATATGCTGTTGAATTTGACATATTTTTCGAGCTTGTTTGTGAGACTAATATAAGGTCTTGGTTGGTTGCAGATGTGGGATGAGGATTTCATAGACGCCTTGCTTACTGGTAGCAGCTCCTTTCTGTGAAAGAATGAAGAGCTTCAAATTCGGATCTATATATATATTTACATAAATAATAATGGACTTGCTTCTTTCTATTTCTGTTGTTTGAATTGAGACAGCCCTCTTATTTCTGACATTTGTGGCTTAATATGAACTGGTTTTGTAATTGGAGATTAAGTACATGTTTGGTGTTGGATCTCTTCTCGTTTCTGGCAAGAAGATTGATAGAAAGTACATTTGGTAACCGTGTGAGTGGAAGAGTTCAGGTTGATCTTGAACTCTATTCTAATTTTACTTTGCTATTAGATTCTGTCCAATGCAGCTGTAGTCGTTCTATTGCTGCGTTGTTGTGGTTATATTGTACCGTCACATGGGATGAAGAACAGTGCAAGTGCCAAAACTTGGCACGATGGGACACTTTAATGCTAAAAGTTTCAAAAGATACACTTAAGTGCCAAAATCAGAAAAGAAATAAACACATAAGTGCCAACAGCGAGAAATTCCAACCAAAAGTGTCAAAAAGAACACTTAAGTGTCATTTTTTTTTAAAATAGGACACTTTAGTACCAAGTTCGACGAGCCACGTAGATTGATTTTATTAATAAAATACTGCCATAGCTCGCCGAACTTGGCACTACAATGTCCTATTTTAAAAAAAAGTGGCACTTAAGTATACATTTTAAAAGTTTTGACACTAAAGCGTCTCATCGTGTTAAGTTTTGGCACTAAGGCGGTGGGGGCGACCGGTGGTGGTTGACGGCCACCGGCGGGTAGCAGGTGGCGGTGGGCGGTGATGGGTGGTGAGGGCGGTGACGGGTGACGGCGGTCGATGGGGGAGCGAGCGGGCGACAACAACGGGGAGCCATGAGAGAGAGGAGAGCAAATTATAAAAAGAGAGAGGAGAGAGAAAATTTCTGATTTCTGTTTCAGAAATCAAGAAGTTGAAAATTTTAATTTCTGATTTCTATTTCAGAATGATTTCTGGAACAAAAAATTGTTCCAGAAATAGAAAAATGAAATTGCGTTACCAAACGGATTTCTGTTTCAAACCTGTTCCAGAATGATTTATGGAACAGAAATTGTGAAATAGAAGTGTTGTTATGCGCACCTGCCACGGCGAGAAATTCTGGCCAAAAGTGTCGAAAGAGACACTTACATGTCATTTTTTTTTTTAAATAGGAAACTTTAGTACGAAGTTCGGCGAGCCACGTAGACTGATTTTATTAATAAAATACTACCATAGCTCGCCAGACTTGGCACTATAGTGTCCTATTTTTAAAAAAAATAGCACTTAAGTATACATTTTGAAAGTTTTGGCACTAAAGCGTCTTCTTATGTTAAGTTTTGGCACTTCGTTGTTCTTCTTGCAAGCACATGAGTTTGGCTACACATCTTTTAAAGGTATTGTATTGTGGCTATGAACGATTAATGCATTTGACAAAAGTTGTGGGTCGATTGATGCGATTATCAAATTGACAGTAAAGTACCTATAACTTTGTTGTAGAGCTATTATTACCTACATTTATATATATAAATTATTAGAACTTTCACGATATACCATTTTCACTGGTAATAATGATGATGATGATAACGGCAATAATGTCATCGTCGTTATTGTTATGAGTTTATATTATTTTTTGGAATAAAGAAAATATGTAATGAGTTTCAGGATTATGGCAAATACTCTATTTTATCCAGAAACCTGCACATTGATAATTTCAAATTTAACGATCTTATCAACCTAGATATTCACCATGGTTCATTTGGATTCGATTCCACCGCTCGTGGGAATGCTTGTCAAGTTCGGCAAGGCCCGACCCGGCCCTTATCCTCTTGGGACGTAAACGGGCAGTGGATTTGGGGAAGCGGGTACGGGCGTGGGTTAAACTATTAAGAACCTATAAAAGTTTGGGACCGATTTGAGATTTTATAATTCAAAAAACCGAAAGCTAATATGTAAAACGATAAAAATGCCCTTTGTTTCCTTTATATTGAGTAAATTTAGGTAATTAAAATCAATTTTGGGATTCTTTTGAAGTTGTCATTATTCTTTTAAAGCTCTCGAAATTACTTATGAAACGAGTGAATAAGAACGAAATTTAGTATAATATAATATTTTTCAACAACAACTTCCATTTTATTTCTATCTCCTAATTATCGGTAGACCTTAGATTTTTAAGATTCCTCTATACTCCATAGATTTTTAACTAGAGATGTTCCAATCATGAGTTTTGAATAAATAGTCACATTTATTATGTATTTAACAAAAGAATATTGTTTGATATAAAATACTAGGGTTAATATCACGAAAAATTTCAAACCGATACATATATGACAAATTTACCTTCCGTTAAATTGAGTTAATACCATAAAGTGCCATGTGTTATCAAACTCGGCAATTTAATGAAAAAATTTGAAAAAAACTAACGGAGAATAAATTTATTACAAATATACCAGTTTGGGGTAAATTTATCATAAATGTACTAGTTCAAAATTTTTCGTTGTTAAAAAATTAATTTTTGATAAATTTATTTCATATGCATCAGTTTGAAATTTTTCTTGATATTAATCCAAAATACTATCCAGGGTCGTGGGCACCCAGCAAACCCCGACCGGGTTATTGAAGTAATAAAAAGTTCAATTGGGGCCGACTTGCGATGACGTCAGCCGCGACACCTATCCCACTTCCATCGCTAAGTACAGGGGCTAAAATGAAAAATATTGCACGAAGAAGGGACTAATTTGCTAATAGAAGTAAATCCAGGGACTTCTCTAGCGTCTTACGTCATTCCCGTCTTGCTTATACTTACAGCTATACGTTCCGGTCTTCGTTCAGAGATTGTTCGAAAATATCTACTTCTTGGCGAGCTCCGTTAGGGTTTTGGAAAGCTTTAGAGCTCGGCATTGGCCGCTTCCAGAAGGGTGAAAAGGTACCCAAGAATCCCTCACGATTCCTCTTTCATGCGCGCGACATCTGCTTCGTTGATTACTGATTCGAGCTTCAGCTTCTCGACCCGACGCTCTAGAGCTGCGATGTTGTGGTTTCTGGTCAGCGCTAGCTGATTGAGGTTGATTGAGGCCATGTTTGAATTCTTCATGCCTCGATCTCTTAGCTTCGGACCGGAGAGGTCTTGATCTGCACGGTAGTTTGTCCGATCTGGTCCCAGATTTGAAATGATGGGATTTTCGTGATGTTTTAGCGTGTGCATAGCTTGACCGAGCACATGATAGTCCCTAATTGGTCATGGTGGGTGTACTGGACGGAATCGATGCTCGGTTGATGGAAGATGTGTGCCTGGTTTGACCTCTGAGGCGATGTTAAGTGTGGAGATTCATGATTGAATGGGATTGGAATCCACTGTGTTGGATGGCTGATGCGGTGATATCGGTCTATCTTTTAGGATTTACTGGAAGCTGATTCCATATTAGCTTTTTGGAAACATACATCTTGCATCCAGAAGTTCCTTTTGATTTTCGATTGGGTCATCCGAGTATGTTTATACGCTGGGTTTTCTCATATAAAAAATTGCCCTTTGTGTCCTTGTTTTCCTCTCCTATCGCTGATCTTCAGAAGTTCAATTGGAACTTGGTGTACCTGTCCTGTTCAAGAAGTTTTTCCAGTTTTTGTGAATGGATCGAGGAAGGACATCATTTTTCCCTCTTCCTCTCCTAGGCATAAGACTTTTTAAACATCAGAGCTGATCGGCGCTGGACCAATTGTTTCTGGGCATGTATTACAAAATTCGTGCTAGCTATGATGCTCAACAACTGTTGTCTTCTGGTGGTTCCACGAGCTTACTGCTTCTTTGTTCACGCAAGTGTCCTTTTATTCTTTTTTAAGAGCTTACCAATTTTTTTCTCTTCCTCTTTCATAGAGGAATTGCAGAGCTGTGCGAAAAGTTGCTTCTTCGAAAAATGAGGCCCATCTTCTGTGGGAATTTTGAGTATGATGCCAGACCATCTGAATTGGAAAGACTTTTCCGCAGATATGGAAAAGTTGATAAGGTGGATATGAAGTCTGGTAAGTGCCTTGTCTCCGCTGCATGTATGACTACTGCTTCAAATCTTTTCACTTCTTTTTATTGTTTCTATGGTTGTTCACCTTTTCTGGTCACTCAATCAAATTGATGAATCTGGCAAGCCTGAATGTTTTCTGTGATGAACGCGTGGCATTTCCACTCAGGTCACCATCTAGAGATAAATATTTCAATTGGCTTGGTAGTTTTTCTTGTATGCCGTAGATTTATTTACTTTATCACATTGGTAAAATCCTTTCTGTGGAACTTTATCCATTTCTTTCTCTGGGGGTGAGAGATAATCATGGAGGCAGAAGTAGAATCATTTTAAGCCTGAATTTGCAGCTGGGTAAATTCTGTTCACCATTTATTCGTAACATTGTCATCTTAGAGGGCTCATCATGAAAGGGTTTAACTTCTTAAAGAGGTGATATTACCGGTTAAGACAAACTTAACTCAAAGCTGCTGGGCTATCTTCTACTCTAAGAAGCACTTTGGCCCATCTGCATAGTTCAGGGTGAATGCTGTGTACAGAAATATATTTCCCTCTATGAACCAAGTACACATTTCACAACGGCGCCTGTGTTCTCTACCATGGAGGTGATTCGTTGGAGTCAAGAATACCATCTCAGAGGATTCAGTTCTCTTCTGTGCCAGCCTGCAGCTGTTTGACTGGATGACTCAACTTGTGCATCTCCTTCTGAAATCTACCGTGATTGAGTTTTAGATGGGGGTTCAGAGAAAAAAGAATATTTTATGAAGTGTAAACCCCCATACTCAATATTTTCTTTGACGCAGGATTAACTTGGCATAATCATATACCTCTCGGCTAATGGATGGCTCTTCAGAATCCTGTTTCATGCCTGGAATGAGCTTCCTCTTCTTGTTATTAAGAAGAGATACTCTGATCCGCAAATGGCACTACCATACCACACTTTATTCAGATACCATTGCCTTTACCATGTCATCACATTCCTCCAGCCTTGAGTTTCAGACATGTTTCAAGGTTGAAACATTGCCGACTCCACTCGCAGAAGAAGCTGAATAGATGGTGAAGGCACGATTTACATTGACCCATTTGAGACATCCACATTTGCGTTGTTGTTCCTTGACATCACTTAGTCCATCTCACAAGGTCTGTTACTTACTTATTAGTCACTTAGTTTATAGATTAAAGAGGTTGGCAGGATAGGTTTGAGGGGCGGTCCCTGTGTTGCTGGTGGAAGTAATGGGCACACGATATCAAGGATGATATCACAGGGGATATCTAACTATGTGTAGTGTACCTTTACTCCTATATTAAAAAATTCTTATTTCCTTAATCTTGTTTGATAGGATTCGCTTTTGTCTACATGGACGACGAGAGAGATGCTGAGGATGCAATCCGCGGACTGGATCGGATAGAATTTGGTCGAAAGGGACGCAGGCTTCGTGTGGAATGGACTAAGGTATTCTCGGAATTGCTGATTATTGCAAGCATCACTAGGCCCTTTTTCCTCTGGGTGATTTTGGCACGTCTTGTTAGTTTTGCGTATGGTTTTGCCATGCATTTGTTCTAATTGTTTGATTCATCATGCAGCACGAACGTGGCGTCAGAAAGCCTGGTGGTTCGAGGCGATCCTCAAGTAGCATGAAACCCTCAAAGACCTTGTTTGTTATTAACTTCGATACTTATCAGACCAGAACTAGGGATCTGGAGAGGCACTTTGAGCCATATGGGAAGATTGTCAGTGTTAGGATTAGAAGGAATTTTGCATTCGTCCAGTATGAGTATCAAGAGGATGCTACAAAAGCATTGGATGCTACGAATATGAGGTGCGTTCTTGTTTTCCCTTCTCCTTAGTAGAGTTGGACTGACTGTAGGATTCATTTCCAGGAGAAAATACAGTTTAATGTTTGAGTGGTTTTAGATTATTGGCTTTTTTGTCACTTTCTTAACTGGTTTACTTCTCATTATGTGCAGCAAGCTGATGGATCGAGTGATATCAGTGGAATATGCTGCTCGAGATGATGATGAGAAGAAGGATGGATACAGCCCAGACAGAGGTCGTGGTAGGTCTCCGGAAAGAGCTTATGATAGGAAGCGGTCTACTAGTCCCTATAAAAGAGATAGAGGTAGCCCTGATTACGGTCAAGGTGCTAGTCCTTATCGAAGAGATAGGGGAAGTCCTAATTATGGTCGTGAATCTAGCCCCATTGATCGTCAGGCTCGGAGAGCAAGCCCAGAGTATGGTCGAGGTTCTAGCCGCAGTCCTCGTCGAAGGGAGAGATCTCTTTCTAGGGGCAGGGGCAGCCGCAGCCGCAGCCGCAGCCAAAGCCCATACAAGAGGCAGATGGTCAGCCGAGGCAATGGTCGTGACCATAGCCACAGCCCATATGAAAAACCAGCGACGGGACCTAACAACGGTCCTGATCGCAACAGGAGCCCTGACAGGGGAGAGGAAAGCCCTGAAAATGGTCGTGAGCCCCTCACGGATCATAATGGGGATGTTGCCCGTGACGTTGGTGTAGAAAGTCCTGCATCAGGGGGGCGCCACAGGTCTGTATGATTTTCAACTTTTGTTCTTGCTGAAGTTTTGACAAACTTGAAGCATGCCTGATTTTTGCCTTCTTTTTTCAGGTTCAGCTGTTCACCTGCAGCAGAGGATTGAAGTTTGTGCTGGCAAGTGAAGAAGGAATTTTTACTTAGTCACATCGATGTCTTTCATTAGCATTCAAGTTTCGAATTTTGTCTTTTCTTTGATGACTGCTTCGGATTAAAGTGTTTGTGGGATCCAATTTAAGACCTGCATACTAGCTATTGCGGATAGACCTTTGACTGTTGTAAGTTCCTTTCATTTCATGGAGATTTATTAGTCCTTTCCAATTCTGATGAATCGAATCTCTCTTATATGATGGCCATGGGGCGCACATTATCGTAACGAGTGGATCTATCCCAATCATGTAGACATGCACATGCATCCCCGGACACATTCTGCACAGCCATGGGACTCGATGCACTTAGCAGTGGCTTTTACGGAAGGATTGATCTGCCAATAATTATAGTACTTGAGGAGAGGCGGGGTCCCGTCGATATTGTGTGATTTATGCATACCAAACTGTCCTGGGCGCTTTAGCACCTTGTTTTTCTTTTGCTAATGCTGATAACAGATTCCAAGTTGGTGTGTTTGTTGGCGTTCTTTCGCTTGCCCCTTGGAGGGAGTGCAAACAATCGCTGGTGACTGCTTGGTAGAGCTGGAGCAGTGTCAAAAACAGAACATGCCTTGTGGGGTTTCATGTCATTTGAGCGTCGGATTAAAGGAACGCTAGGGTTGGATTTAGTTCAACATTCTCAAGGAGTTGTCAAACTTCAAAGCTCTTTGAAAATATGTTAGGGTATTTGACAAGCAGCTTTCGGTTAAATTCTAGCTTTGAGAATGCTGAAAGTCTAATGCTGGAGAGACTACCATTGAGCTTTCAGCATTTGCAAAGCTAAACCAAATCCATCCTAAGTCAGTCTCGTGGCAAAGTTCACTAGCGATAGTCGGAAAATGTGTGTTCAAGACTTGCAGGATTTGCTCGAAAGGAGCTGCTGTTTTGCAATCTAGTGGCATTATCGATTTTATTTTGTCTTGTTATAGTTTTTATATGGATGCAACACCATTTGGGAAATAGTTGCAGTTTCCACCGCGTGCCTATAATGTTTGGCACTTGCAAAGGACCCAAGCGTCCTGTTTCGCTAGTGCCAAATTGGATTGGCGCTGAGTTAACAAATGGCGTAGAAGACAACTCTCGGCAGAGGAATCGGGAACGAGTTTTAGCCAGAGACAAAATATTGGAATTGGAAGGAGATGCCTCGCTTTATTGATAGTTCTCGGATTGAGACTTTCAAGAATCCTTTTAGATTACACCCACCTTCATTCTTTGACCTATGCATAGGCCAGATGTTTTAGGCTGAACCTTGATAAACCCTCCAATCTCTAAGTATTCAGAATCGAACTTCTAATCATAGATTAATGCAAAGAGACCAAAAAAATAAAAATAAAAATGGGTTTAGTATTTGTCGTGAAATATGAGGTGCAAAATTCCGCCATTCGTTTTCAAAATATGTAAGGCCTCGATATGTAAATTCTTCTAGAGATTTGATATTTCTATCATCACAAGATGCATATACAGTATTTTGCAAGAACACTTGAGCATGCCACTAACCAATACATATCGAGGGGACGAGGAGAGTTGTCGCCCCCTTAACTACTTGAAGTTCGGTGCAATTTTTACCAAATATATACTATACATCAAATTCCATATAAATATAACATACATATATCTTGCCCTCTAATTTTATTTTATTTTTAAATTGTATCCCATCATCTAATATAGGTTTATGTGTCCACCACTGCAACTAGCTGTTATCGCAAACTAGAAGACAATCCCAACTCGTATGCACTGTTGCACCATGCCCTGTTCGTAAGCAAAAAGTTTGGCTCCTCCGAATCTTTGTTATAGTTTTCCACTTACACCCAACACTTAAGACAAAATGGAAATTGAGTTAGTCGAAGAGGACAATCTTTTCAATCCCCAAGGGAAGGAGATTGGACGAAACTTAGTGTAATTAGAGACAAGATCAAGAAAAAGGGGATGTTTGGATGCTTCTAGCTGCTATTCGGAACCCCAAATGTCTGATTCGAATGTAATGTTGATTGTAATTGGACTGAGACTTTAAGAAACCGTTTTAGATAACATCACACATTCTTTGACCTATACTTGATATATCAAAATCTCGAGGACAAGAAGAGGGGGCTACTATGCATGGAATATCAAAATCATGTGAGGGTTTCGAAGTTACTAGAGTAATGGGGTCCCTGATCTGTCGTCGAGCTTATCCTTATGTGTCTGTTTTCTCATTGTTAACACTTGAAGACAAGAGATTAGGATTTGGTAGCTAATCCACAAGCGGTTGAAACAAGAGTTTCTCATTGCATTGGGACAGCATTTCTCAACAAGTACCTAAGTTCCAATCTTGGACTCACACACACACACATTGGTCTTTATGGTGCCAAAGTTTAAACCATGCCATTTTCCTCATTTTTCACTAAGCTTGTCCCCGGAAGAGAACGAAAAATAGAAGGAGGAGAAGAAAAGAAAGGCCTACTACATATCAGTTTCCCTGTTAGCCACGTCCGACCTTTTTTAGGGCAGCAAGAGTCGCTAAAAGAAGTGGCGATGCTTCCCTCAACCAAGTTCTTTGTTTCTTCCCGGACCAATTATTGTCAAGACTCGAGAGGGAAATTGTTTTTGTTCATTTCGAGCATAAGACAGTGTAGGGTTCAGCATTAGGACAGACATTAGGGTTTATTTTCTTGGTTTTTACCATCCCAGGGGAGTCCCCATCTTCCTGGGCTTTTTTCTGCCTTTAATATAAATTCCTTGGAATAAGATTGGCTCAGCTTGGTCATCACCATGATGGGGTGTCATTTTTGGCTGCTTTCCACACACCACACATGCGTTGAAAGAGTACACCGAAAGGTGGATTCTTTGTTTTCTTCCCATCTCCAGTACCGAAAGGTCGATTTGAGTGCGTGACAAAATGGATTCAAAGGGAGAATTTTCTCCTAAGTAACAATTCTTGAATCAAGCTAGGACAAAGGGTCTTTTTGGCTTTATCACCATACTTTCATGAAGCAGAGTGTTTCAAGAGCATGCAAGTAAAGCATCTCTCTTTCAACATGGAACGGGAGAAAGAATCATTATCGCATGGACACGTTCCAAGAGCGCTTCTTTATAGAACGACAAAAGAAAAGGGCATTGTCTACATGCATTAAGGTCAAAAGGGCGTGCCCTAAACTGTGGGCTCTCTCTCTCTCTCTCTCTCTCTCTCTCTCTCTCTCTCTCTCTCGTACTTTGAAGGGTGTAACTGTAGAGCTACGACCAAGACCCATTCACTCAACTTGATTGGTGTGGAAAGGCAGAAGCCAGCCGTCCACTGGGTAGGTGCTCCACAGTGTCGCTACAGCTTTCTCATGTGGGAAATTCACCAACAAAATGCTGACTTGACTTCTCTTTCTTGGGCATTTTGGCCCCTTTTTGGTTTCTGAGTTGAAGTTTTGTGATGCATGTTTCTTCCCCCATAGCTGACAAGAACACCTCAACCACACAAACTGCCCCCTGATTCCGTGGGATAATTGATGATTTTCTCTTGCATCGATACTTACGGTGGTCAAGATACCAACCTTGGTGCCTCATGGAGCAGAAAAGATGGAAAGAAAATTTAACCAAAGAAGGCTAGGTTGTCTTGCATGCGCCGACGAAGGAACGAGAGTCAAAAGTTTGCTAACTATTCTCACGCACAACTCCATGGTTTGGCAATCAAATAGCTATATGAGTAAGATTATGATTATGTGCATTCCCCGTTACAAATCCAATCTTGATGTTCACAGAGTTCAAAGCTATGTTTATGCAACCGATCGCTTCAAAATTGAAGCTCGTAAGGGATGGTGTTTGTTCATTTTATCGCTTACACAGAGAATGATTATATGACGAAATTCCGGAACGTACGAGCTGCTCTATGTGTGTAAGTAAAAATCAAGAAGTTCTAGACTCCGATAAAATGTGGAGCCAATTAAGCTAGCCAATTACTCTAGAATCACCTCTTGGTCCGGTCAAATATGAAACACATCCTCGCTAGGCACGCTTCTTGTAGTATACAGTCTTAATCTTTCTACCACTTAACCAGATTTCAGATGCATAAGGAGGACTTAACTTCTTTGTATACTGTACGTGTACAGTGTGCCAAGAAGAGTGAGGAGAGTGAAGGAGGATGTCGGCATATTAGGATCGAGTATCGACCATTTCGGCCGTCCGCCATGAAGAGGACGACAAGAGGAGGACGGGAGGGAGGCGGTGGCGAAGATCTATTAGTTCGTACTCATTCCTCGAATCCATTCTTTCTTTCTGATTGTGCGTGTGCGTGTGCGTGTGCGTGTGCGTGTGCGTGTGCGTGTGATGGGCCCGATTGTGCAACTTTTTGTCTCCATGCGAGAGATAAAAAGAGTTTTGAGGGGGAAAAAAGGAAAAAAAAAAATCAAATCTTGTCTCTGTCGCATGGACACCCCAAAGACAACCCCCTCCACGTATTTCATGTCCCCTCCTCCCTTCGATTGGCTTTATCCTTAGCTCAATACCGTACTCATGCCCACGGCTCCATCCTCATATCAATATCTCATCCTTCTTTCTAATTGTTTCTAAGCTCTCCTTTGAAGTTAAAAAAAAAAAAGTCTTAAACCTATTGCACTAGTGCCAATTTAGTCTTGAACCTTATTAATTAGACTAATTTAGTCATAAATATTTTCCCATTTGACAACAATTCAGTCCATTCAATCGATTTAGGTTGTAAACCGCTGTCTTAGAAGCCAACTGTCCTACACTACACTATCAGTACTGACGTTTATAATTTTTAATAATATTTCAAATTTTTTTATTAATTTTTAAAAATTTTCCCTTTTTTTTGTTGCCCTTTTCTCCTTTCTTTTTCTTTTTTTCCTTCTCTTTCCTTTGGCCTATGGCCAGCGATTGGCCATAGGCGAGGGTCAGCAAGGGTCCAGCCCTCACTTGCCAAAGCCAGCAACGGTGGTCCTCACCAAATTTGGCATGGGAGACCCTTGCCCAAGCCATGAGTTGGTCCTCGCCAAATTTGGCAAGGGAGACCCTTGCATGAGGGTCAAGCCCTCACCAAATCTTTTGGGGGGGGACACGACCCTTACTTGTGGTCAGCCAACCATGGGCCAAAGGAAAGAGAAGGAAAAAAAAAAAAAGGAGAAAAAGAGGGGGAAATTTTTAAAATATACAATAAAATTTTGAAAATTTATTAAAATATTATTAAAAATCATCTATATCAGCACCAGTCGCACCATGTGGGACGGTCAACATCCACATCAGCAGTTTTCCGCCTAAATTGGCCTAATAGATTCAATTGGTACAAATGTGAAAATGTTTAAGACTAAATTGGTTCAATTGAAAAGTTAAAACTGAATTGATACCAATACAATAAATTTAGAATTTTTTTTTGTATGTTTCCCCTCTTTGAAACCGAATCTTCTGATGAGAATATCCCAATCAAACTTGGTGATCATTGAATTGCTTGTTCGAGGCATATAATCAATTGTTCACTCGTTAACGTTAAAGATTTGAAATACAGTCAGTGATCCGGTGTTATTATGTAATTTGACAATAGGATAGCTTTCGAACGATTGTCGCGCCACGAATGATCATATGACTTTATCTCTCTTGTTTTTTTTTTGCGAGAAGATGATAAAAAGAGGCATGAAGCTCATATCTTAGTTATTACAGTTATTTTAATTCATCTCCAAGTGTGCTTTGGGCTGGTCACAAGAGACATGCACTAAAGTCATGTGAGCATTTTAAAAATCCGAGGCCGACTTCCAATCCTTCCCTATAAATACCCGTCTCCGACCTCTCCTCTCAATCCCCCCTTCACAAAACCTCTCTCTCTCTCTCTCTCTCTCTCTCTCTCTCACTCTCTGTGGAGAGTTTGTGATAAGCCACAGAATCAACACAATGTGTCAACAAACATCTTCTCCTCTGATCTGCAAATGTGAGAAGGACAAGAACTCATCTTACCTTCTCCCGATGGAGAACCCAGACATTGAGTCTGACGTGAACACTCCATTAGTCCTCAAAGCCTCACCAACTCGCCAACCATCTAACAGTACCCATTCCCTACTCTCCCAGGCCGTCACGGAGGCCAAGTCCATCCACCGCATAGCCCTCCCCATGATCCTCACCGGCCTCCTCCTCTACTCGCGCTCCATGATCTCGATGCTCTTCCTCGGCCACCTTGGTGACCTCGCCCTCGCTGGCGGCGCCCTCGCCGTTGGCTTCGCAAACATCACCGGCTACTCCGTCCTCTCCGGCCTTGCAATGGGCATGGAGCCCATCTGCGGCCAGGCCTTCGGTGCCAAGCGGCTCTCCGTCTTAGGCCTCACCCTCCAAAGGACCATCCTCCTGCTTCTCCTGACCTCAATCCCAATCTCTCTCCTCTGGCTCAACATGAAGTCCATCCTGCTCTTGTGCGGCCAGGACGAGTCCATCTCGGCCCAAGCTCAGTCCTATCTTCTCTACTCAGTCCCTGACCTTTTGGCTCAATCTCTGCTTCACCCGCTGAGGATCTACCTCAGAAGCCAATCCATCACCCTTCCCCTCACCTTCTGTGCCTCTCTCTCCATCCTCCTCCACATACCCATCAACTACTTCCTCGTCTTGCACCTCGGCCTCGGCATCAAGGGTGTCGCCCTCAGCGCCGTCTGGACCAACTTCAACCTCGTGGCATCTCTGGTGATTTACATCATCTTCTCCGGTGTCCACAGGGACACCTGGGGTGGCTTCTCACCAGAGTGCTTCAGGGAATGGAGGGCCCTCCTCAGCCTCGCCGTCCCTAGCTGTGTCTCGATGTGCCTCGAGTGGTGGTGGTACGAGATCATGATCCTACTTTGCGGCCTCTTGCTCAACCCTAGGGCGACCGTTGCATCAATGGGGATACTGATACAGACAACAGCGTTCATCTACATATTCCCATCGTCACTCAGCTTCAGCGCGTCAACAAGGGTCGGGAATGAGCTCGGTGCAAACTGCCCTGCAAGGGCGCGGCTCACGGCTGCTGTCGGGCTCGGGCTCAGCTTCGTCCTAGGTTTCTTGGCACTGCTCTTCGCCGTGGCGGTTAGGAACCTATGGGCCGGGATGTTCACTGTGGATCAGGACATCATTGCATTGACATCAGCGGTGCTGCCAATCATTGGGCTGTGCGAGCTCGGGAACTGCCCACAGACGACTGGCTGCGGCGTGCTGCGAGGGAGCGCAAGGCCCAAGATTGGTGCTAACATAAACTTGGGGTGTTTCTACCTGGTCGGGATGCCGGTAGCAGTTGGGCTTGCGTTCTATTGCCAGGTCGACTTCGCAGGTCTGTGGCTGGGGCTTTTGGCAGCACAAGCGTCGTGCCTGGTGAGCATGTTGGTGGTGCTAGGGCGTACGGACTGGGAAAACCAGGCCATGAGAGCTCAAGAGCTCACCAAGGCCAAGGATTGTGATGCTCTCGATGATGGGGGTGACCAAGTTGAGGAAGAAGAATATATGAAGAAAATGAAGCACAATATTGGTGAACTCAAGGAAGAAGATGATAGTCCACCTGTTTGAGGGAAAATTCTTCTTTTGCGGTTCTCATCGCTTCTTCATTTTCATATTTCCTCATCTCTCGGGGGGTTTTCCTGAGTCAATCTTGTATTCCTGGGATGTACAGTTTTGAGAGAGAGAGAGAGAGACCAGGAGGAGGAGAGGGAAAGAGGGAAAGCTTCGTTATCTTGAATAATGCTAACGTGTCGCAATTAATTTGAAAAATTTACGTATCGAATGATTTCATCATAAGGTTGTATACGACCCACGCATTTTTCTTGTTGTTGTCATACTCTAAATCTCCTCTCTCTCTCGGTGCTCGGATACTATAATGTTATCTTACTCGATATATTAATTTTGTAGGTGAATCTTCATATTTTTCTTTTATCTGTTGTTTATGGCAAGGGGCACATATGGTTATCTTCAATATCGTAAGTCGTGTGGAGATATGAGAATTTTCTTTCTAATGCCCCTTGGCAATAGCGAAGCATGGCATGACCAAAATCAAGGGAATGTATTATCACTAATGTATACAATAATTGATCTATAATATTCGATCTTTCAAGGGTTTGATGGGATTTTCAGTTTTGATGGTAGTGTAGGGACTTGATAAATGGATTTCATACGTATATCAAGTGTACCTTCTTCCATCTTTCTCTTGCATAGTTAAAATCAGATATCAGAGGTAGTAGAGGTCAATTGAACATTTCTTACATTTAGCGTAGTAATATACATGGCTCGGTAGATTACCTCTTTAAACTATAAAAATTTAACTATTTGTTTTAACTTATAAAAAGCAAAAAACAGCTCTTTGGTTACCCGCAAAATTTAAAATATTATATAGCTTTTAAAAAATTATGAAAAAATTATATGAGAATTTTCGTGTCAACATTTCTATATTATCAAAATTAAAGTTGTTTAATACTTTAAAGAAAAGCAGAGTGTGTGTCGCAAGATTTGGAAAAGGTAAATGAAAACGAATCTATTTATTAAAATTGTCCATATTTCTATCACTCAATTGTCCATATTCTGAAAAAAAAAATAAAAATTAAGTAATGTGCATTTTTTCAAGAATATAGCCAATGTTAATGAGAAATTCACGTGAATAATTATTAAAATAATGGAGAGATATTTCATGGAGAATTTACATAACTTTTAGCCCAATCTATTTTGATCAAGAAGATTAGTGAGGGTCGAAGATGTTAAGGTAAATGTGTGAGGGTGTTAGGTGAAGAAGTTCCACATTGGATATGTGAGTAATATGAAGCGGCAACATATCTTAGTTGACCCATAACTAATTGATTTAAGAATTTGAGTAAAGATAGTTCAACTAGAAAGATATTGGCTTTTCACTGTGTCAACTAGATAATAAGTGGTATTAGAGCTAATATGGTTGATTTGTGGCTCACTCCCAATGTGTATCCATGTTTTGTGAATATCTCATGAAAAGAATATCTTGCATGTCACTTCCTAATCAAGGTGGCAAATGGTGTCTCCCGACTTCCCGCCAAGCTTGGTTGGCGAAGGCGATTGAGTTGGAAGCTGAATAGTAGGTGTTATCCTCATTAACGCTTGCCAAATTTGGCAAGGTCAAGGTTGAGATTCTTGATTAAGATTATGTTGGTGAATAAAGATACCTTGATTAAGGGAACAACGGCCTAATGCAAGTGGCTCACACGTGAGGGGAGATTTGTTAAGGTCCACATGTAAGAGTATTAGGTAAAAAGAAATTTCACATTACTATGTGATGTAATATGGAATTGTTCATATTATCCTAGTTGGCCCATATCATTGGTTTAAGTTTTTGAATGAAAGTAGTCCAATTGGATATGTTAATGAATTTAGACTTATGCTCCCTCTTGTTAATTTTCTCGAGTAAAGACATTGGAACTCTGACAAGTTTATATGAATACAACTTGGAAAAACCCATCCCCTGAAAAATACAGATCAAACACATTTTGTACTCTTTACAAATCCAAAGATCAAATCTAATTTTTTTTAGAACTAACCTAGAGGAGACCTCAGAGGGGATTTAATTAGACATAACTTGAAACAACCTTCCAAACATGCGTAAATACAAAGACTAGCATTACCTAGACAAAACATGAATGCTAACATTGACTATTAACTCAACAAGATTCTAGAAATTGGGGATAAAAGAAATGTCTCAACAAAGACATAGACATACTAAAAGACTTTCTTTCGGATAGACTGACCAACTTTTCATAGTTTAGGCATAACTTCCTATAAAAGATTTCAAATTCCACGAAACATGATGCTCTAGAAATTAGACAAAAACTATCCAAGGGCATATCATTTGAACTTAACCGTGACATTCTAGTATGAAGTGTCGGATAAGAACTTATCCTCTTGGAGTGATCCTTCGCCAAAATCGAGGCTAGAAGATGGAGATTCTTTGATCGATCTTGTCATAGTTTGCATTATAACCGTTGCATAAGTATCTAGAGTGATGATTTTCATATATAAATCAAACTAGAGTGGAGTCCAAGCTAGATCACTAGCTATGCATGGTGGATATTCCTATGGTGATTAACTCTTGAAAAGATTCCTCGCTTATCAGATGATATCGCTTGACTATCAGCAAGGTCTGTGACATGACTTCATTGGCATAACATCTGAGTCAAAAGACTTGGCAAAGTCTATTTCAGTTCCTCTTCATGCTACGCTTTAGATTGCCCCCCTTATTACCATAGTCCCACAAACGAGAGAACGTAAGGTATTTCAAAAGATATAGTCGAGCATATCATACGATGAAATTCCCATAAGCCTTTTCACATGAAAATATCTTTAATTAGATTCAATAGAAATCATGGAGAGTTTTGTTAATCATCAAAATATATTAGGAGCTTTAGTTAACAATAGCTAGAAAGAAATGGCACAATTGTATTACGAGAGAGCAATGAACAAAGAACAAAAAAAAAAAGCTATGTGTACGAGTAAATATAATAATAATTCCGAGAGACGGACAAGCATGTTACAAAAGATTTTCATAGCTGTGAATTCAAAACGTGAAGCTTAGTGGAGACACTTTTTGGACTTTCAAAACATGTGAAGCTTCCACCATTTAAAAGCCTGAGAGGACATGCTTTGTCAACAAATCGAACTGGATCTCTTGACTTGGTTGGTGTTTGAGGAAAAAGCCTAGGTGCATGCCCCCCGAAAAAGGTTTGATTGACGAAGGTCATATTAATCTTAAAGCTGTCATTTGACCTCTAAAACCCTAGTTTAGGGTAGTTATGGTGAGAAAAGGGAGTAAAGGGGAAGAAAATTTTGCTGGTGAAACATTAAAAACTGGGGGCACATGCCGAGTCAAAAAGGAACATGTGGAACGAAAGAGACGTGCTGTATATGAAACAACGTTCAACAGGTATGTCGCATGGATGATTCTGTTGTTTTTACAATGAATTCCCGGCTTCTGCATCAGCTGATTTTACCCTGGGAAAGAAACAGAGCCCCACCACCAAGACAATAGAATAAGTGGGGGAAACTCCCATCGACCACGCTCTTCCGCAGTGGAAACGCGATTAACGTTAGCGTTCGACGTGTCGTCGAGCAGGAAGAGGTTAGTGTCGGTTGGTTGGGCTCCATAACCATAAACGACGATTGGTCTTCGTAATCTCGACGCCGGCATCAAGACTGGGTCTCTGTCTAATCTCTACGTACGTGTTCTCGGATACCCTTTCTACTTTTTTTGCTTTTTCCTTTCTTTTGACAAAGATATTATAACACAATTTAAAGGGAGAAAGTCAGAACTTAAATCCTCACGCATCTCTTTCACGTTGCTTTTGCTTTTTGACCCTGAGCTTTCCCCTCTACTAAATGTTTTGTATCCGTACCACGTCCGTCCGCATTAGCATTACAAAAAGAAGAATTTGCAAGAACGGAGAAGGTTCGTGCACTGAGCATGCAATTTAGCTAAAAGAAAATGGAGAAGAAATCAAGGAGCAGCGACATGAGACACCTGGAACTGGAACTTGCTAGAGTGGTGGCTAAGGAGTTGACATTCTTCTTTTTTTTTTGGTCGGAAGGAGTTGACATTCTTTAACAAGCCATTTTTATTTCGAAAGTCAACCACGACCATGAGAAAGTCAGACTACGACTTTGCAGAAAGATCTCCACTTTAATAGTTTCAGATGCTTGACTTTCTGCCCACAATTCAACGCTGCTCACATTGACATATTCAGGTGGAATATGCCAAGCCTTTTAGAGGGTTTTTTTCCCCCTACTCCCTGTCATAATCTGATACCATCATGAAAATTTAGTTTACGCGAGATATTTTAAAACTGGACTTGTAAGGGTTTGAATTTAAAACAGTTAAATTTTTAAATGACTTTCACATAATGCGTATTATTACATACATTCGAGACAGTCTGTGTAAACCAAACTTGACATAGACAATGTCTAAAATTAATTGTTTGTTAATTGTTGAGTATGTCTTAAATTCTCTATGAGTTTGGGCTAACGTTAGGGCTTGGGAGCAGTATAAATATTATTTTTCTCAAGTTATTTATTCAAAAAGTTGAGACCTAAAGTGTCTTAAGTTTTTTAGCCACCTTTTATAATCCTTGAATTTTCATTGTGAATTTTGCTTCTCCTCTTCCCGTGGTTTTTCCTATAGAGATTTTCCACATAAATCTTTGTATTCTTTTATTCTTCTCAACTTTAATTCCGTTGTAGTTTCTGCATCTCAAAGCCGTAGGGTTCTTCGATCTTTTGGTTATGGCTTCAAGTTCAATAACGAAATTGTCTACGTCAGCACCGGTTGTGCCATGTAGGATGGCTAGCCGGCATCCATGTCAACAATTTTCATCCAAAATTGGCCGGATGGACTCAACTGGCAAAACGTGAAAAGGTTTGTGACTCAATTGGCACAATTAAAATGTTTATGACTGAATTGACAAAAGCACAATAGGTTTATGATTGAAAAAATTGTCAAAAAAGTCATAAATCTATTGTATTTTTGCCAATTCAGTTCTAAACCTTTTAAGTTTGTGCCAATTTAGTCCTAAAAATCTAAATGAGGACTTAAAAGGTTTATAACTAAATTGGCAAAAGTGCAATAGGTTTAGGACTTTTTTTGACAATTTTCTCCTGCTAAGAACCTTGATGGAGTTACAGTCCGACGTGGTTAGAAGTTGTGCGCATATTGAAGTGAGAGAAAGTACATGAACCCGATCCATGATAGGAACATCTCTCCTGATTGAAAGAAGAGAAACGTGGTCGACCTTCTTTTGCTCCCTGACCCCGAAAAAGAAGAAGAATATTCACCCATGACTCATCTTTAGGTTTAGCTTATCGTAGTGGAGATTGTCCAGTCCCTGCTCAATTAACGATTAATAATCCATTAAACTATAAAATCAAGTACAAGATTCCGTCAGTTAATAAAATCATGGCTAATACTATATTGCATGTGACTTGCTTCACGAGCGTTCTGCATTATAAAAGTGGAAGATGGAGAAGGCCACAGCGAGGGACGAATGGGGCACGTTTTGATGGACAATCCGGCTCTCCAAAGCCGCGAAAGTACAACCTTTGACTTTCCAGGGCGTCTAATTTATTCTCGTGATCATGCGCATCACATAGAAAAATGTATTACAATTCAAAATTGGCGTATTTTTTCATTTTTCATTTTTTCATTTATTTTGTTATGTTTTTAGTAAGGTACAGAGAGGAATTCCATGAGCTGAACTGAACCAAAGTTTCAAAGGATGCATCAACTGGTTCTTCGGTATCCGATCGAGTATTTCCCGCTTCCTCGATCAAAAAGAAGATCCATGCGGTTAATTCTCAGTATTCCTCTATCGTGCGGATACATATTTAGTGTATGTGTTATGAAATAAGTTCGAAATATACTGATTGTGAACTGATTTGGCATCAGTGCAATAAATTTATGACTAACTGGATAAATTTTCCATCATCATCATCATCATTAGATGTTGAAATATAGGTTATTACAAATATATTTCAAAGGAACTGATCGTGAAAAACTTATGGTGCAGAAGGATACATATCACTATGGAAAGCAAAAAAGTCATCCAAAGTGGTCAAAAAAGACAATCATATCGTTTTGGAATCAATGAAGACATTATGGAACAAAAGAATTAATGAAGACAAACATGTTTGCATCCCATGCCGATTGCATTATAAAAGAGCATTGGCTCTAACTTTGGGCGGTGCTCATATCCAGTTGGGCTCGGAAACTCCTCTAAAGCAAGAAAAGCTAAGGGGTAGAACATGTAAACACTGGGTAAAGCAGGTGGAGGAGTTGGATTTATTTCCTAGGCAGAGAGAGAGTAGGGGTGATCGGTTCCCAGTCCGATCGGGTCCCATCCAGGAACTGAAAATTGGACCAGAAGGATCAATTCCCAATTTTTGGGACCAGGAACTGGATCCAGTTCTCGAGTGATCCAATGGACCGGTGGCATGTTTTTTTTTTTTGTCATTATATTCTCTTATTAGAACACATTGTTGTCCCAAATCTCTTCATAATTAAAGTTTTCATTGCAATTAGGATTATTTTTTTTTCAGAATTGGAGTAGGGTTTTTTCAGATTTGTAAGAAATAAAAAATTTATTAAATAAAAAATCGGTCCGGTTCACCCTTGGAACCGGGAACCGGATTGGAATTCACCGGTTCCATTTTATGAAACCAAGAACCCGATAGATGACTCTAGGAACCGCCCAGAATCGGTCGGTCCAGTCGATTCCTTTTGCTCTCCCTTGAGAGAGAGAGAAGTGTCTCGTTCTAGTGATTGGCTTCGGTATCAACGTTGGCTTTACGTGTACACCGATACGCATACGAGTACACGCGTACATGTACAAACACGAGGATGGGTAAAGAATGATTTTTGTTTCCTGTTTTGCGTGCAGATTCATTTTTTATCATATAAAAGTTTGTGTGAAGAGGGACAGATACAGGAAATCAATTATTTAATCAGCTTAAATCAGCATGATTGATGATGTACTTCGAGTGTTTGACAAATAAAGTCTTCCCATAAAATTAATTTTCTAATCTCAAACTGGTTCGTATAATGTTGGGAAACACTCAACAGTTCAAGTATGTAAGACCAGGAAGTATCTGGAGAAGATACAGACTGCTTTGACCCTACGAAATTCTGGATTTGAATTAATTTGCTTGGAGATAAAGTCCCAGTCAAATGAAATTCAATATATGGGCTAGACTTCTACATGTCGGGTTTGGTATACGGGTTCAAACTCGATATATACTTTTAACTATTGGTGATTGAGACGCGACCTTGTGAAGCGATCAAACTCGTCAACTTAACATATAGCTGATTTTATCATGAATATACAAGCATTCACCAAATCCTAATGTCAACCGCATTGAATAATAGAACTAAATTCTTAAACATCTTAAGGTGTCGTCATGCATGTCGAGTTTATTCGAGTAAAACTATAGTATTAATAGCGAAATGTTTAGGCGTGCGTGGTCTCTGCATATTGGGCAATTCAACAACTTCAAGTGGAGGCACCATCTGACGGAGAATTTATGCGTGAAAGTGTTGCAATCGTATGATCTTGAACAAATCTTTGTTAAAATAAATTCCAAAGATAGCTATGGCTGACATATTATCTGACATTCACTGCCTTTTAATTGATGGGGTTTTTTTTTCATTGTAAACTTTTCCATGGAGTACCTGTTTCATTGACCTTGCCTTAACTAAAGTGAAAATGTACGTACATACGTCTCTGTCTATATTTTCTCCTACAAATACACAGTTACAATGTTTCACAAGTATAGGAATGTAAGGTCAATATTTCTCGAGTTTGATCACGGCAGATATGAGTTTTTCTCGTTAACTAGCATAAGGCTATCATCGACTGTAATTGAATCTTTCCATTTTTTGGGCCAAAAAAGGAAAAAATCTTTCTATTTCATGCCTCCATCCTCACTACATTAGTCGAAACGATCCATTCCAACTAATAGTTGTGACAATTGTAGTTTTTATTAGAATGTGTTAAAAAGAAATTGCCTAACCAATGCAACGAGAGATCAATTCAAACTAGGGTTTTAAGTCCTCTTTCCTTTTGCGAGCACAGCCGCTTTACACAAGTCGTGTTCCGCTTCAGTTTTCTTTGCTTTCTAGGGTAAAAGGGTTATTAAAGTCCGTAAGCCATTGTCAAATTTGGACGAAAAGTCACAGAGGAATAAGAAATTAAAAGAAAGAGTCTCTGTAATTTGAAGTCAAGGTCACATGACGAAGCCACCTCCATATCACTCTCATTGGCCAGTGCTCGATTTTGCAACTACACCTAAATCTTCCCACTCATCTTATAACAGTCATGGACTACAAGAATTGTGGCGATATCTACTATTTATTCAGGAATCCTCTAAGTATTAGACTTAAATTTACATCAATAATCATGCATCAATCAGTAAAATGGTCGAGATTCGCTCACATCCCCCCATGTAATGTCCCTATGCTCTTGGGGAAATCAGACGTTTGCCCACTAAACCTTAAGCAGCCGATCGCACGGTAGTAACAACCGCCCGAGCCGACCACAACTCGGAGGTCTACCCGATTTTAGAGGCGACCTCCTATTAGGATTGCTAAAGGCAAGTGACCTCCGATCCAAAGTAAACTCCAAATCCATATGAATCTCTCAATCTCATGAAACGCGTAATCATATGAAGTAAGACTCATTCGTTACAAAATCCACGATAATCTCGGAAATGCAAATGAAAGAGTAATAAAGCGCAAGTTTGACCGCCCTTTTGTGTCTTCGGTGCTAGCTAACTCAACTCGGTGTGTACGCGCGTAAAATCTAACTCATTAAGAACCCACAAAGCCAAATCACACGGGGTCAGCTCAGATGTGGAAGAGTTGGAAACCAGGAACCAAGTGGGCCACGAGGCAAACGGGAGTATCCTCCGAAGGAGACAAACCGCTACTGTAGCCATTTGTCAATACTTCGAGCACAACCTAAGAGAATTATGCCGAGGCATTGGAGGTAGATTGTATTAAAAAAAAAAA
>BCNH02000011.1:1023015-1082498 GCA_001662345.2 Metrosideros polymorpha var. glaberrima
CCAATACAACCCTTTATTTATTTTCCCCTTTCTATTCAAATTTAAACCTAAAGTTTGTTCTATGGAACATTGTGCGAAGTAATTTTTCTTCCAAGAAAGTACATAATTTAGATAACGAAAATCCAAGAAAATGAAATGCTTTGTGGATCTCAAGAGCACGAGCAAGTGGTCGAAACGCAAAGATCATTCGCACTTAATGATAAAAGAATAAAATGTGTCCTAGCCAAAAGTGCACATATGTCCGTTCTTTGAACTACTTGAACAATCCCATGATCTTCAATTATACTAGCTTTTTAAAGAAATTATTCACAATGCAAGCACCTTAATGAAATTATTCTCCATTGGGGTCTGTTTTGTTTACACTTCATAACGGTATAAATTTTCCCTACTCTTTACTTTCTCTCAAAAAATTAGAAATGAAAATAGTCAATTCTAGAAAAAATCAGAATGTAATATAGATGAAATATCGATTTTGTTTTTTTGGTCAAATACACATCAATTTACGTATTGGATTTTAAGCATTCTGTGTAAAATATAAGTAAGAATTTGTGAGAGATGACCTACCAAATGCATGAATGATGCTTGATGTAAAAATTTGGCATGAAAGATGCTTGATGTAATTTTTATACTTCCATGTAATCGCACGGGTCATATTATAATTAAGTAATTCTAGAATACATCATTTGTAAAATATTTTTGTTGATTCTAGTATCCTTTCAAAAGAATAGATAAAACATGTGCACACGTCATCAAGAAAATGAAATTAGAGGGGCGAGAGCGTGAAAGTGGATGTGATAATTGCATCATTCACGAGGACCATCTTTAAAATATCTATCTTCTTTCTTGAAAAAAAAAAAATACACAAACAGGAAAAGGAAAAGGAAGGATATTAGGAGGGGGGGACCAGTCAACAACTACGACTTTGACGAAGACTTTGAGGCATACATATCGCCTCCACGACAACAACCACCCACCTCCTCCGCCGCAGCAGAATGTTCCATTGTCAGGCGCCGTCGTCGTCTACCATTTGCTTTGTGCTCTCCATTTCAGTCCACGTTCAATGCCCTCCCAAGCTATGACCGACATTCCATCGAGCGTGGTACTCGAGAGGTAAATGAGTCATACCATCTTTCCAAAGCTCCCATATTCGAGTTATGTTGCGAGAAAACCTCTGATGAACTTGCGCCTTAGGCATTTACTACCTCACATAAAGAGACTTCCTTACTTTCGATACGCTAATAAGGCTGCTATAACATACTCATACGCCTATGGCTAGATTGAATAATTATAACTCAACCAAACATTTCGTAACTGGTAGGAGATGTTACCGACAATACTTAAAGGAGATAGCTGTTTTGTTTGCCCCTCCCCACCTTTTAATCAATTAAAAAAGAAAAGGTATGACAAAACATAAAAAAAAATAATAATTAAATTGTCCATGCATTAAGCAAACCCTTGCAATGGGAAATTCAGAGATACACAAATTCTTAAAGGGATGGATCCCACAATAATTTATAATTATTTTTTTTTGTGGCTTTGAACAGGCTATTAATCTCTCAGTGAATTAAAGACAATCACTTAATCATTCCTCCTCTTTTAATATGATAGACCCTACGTGGAAATCGGTATTTATCGAATTATAAGACTTATGGTAGATTTGGTTCAGCTTTGCAAATGAGCCTTGGAGAAATGCAAATACTAGAAACTCAATGCCAGTCTCTTCAGCATTTGATTTTCAACATTCTCAAGGCTAAAATTTGGCCAAAAGCCCCTTGGAAAGGTTTGCCAAACACCCCAGCATTTCTTCAAAGAGTTTTGGAGGTCGAAAGCCCTTTGAGAATGATAAACCAAACCCACCCTTAAGTGCTTCAAGTGTATGTGAACTTGCTTATTCGGTGACATAAACAAGTCATTTGATTACGACAATGAAATAAGATCGTAACGTAATAGAGCTATAATAACGATTATGTTGTTTGATTTAGGTAATGTAATGCATAGTACACTCTTTGGCTGCAAGAGATAATACTACCCGTAAAATCAAAGTTAAAGAGAAGATAGTGCTTGTCACTTCAACAGTCTATAATTGATGGGTTTAATAACCCATATATGTTATCAGATACTTAATCTATTATATCAAGTACTTGTTTTTATTTGATGATTTATCTAGGATTAAAATTAAAATTAAGCACATAACATATGATTACATTACAGTAACTATCGGATTATAATAATTATCACATTAATAGCCAACCGTGAGTGTGATACCCCATTTGTAATATCAAGAAAATATAAGAAAAATTTTAGTAATTACAGTGAAAGAGTGAGTGGGAGAAAAGAAAAGATATATGAAGAATGGTTATTACAACTTTGGCAGGAGTAGGGATTACGCTGTGATAGTTGTTATTGCAAACAAACACTATAATGGGCAGTCAACTTGCGATAGGTCCGCAATGTAATAATCATCGCTACCCCTAAACATGCTGCAAGACTTATCTCGCTCTCTTTTAGACAATGCCACACTATCCGTTCGAATTTACATTAGTCATCTCTAAAGGATAATTTCTTATTTGATAAACCAAAATCAAACATATAAGTGGAGAACATGATGGAAATTTGTCGAAAGTAAGAGAATACAAACATGTGCTATTACGATTGTGTAGACATTGCTTAGACAGATTTTATGATCTTTCTCCCAACTTAATTGGATACGATCGATTTCTCGATCGTTGGAATAGTTTTACTTTAAAAACGATTACATATTTCGGTAAAATTAAAGAAAGGAAAATATTTCCACAGGACGATAAAAACCGCTTGTGCCGGTTCGCACCCTTTTAAAAAAAAATAGAATGCATTTCGTGCGATGGCTACAAGCTAATCAAAAGCAAGCAATTCCAAAATATGAATGCCGCGTAGGATGAGATGCATATTAGTGCAAGTAATGCAATTGATCGATTACACCGCGTCGGTCGCGTAGTTGTGAGGAGTAGAGTGAGCCCACAAAGTCATTGGACGCTACGTTATATCAAAAGTAGATGCATGCATAGGGATGAGCAATAATGAGTCAAACCAAGCACAATGGAAGGAAATAAGTTTGGTCCTTTTGCAAAGTTGGGAGGACGAGGCCACTGAGCTCTAGTGTAAGAAGCACGCAAACGACCGGAGATTATTATGGAAACTAAAATGCAAGACGGGTATAAATCTCACTCCAATTTACAAAGATTTGAACTCAAAAACAACAGAGGGATGATAACATAAATGATCCATAAACTTTACCCTAATATTGCACGTTAGGACAAAAATTAAACGTTTGAGCATGTACCAAAAATGCATTTTTCATATAGTTCTAGGATTAAATTGAACATGTACCAAAAATCCAGACACCGTAATGAATAATTGAAAAGTTTGAGGACCACATTGCACGTTAGGTTAAAGTTTAAGGATCACATTGAATAAATTAAAAGCTCAATTACCATATTGCACGTTAGGACAAAAATCAAGAATCATTTGTGTTATTTTCCTAACAACAAGAGCGTGACCACAATCGGGTCTCTTTTCAGTGGGTGGACCGGTTGAAACAAAAGAAGATAAAAAAAAAGAAAGGGGGGAAAAAGCAAAGGCACGAGAATAAGAAGAAGATGAATATTGGTTTCGGGAAAGATGGCAGCAAGAGCCACCTCCTCCTAGGCCGACAAAGACCGGGACCGGATCGGACCCGCTCAGCCCGGACCGGGCCACGAAGCGGAGACGAGGCTTGGGGATCATGTCTTTGTGAGACCCCATAAAAAGTGAGCAGCTCTGGCGGTCTGGCTCCTCATTCCTTGCCAACTTGCCCCTTTGATTAATCCCTTCATTCTTCCCCCAAGTCAATCCACGCCCAAGATGATCTCCATTTGACCACGTTTGTCACCTTTTATCCATTGCTAAATTGATGCGCGATACAAGATCTTTACATCAACGGTAGATCTAATAATGCCTTTTTATCTTGTTCTCGCATAATGATGGGCGTCGAATATTTAATAAGCAAGGAAGGACATTGGTTCTTTTTAAAAAGTAACTTTGTTGACACCAAAATTCATAACCGGTCGTCGACTCGCCACCACCGTGTTGACACCGTCGTAGACGATCAAACATCAACGGCACCACTACAACATTCGCAGGCTCTTGTCATTTCCTTCCACGTTGCCTCCAAAATCAGCTGTTGATTGACCTGAGACAGAAGGGAAAAAACTGGCTTGCCAACTTGTAGTTTGGGGGCGTCATGATCCCGATCGTGGTGCGTATTGACCAGCCCCGTCGCCCGAGAAACGGTCATGCTTGCACGGGGATTGGAGGATGGGACAACGCACGAAATGTGTGTCGTTGGAATCCACATTTGGTCATGGAATTAGAATTTGACCACACCCAAATCGAAGTGCTCCAAAAGGCTTAGAAAGAAGAAAGAAAAAGCCACTTTCCGGAATGTTTATCGCTGCTTCTATTGTTGCATGTGCACGATTTTGTAGTGATGACTGATGAGGCTTGGAAGTGGTCCAACCAAATAGGTCAACGATGCTGGATGGATTGACCGGTCTGCAGACAGCAACTCCATGGGCGAATGAGTACTGAATTGCGTTGGTCACGAGGGTGATTCGCGATCTACAAAATCCCAACTTTTGCGATGGAAAGTCGTCGGGTGCTTTATCCTAATGACTCTCAAGCTTTTGCTTTAGGAGTTGCTTTTCCTTTTTGGGTGGGGACGTGACCGTGGCCCATGTAGCTTCGTGTCGGACTTTATGGGCTCCAAAGTTTGTGACTGTTCTCGAATGACTAGTAGGGTTTCCCATATGCTCATCTCCTTTACTAATATGAACATTTTGTACACAAACGAATTAAGAGTTCCTCTTTTCGTTTTTTTTTTCTTTTTCAAGGTGGGGAGGTAGACCCCGATCACGAACCCCCGGCCGTCCGTTGCAGCTAGCTGCCTAACCTTTGCTTGAGCCGACAAGGTCCGAAGCACGAAATGAGCGAGACCTAGCGAAAGATATTTTGTTCTTCGGCTTCGGCCCCCCCACCCGTGTGATGTTTTTTTTTTCAATCGCGAACAAGTTCGGGCAACCGGTAGACCGCATATAGCCCACCCATTGTTCCGGTGCAATGGGAAGTGGAGGGGGAAATGTTAGTGTAGGCCATCGACTAGCTTCGAACCGCATGTTAATGGCATTTTCTAAGGGCTCAATGTCACCAACTCTTTGCTCTTTGCGTCGATCTTTTTCTCCTAAAAGTTTAAAAGTTTAGAGGAGAAAACCCACAACGCACGTCTAACGTTTCTCAACACTTTCCTCAATCCTCATGCATGGGTGAGTCAAACCTTACAACTCAGGCCGAATGGGCGACTCAGGTGGAAACAAGGGCCGAAAAATAATTATACATGGGCTAACCGATCCACCAAATACATTCGAGATCCTGAGGCCTGATCTATTTACCCAGTCAGTCTCTTTACTCATGGAATACAGCCGTCTGTTAAATTTCTTTTGCACCCACACAGCAACCCAAATGTTCAAATTTCGTTAATCATCGCCTCTCAGTTTCACTTTCACCTGAAATTTTCATCGTGGTCATGAATACATCGTTCGGGTCCGAGTTCATGAGCATTGACAACTGCCCTATGAAGATCTCGACTCCAATCATTTGGAGGTCATTCACAGTATTCAGAGTTTACCCCAATTCAAACATTTATTGGGATTCTAGCATCTCACGCATCGTCGAATTTCAACACCTTCATTTTCGATGTGGGAGATGAGATGAGATGAGATGAAAGGAATCAAGATCTATCTCTTCTGATTCCCGACGCCGTGCGCTGCCCTTGGACTTCGGATAAAGGAAAGAATCGTTGAGTGGACCGGACCATGGCTCTTGCCACTTCAATAAGCAAAGGGAAAAAGAAAGCCATGCATTCGGTTTTCCCAGTCCAGTCTCTTCGTCATTTATAGAGGCTAATGATGAAGGGGTCGATCTCATCGTGACTTTTATACCTATGGCATGCCCACTTTTCGGTAACTTTCCCTAATCGGAAGAAGTACAAAGTAAGCATCGATCGAAATCGCAAGCAAGATGAAAGAACAAGGATCCCTTCCTTCCCCGGGTTTCTGGTCCAATCTCTAGATGAAATCTCCGGTTCAATGATGAGGGCTGAGGAGAGAAGGGTGGTCGTTATTATAAGCTAAAGTATCATAACTCATCACCATACCCAATTAATATCTTCATGAAGTTATAGTTAAGCAAGTGCCTACCCAAAATGCCCCAACTTTTCAAGTTGCGGGAATGAAAAGGGTTGAATTTAACCTAATCGGTAAAAGTCAAAGAGCGAGAAAGATCGGATACAGAAGCCCACCACCTTCGCCAAATTAAAAAAATAATAATAATAATAAAGTTGAGCCGATCGAATCTCAACCTAGTCAGTAGCCTAGCACATTGCCTATTCATCTAATTATACTTGCCTTTCTATGATTGGATAGGTTAGTTACTTTGATCATCGAAAAAGATAAAATCTTGTTCATCACTACTATCCGGCCTTCTTTTTGTCAGCTGGGGCTTGGTAGCCCGACCAGCAAGCAAAGTATAGCCGACATATTTATTTTAACTTCCCACTTCAAGAATCACCACCCGTACCATATCCATACATCCACACGTAATGATTGATTTGCCTGACCCAACGTAGGGAGAGAGATTGGGGGGCAAGATTATATATATAATCATTGCATAATTCACACCATAGAGAAAATAAATCATATTGTCATCATCATTTCAAGAACGTGTCTTTCCTCTAGCGCCTAAGTTCCTTGCGATTCGATTAATTTATGGAAATTAGGTGTTGGCAATAAGAGGGAGAGAGAGAGAGAGAGGGAGAACATGACCTTATGTACCTTTCTTCCATCCGGAGCTTCGAGACCTAATAATTGTTTATTTTTAGTTTATTTATGGTGATGAATGAGAGAGCTAAGGTAACATTGAAGCAAACAGCCCCCCACCAAGAACAAAATCAAGAGAAGCACATACAAACCTTAGGGTATTGAATTCAATGACAGACTTACGGCACATTGATGATAATGGTCACTGGCCCTGTCGTATATAACAGCACCCCCCCTCCCCATTTATTTATTTTTCTGACAATGGCGAATTTGAATCCCTCAGAAACTTTTTTGGAGGGGGTGTCCAAATAAATCTAAATACAAGAAAGAATGTAAAAACCAAATGACGAGACAACCCCAGAAATGGTGATCCACACTCAAGAGGAAGGAAAAGAAAAAAAAAAGATTTTTTCTTCTTCTTTTTAAAAGCTTTTGATAGCTTACTCAAATAATTCCCAGTTGAATCTTGGCTGGACTGGATTATTATTAATGGCGGCTGGCGAGGTGGTGGATGTGGACGAAGCAAGAGCTGGCACCAATGGTGGGGCTGCATCAAACGTCTCCCATTTCGTGGTCACAACTGTTCCTGATGTTGATCTTCTTGGATCTTCCTCCTCTACTTCTTCTTCTTCTTCTTGCTTCTTGTTCCGATTCTGATGGCGATTACTGTGATGATAATTGTGGTTCACTTGAGGTTGGGAATGAGAATGGGAATGCCCACTTTGATGCTGCTGCTTCTGCTGTTGATGCTGATACGCCGCCGTTTTCACCCCATTTGTGTGTGCATGCTTGTTCTCCTCTTGGGCTTGGCCTTGACCTCCTCCATTGCTGGTCTGCATGGAGTTCTTGATCTTCAACAAGTCTAGGGCTTCCACATATTTCTGAACTCTCCTCACCTTCAGTTCAGTCATTCATTAACAACAGGAAAAAGAAAAAGAGAGAGGAGAAACTGGATTCGTTCATGAATCACGATCCTGACATAACTGCAATATGTAAGTTGAGTTACTCCAATTTAATTTGCATTGAATTACCTGCATTTTTCTCTGCAATTTCACGTCTCCATCAGCAATAATGCCATCCAAATTGAGCAGCTGATTCATTAACAACTCGATTAAAGTCAACATCTCCGTTTCAGGCATCTTTCCTCCTCTAGAAATCACTGATTCCATGGCCGAAACCTAAACCAAATTCAACCCAAACACATCAATCCACTGAATTTTTCTTTTTCTCTTCTTTTCTGCACTAATTCAAGTAGCAATAGTTAGTGTTCTGTTTTGGTTCATTACCCGGCCCGCGAGTCTATCGACTTGCAAGCTGATTTCGGATATGGACTTCGATGCCTTCTCCATCTTTGCGTTCCGACGCATCTCGAGAAGCCGCTTCTCCTGACTGATCGGGTCCTCGACGAGCACGATCTTCGACCGGTCCTTGACACCGACCATGTCGAGGAATGCATTGGAGTCCCTCTCTTTGTCTTTGAACATCAGCTTCTGATCTTGATGGTGCAGTCCTGTTGGCCCGGTCAACATTTTCTTCAACTCCCCTGCAATTGAAAAACGCATACAATGAATTCATTCATTCATTCATTCGATCGCTCGCTCGCTCCTACACTCCCTCATTCATTCATCCATCAAATTCAATGAATCAAATTAACAAAGTCATTCAAGCGACTCCAGAATTGACTCCAACAGAGGAATTGTTACCATCTACACGTAGAAGCAGATCGAGAATGTGGAAAAGCTCAATTGAACACTTACCAAATGTGGCCTGTGAGTTAATGCTGATCTCGTGATACGTTGACCCGTGCTTAACCCTAACTCGAATCGTCGGTGGCGGCGGTGCCGTGCTACGATCCGAGCCCGCGTTCCGCTTCTGGACCAGCATTCCGCCGGGTCTCACCTCCCACTCGTCCCCTGCCTCCCCAACTCTACTCACATTACCGCCGGCGGAGCTCCCATTCATTGTTGACAGCCCTGTCGTTTTAGCCCTTGCTCTCATCATCTTTCTTCGCTCCCAACTCGAAAACTGCCAAGGAAAGACCTCGAATTGGACAGGGGGTCAGATCTCAAGCTCTGATATTTGACGGCCCAAGTCAAAATTTGCAGAGACCCATTTGTCGCTACGCTCTGCTTTGCTGAACTCCAGCATCAAGCGGGTCTAATATCGCGTGGAGAAAAAGAATTGCGCAGGAGAGAGAGAGAGAGAAAGCAAAAGATTCCTTTCCGAGACAAAGCTTCAAACTTTCCCTTTTCTCTTTGCAGAACCAATGGCGTTTCACCCAGAAAAAGAATCGGCGCCCAGAAAGCTATTCTCCCTCAAGATTACTACGGAGAGGCCAAAGGAGACCGAGCGCTTACCAGAGCTTGACTTGTGGAGTTGAAACTCCGGATCTCAGTTCAAGCCAAGAGGGAGAGCAACCAACAGAGAGCCCTGAAATTTTTTTTCCGGGAAAATACTTCAGAGCAGAGAGCAAGGAAGTGACGATTCTCTATCTCGCTTCTCGCCCGGAAAACTATTTGGGAAAGTCGATGCCGAACCCAAATGATGGAGAAGTGGAATCTCCCTCCATAATATTCCCCACCCTGTCTCTCTCTCTGGTCTGGAAAACTCGAGGAAGGAGAGAGAGAGAGTGGCAAAATGAAAATTTCAAGGGGCAAAAAAACGAGTGGACAGCTAACAGGGTCTTTGCTTCTGCTGCGACCAGAGCTTCTGATATTTGTCTATATAAATAAATCAACCTGCCCTGTAATTATGTACTAATTACGTGTTCTCATTCCGTGAACCTTAACAAGCCCTTAAAAATGCTATTTATAAAACGAAATCATAAGATGTAAAACAATCAGAAGGTATTATTGGGGACGGAGCAAAAAAAAAATATTATATCGATTGTGGGCTTGGACGTGCGGTACCGACATTTTAAAATAAGGAACACGTTCGTGGAATTCACCGTCACTATAATACAAATAGACAAGTCACGGAAGCCCCAAGTGCTGACTTGGGCCTAGATCAATTATGTACTAAGTGCGTATTCTCATATTTATATACCCCTGACCAAAAAACGTATATATATATCATTTTTATTTTATTTTATAAACCTATCTTATATTGACATAAAGAAGGATAGAAAGGAGATGAAAATAAACCAACAGCACAGAAGCCGCCAAAAGCCTCTGTTTAGTCTTCGATTAGTTCATTCTTCCCCCCCTCCCTCCCTCCCCTTTTGCCATCTTCCCCATTGTGAAAAAAATGTCGGAAAAAACAAAACAAACGGAAGTAGAAACTGGAGCTCCTCGTCGAGGAGGGCATCCATCTCTGCGTCACCTCAGCAGCAGGGTGCGCAGCTGCAAGATCGGGTTCCAGCGGTTCAGGATCTAGCAGAGCAGAAGTTGACCTACCTCCTCGATGCCCGACACGTGTGACCTTGTGAGGGCAGCTCCTGGTAGATCGAGGGATGAACTGAATCGTTGTCGGTTTGCGAAGGTTTTCTTGGGGGTTGATTTCACAGGAGGATGATGTTCGCTGAGGATAAAGATGATGTTTTTTTTTAAGGGTAAAAGCCATTAAAATCTTAAATTATGTACATTAAGACACATTAATCTATGTGGTACATTTACCCAAAACTTAACATGCTTTTACCTCAAATTTTTTCTTGTAATATTAAAAATTCCAAATTTATATATCCGTGACACATTTTTTCCAAAAAAATTGATGTCACGTAAAAAAATTTGGGATAAATATGTATCAATTTGAAGTTTTTGGTGTTATGAAAAAAAATTTATGATAAATTTATCAAACGGGTATAAATTTGAAATTTTTTGTATCACAAAAAACAATTGAAATAAATGTGTTACAATAAACAAAATTTGAAGTTTTTTACGACTTTTTTCTTTTTTTTTAATTTCCAGTTAGTTGGAGAGCCAAGCATCACTCACCAAATAAGCTTTGAAACCTTGTAACTCCCAACCAAAACGGCCTTTCTAACCGGTGACGGTTCTTTGTCCTTCACTAACCACCTCTCCCTCCCCCCTCTCTCTCTCTCTACCAAGCCGCCCAAGAAAACAACAACCATAAATGCAATTATGCCCTTCTCCAACCTTGGAGATTGATAGCGGATCGCGTAACTGGAGTTCCGACTCGACTAAATCACCAACATGATCGGCTTTTGAATTGCGCGACAAGTTTCATATCCCGTCTAGCAAGTTTTTGAAGGGTCCAACATGGACTTGTGATCACAAAGTAGGCAGCCCAAAATAAGTACGTTGCTAGCTAGTGTAATCTTTTTGATATGCACGATGCATTATTCGTTCGACGACTAAATTTTCTATCGGTATATTCTTCAATTATGACTTTGAGATGGTTACTTTATGTTTGATTTCGGATGCGTAAAAGAAGAGTTGCATCAAGGAAATGGTGGCGCCAACTAGAGGGGGTATGTGGGGATGATTAACGTGGACGGGAGTAGAATTCGAGTCGGGACCAAATGGGAAAAAGCTCCTGGGACTTCGAGCGCCATTGAAAATGTTCGGATCAAAATTCGGGCAAAAATTTCCCAAATTGGACTTTGGCTCCACACGAAAATTAATTATCGGTACCCTCCATGTCCAAACAAAATTACAAAATAGCCATCACTTGTCCATTCCTTTTTTAATTGCCGAGAACAATTCTCGATTCGCTTTCTCTTTTTGGGTTTTTTCTTTTTTTCCTCTTCTGGTCTTTTGCCACCGAAAATCGAGCGTCGGTGTGACTTGTTTGGTTGTGAGGTTTTTTCAGTTTTTAGTGGGGTTTTTTTTTTCCCCCTGAACAAAAAGTAAAAGAGAAAGTAAAAATAGAGGATTTTATAAAATTGGGTCATGACAAAAGAAGACATATTTCCCTTGATCGTGTCGTATATTCAATTTTAAGGAGAAAATTAATTGAGCGGCTGGAGTTATCAAAATGAAGAGAGTTATTCGAAAAATATTTTAAATTGAAGAATTAAGTTTTTAATGGAGAATATACTTATTTTTTTACCCAAAAAAGAACGCTAATATTTGCTAAAAATCTACCCCGATTTGTGCCGAAAACCAAATTAATGGGGACCAAGCTTGTCAATTCTCAAAAAAAAAAAAAGAGAACGAAATATAGGTACATCCAATGCAAAAGATAAACGAAAAGCAATCAAAACGGTGAAGGACCACGTTAATGTGTCCTTCGAAGGCCAAAGTAAAAATTAAAAAAACAATTTCGATGACGTCATGCTTGCATTTTCCACGTGGCGAACATCGACCTTCGGATCTTTCCCCTAGTGTCTCACATCCCTCCTCTTTTGACCCTTTCAAACTCTAGACCACTATTACAATGCCACCGACACTCCTCGTACGTGCGACCGGCACGCTCTGGCACGCGCGAGGACGTGGCGCCTTCTCCGCCGTACAGCGGGTCGTCGCACGTGGGAGCTGAGGTGGCGCTTTGCGGTTCCGGTTCCGTGCGGACGCAAGCTCGATGGGGACGGTGCAACCCACCCAAAAAGCAATAAAGTAGTCGAAAGCGCTGATGTCTTCTCTGGAACATGTTTTTCAATATATTTATCATTTTTTTAATTCTTGGGGACATTATATTTTAAACTTTTGATATATATTGCTAAAAAAAAAAAAAAGAATTTCAATTTTGATTGGCTTAGGGGGTTTTGAAGACGTGGTTGCGAGGGCACACCTTCAAGTAGGGACAAGCGACCGACCAGTCAGTGGACATAAGGAAAAATTACAAGAGATTGTGTGTATTTATGGTCAAAATTATGGGGACAAAAGATATGGAATTGCCACCTTCTGCTCCTTTGTCCGATCCCATGTTCGGATGCCGCGGGCATTGTTAATCCCCGGTGTATAACTTGCGCTTGCATTGATTAATGTAATTAAAAATAAAGAATTCAAGTATTTTATGTGTTTTCGTCCGACCGACACTCTCAATTTCTAAAAATGAATCGTTCTATTGTGTCAAAATCGTAGCAACGACTCTATAATTTTTCGGGTGTATTTCGAGTTGATATTTGAGAGAGGAAAATGCCATCATGCAATCGAGCTCAAATTTTGCCGCCATAGTGGACCTTGACACTCCAGATCGTTTTTTTTATTGGCACAACACTCGTATTCTAGCGGCCATGGTCGAGAGCTCGAAACTCGAGCGAACATGGCCACGAGGCTGTGAACCGGAAGAGATTGAGCTCGTGCGGGGATTAACTAGAGGCTTTAAAGTTAAAGATGTCTTTGAGAAGTAAAGGGGAGATTTCGAGTTTCTAGAAGATGAAATCTAAAATAATAAATAAATAAAAATCCACATGCTCCATGTTGCCCTTTTTATAAAAATAAGTCCGCATCAACAATATTTAAAGGACGTCAAGGCCCCATGAGCAATTTTTAGCAAGGATGATTGGTACCACCTTTTATAAAAAAAAAAGTAGAAAGACCCATTTAAAACAAAAAAGCGGAGAGTGACTATTTTGAACTTACAAGCAAAAATAGATGGATTATCCGTGACATCATCCCCTAAATTATGATATGTTTGAAATCTATGAGACCGTGGCCTCTACTAGGTAAACTTTGTGATTTTGCAGCCTCCTCTTTCTATTGCGCTCGGTTGGGTAATAAATTTTATGGCCGAAAAGTTAGATCGAGCTGCGAATATACTATGCTTTTTCTCTCGTGGCCCGAATAAATACATCGATGCAAAGGCAAGATTGCGAGTTCAAAGCTGAGGAATCCCACAAGGGACCTCGACTCAAACCCCGATCGATAACTATGTCACATACACATGAAAACGACATCTCGGACCGACGACGGCACATCCGAATCAAATTCATCGCGAAGACGCGATTAGACCACTTAAGCTCACGGCCCTTTCCCCCGAATTGATCGAGGAGCGAACGCGATTTGTTTAAAGCGGAGGAAATTCACGAGCCAGGGAAAAAACGAGACGTGGTTAGGAATGGGGGAAGTCCATCGTCCATCAAGGAACCGACGATGGAGGAAGCCGAACCGACACCCTTTCAAGATCGCCCGCAGGCGTAGTCAGTAAGCAGGAGAAAGCTGAGTGCGTCGCGACATGGATGGACCACCAGTGCGTGATGGTTGCTGCCCAACTTCTATGAAGCTTCTTCACTTGCTCTCTGACAATGCTTTCCTCTGCAGAAAAATTCTGTCCCTTGCTGCAAGCTTCTTCCTTTCTCCCCATATGTCAACTCGATTGATTCGTTCCATACCCACCAAAGATCCGGTTCACATGGCAAACTCGTAGAGAGAACGAGATTCTTGAAGTAAGAAATTATTCGCAATTTCTCTAATGCAGTGTGAGTGGCCTGATTTTTATCGGCAATTGGAATAAGCAGATTTCGAGCTCGGCACGACGAAGGTTATTTATGTGACCGTGGCTACAATTTCACATAGAAACGCAATGCTTCGATTGATAATTCATGTGGGTGCGCGTGTGTAGGGATTCATTGTCATCCATTATTGAAGGGACTTTGGACATTGTAGGGTAAAAAAAAACGTTCCTTCTCATTCCCGTCTCTACATGATGATCACTCCTTTGGATAGTAGCATTAGCCCTTTAGGACAAGAACATAAGATGATACATTTGCCTGCCAACTCAGGTTCTCTCTCAAAAGTCAATTCCTACTCTCCGCTCTCTTTAAATCTCTCTCAATCAAAGAGCCAACACTGTCACCCAGCTCATGCTGGACAACTTCAGAAAGGAACTTCTTCAACTAGGGACCAGGTCGATCGCTTGTACACATTATTAATGCGACACCTAATCGAAACAAAGAATGATGTCCATGCACAAGTCGAACCATACCGATACTCGGATTCCTACCCATTTTCTGATTGCATTAGTCCCTCGCTCTCGCGCTTTCTCCAAGTTATTTCACGTCATCGGAACATGATGTCATGTCGAAGTGTTCAAGGCATGCTTAAGAGAGAAAGAAGACGAAGGGGTGGTCACAGGCATCAACTCGAGGCTTTCCTTCTTAAAATACATATAGAGAAGGAGACCACACTAAGTCTTTAAAAGTAAGAACTCCCAGTTCCAATGCCAAGCAACAAAGCAATACCGTTGGGACATTTATAATACAAGTTCCTTGTACAATCGTGCAATGTAGAAGCATCCTAACAGACATCGCATGTGCACTTCTCTATCGTTAGTATATTCAGAACCAGAATAAACTATCAGCTGCTCTATAGTTCAGTAGGGTAATATTCACATGGGCACTTCTCTATCATTAGTATATTCAGAATTAGAATAAACTATCAGCTGCTCTATAGTTTTTTTCTATTTTTTCGGTCAATCAGCTGCTCTATAGTTCAGCAGGGATATATGACACTCTTGCCGCAGTTGGCTATGTACCTGTCCATCTAACGAAGCATAGGTATGTACGTTCATCCCAGGCCATCTGAATGACCCAGATAACTCGAGGAAGTGAGTGCATGAGTTACTCAGAGAAAAGTCACATCCAATCGAGACATCACGTCACTTATCACAAACAGAAAATTAGTATAGAGAAGTGAATTCAAGTAGAAATGTTGAAAATTGTATCATGAAATCACTTCTCTATCAAGTTCTACCCATCATCGGCACATGATCTCATGTTGAAATGTTCAAGGTGTGCTTAAGATAGAAAGAAGACAAAAGGGGTCACAGGCATCAACTTGAGGCTGTCCTTCTCCTGTGTAATTAAAATACATTTAGAGAAGGAGACCACACAGAGTAAGAGCTCCTAGTTCCAATGCCAAGCAACGATGTTATACTATTGGCACGTTTTCATAACACAAGTTTCTTGTACATTTGTGCAATGCGGAAGCATCTTCACAGACATCACATGTGCACTTCTGCATCATTAGTTTATTCAATATCATAATAAACTAACAGCTGCTGTATAGTTTGGTAGGGATATATGACACTCTTGCAGCAGTTGGCAATGTATGTATCCATCTGCCAAAGCATAGGTATATACGTATGTCCATACTGAGCCATCTAAATGATTAGGATAACTCGAGGTTGTGATTGCATAAGTTACTCAGAGAAAAGCCACATCCAATCAAGACACCATGTCACTTATCACAAATAGAAAATTGGGATATCGTGGGCAATTTTCAACACGAGCTCACACAAGAACAGTTACGCGGAGAAACCTGAAACTGACAAGGCTAATGCAATTGACTCAAAATCGACACAGCACGATTCCAACCTTTTGTATTTTTAATAGAGAAACCAAAATATCGTCATATAGACCGCTATAAGAACAATTTCCGCAGAAAAATGAATCTACAATCCCTCCCTCTGTTCTACATATGCATTTTTACAGGTATCACTACCAAAAGAAAAAAAAAAAAAATAGAGAACAGGTGGCAGCTGAATCCATCCTGAAGGTAAATTTTCCTGTCCATAAACTTACAACCGACGGCTCAAATCCAATTCTGGACCGTTGGCTGTACGTTCGCCTTTAACAGTTATTCCTCACCGCTAATAGGGACAGTCCCAATTGATTACTAGTGTCCATGAAAGCATGGATTAAAGGCGACTCAACCGTCCCTACAACCCTTTGTTGAGGGCCTCGACTTGAGGCCGTCCAAGTGGAGACTCAAGGTCTTTGGGGATGACTAGGAGCATGCATATTCTGTTTTATGGGTGCAGGTCAAGCCTCTATGTAGTATCCCTGCAAATTTCTTCCTTTTTCTTTGTTGATTTCCTCTTCTATTTTTCAGATCATATACATCATTTATGTAAACCCCATATTTGTTCTGTCAAAATATCAATCTCATCTAAAATAAAGCCACAATCACTTGGCAACATATTGAAAATTGACTATATTTGATTGAGAATCAGAAGTCCTAGATATACACGAACCAAAAATCAGAACATCAAAATTTCCACATTCAAGATATAACAAGCATGAGAAAAAATTTAACCTGTATTCTATACAATCATATTAAAAATATAACCTCAACCTCTAACAGATCTCCGCCGTGCTTTTGCAATTAACCATATCAAGAAATCACATACTCCTTCCATATCACCACCACCTGCACAAGATTAAAAAAAATTTGATTTATTTTCAATTTCGCTGCAATAGGCTAATTTGTGAAGCATAGAAAAAAAGTTACTATTATGAAGGAACAAGGAGAAATCATTTTCTAACAGGAAAGAATATGAGCAAACCAATCTCAAAATTAATACGATCTCCATTATGTATAATACTGCTTTATAATCAAAGACTCTGAAGACGAGCCTAATAAGCTCTGTCAACAACTATTTTCCACATGGGACCATCCCACACAACAGTGATTAAAATCTTCATCAGAATATATGATCAAATCCCTTTGAAGAATGGTAAATATACTCAAACTAACAGTAACAAATAGTTTTTGACAGATGCAAAAAAAAAAAAAATTCTCGCATAGTACCAACGGGCTAACATCTTAAATCAAGCCATACAACCATAAAAAGACATGAATCAATGAAAGCTCACCATCTCAAGATGCATCGGCAGCTTTTAGATCTTTGAGGGCTACAATATGCGCAGAAGAGATATCAATGAAATTGCATCTCATCAGTATTTGCTTACTTATTACATAACCGTATTACTCTTATCATTCGTGCCAACTATCTGAGGAGTTCCAGCTATGATTAATGGGAGATACCACCGTCACTGCATTAGAAAAGCTCCAAAAGTTGAAGTCATTCTCCCTCAAGGTTATTTATCCAATTCTTGAATGCAGCATTTCTTCTCCAGTAGCTTGGAGCTCCTCCCTTGTCTCGGCTAGATTTGCTTGAGTTTCAACCAATTTTCTTTTGGTCTCACTTAGTCGACTAGTCGAGCCTCCACCTCTCCCTTAGAAGAAGTTGGTGATTTTGATCTTATCCCTTGTTTAGTCCTCACCCTCAGGCCATGTCCATAGGTAATCATGAGATGGATTCCGAAGTACTTGTCTATTAATCCAATGTCTGAGTTGGTGGATCCAACCTATCAACTTCAGGCATCTCATTCTTCATGCAATTTCATAGAGACAAATGAGTTCAAAAAACATACGATGCATACAAAGAATGTTGCACCTACACATCATAACTTGAAAGGATATACATATTTAGCTTGAGAATTATGAGTTGATCCCTCTTACGAATTTCGAAAAAAAAAAATCAACTGCGCCAGGTGGATTCCCCTCCTTTCCTCCCTGATATGATTTACGAAAAAAAGCAAAAATACCATCTACATCAAGAAAAAGAGTAAACTTACCATTCTCTGAATACACTAGTTCTCAAGAAAATAACATATAATTATGCTACTAGCCCTTTACAAAGATAAATCCTTTGCACAAAATATTCACAAATTCTCAACTCTATTAATTAATCGATAAAGGTTACTTCGTAGTTAATGCAGTGAAGTCACAAAAAAATTCACAACATAGCTGTGATATGAATGACTAAAGAGATAAAATAACATTCCAAGACATCTGCTATGTCACAATTCACAACTCAGCTTGAAGCTTGAAGATGTAAGTTTTTCTTAATTCAATGTCTACTTAATGACCCAAAGAAAAACACAAACCTTTCTTGGAGTAGGAATTGCCAAAAATAATCCTTTTTCCCATCTCTTCAATATAATAACTAAAGGCGCTTCATTAGTTTTGTTACTCCCGTCGCTCCCACCCGTTCTCTGTGATAGGTGGAAGTGATGTGCTATCAAATATAGAGGATTTTTAAGCAACCCTCTTCCTGTTTCAACTTACTTTTCTTTGAACTGACATTATCCCTATTAGTGATCGGTGATTTGATAATTCAAAATGGTCACGGACGTTATACAGTATAATATAGACAAGTAACTAAGAATGTGTTCATATTGAAGAAGGCTAAAATAAAAGGGTCCAGTGCCTTAACAAATGAGACCAAGATATCCTCCCAAAAGCACATATATCTATCACATCCTTATCCACGAGACAAGGGTAAATAAATTAGACATGAAAACTACCTAATACTAACCACTGCTCCAATAAACTAAAACAACATTAATCAGAAAGAGATTGAGTCAAATCCAGTAACAACATCAAAACTCCTAAATTCAAAAATCAACATCGAATGCCCTAAGGTAGAAAATCTTTCAGCTCAACTGTAAAGTGAAAACCAGAGCACTACTTTAGTTTATAGATGTGTGAAAGTGACTCAAGACATATGCACAAAACAACGAGCGTAATCAATGGATCATCTGCGTAACCAGATCTCAAAGAGAGAAAAACTCATCGAACAAATCTGAAAACTACGATTATAGATATCTCCCGACAATTGCACATATTGCATGTTCAGAATAATTGAAAACCAAAAGCATTTGAGCAATTGAAACGGTATCATCAAGTGATACATTGATTGACTAGTTAAGAGACAAAGATCGAAGGGGAGAGAGAGAGAGAGAGAGAGAGAGAGCTCTTAAGGTGAAGAGTTGCGATGCCAGGCATCTGCATTATGATGAAGAAGTGGGAGGAGATCATCGTATTTGGTCGGTGAGTTATCATCACTCAGGTATCAGAGTGGAGTCAGTGGACAAAGAAGCGTATCTTTAAATTACATGTACTCATCATATTCCTCAAACTCAGCAGGTGGCAAGGAAGAAAAAAAAAAAAGGCACAGCATACCATTTTCCACAGAATTTCATATGCAGAAAATAATAAACTCCCCTTATAGGCTGCTCCTACAATTTAGATGAGCATCAGGTGTGTAGTTTAAATTTCAATGACGAAGAACATAGAGCATTAATCTCCAGTACCACAGCAAACTTATCTGTTCCAGGAGAGCTGTGAGTGGCAATCATTTATTTATTCACTCTAGCCAACCCAGTCTACAGTTCCATCAACCTCTGCAGTAGCAGATCCATTTATCAAACTCAAAACAATATATCATGTCATGTGTGCCCTTATCCCATGCCGGGTCCTATCTTGGCTATGAGCATGTTTTCATTAACCATGTGGATCTTATTTCCTGGTACTGTTAAGCATTCTGGTTCAACATAAACCTCATTTTTATCTTCTTTTTGCAGTTTATAATCATCTCCCAAAAATTTTGTGTCTCCATCGTTAGATTCCAAATATCCAGGTGTTCAAGCTTCAGTCCCAAGAGTGGAGCTGCTGTCTTAGTCATTGCCTCGACAGAGGATCAATAAACCTGTCGGCATGAACTACAAATAAGGTCTTAAACAAGAAAAGGGGCATTATCAATGTTCTCTCAACAGCTCCAATGGTATTGAATTACGTTGAAATGAGCACTAAAGAACATTACACAATATGACTTGGGGATATCCATTTTTGTATTTTCTACAGCGAAGGGACTTGTTTTGACCTTTTTTTTTTGCATTGTAGTAATAAACTCCCCTCCATAATATTGAGCATTGTCTGAGAAGAGAGATTCAATTCAGGCACTAAAAATCATTTGCAGTCCACATCTGCAACAACTTCTCGTCATATGGCATCTCAAGAACAGAGTGTCTAGATAAGAGGGTTAAGCAGAACTTGGTGAACGAATCTTGAGAAATAGCAAAGGACGAATATGATCATCATCAACAAATTAGCCTGCTGATTCAGTTCTGAGCATGAGAAATGATGGACAAATCCTTCTTCACTTGCTCCCTTTCGGTTCAATCTAAAGAAGTCGTGATAATTTGTTGCCTATTCAACATAGTAGACATAAAAAGGACATGTCTTACACACAACTGAAGAAAAGACACACCAAAGCATCGCTTTTTGTGAAAGTAGCCAATCCAACCAAATAATTCACAATTGGTTAATCATACATATATTTTACCCGTAAACTTGTTTGCAACAGCTTTTATCCAGGCTCTGTCTTTGTCACTATAAGCATAACTCATGCTTGAGACCAGGACGACAAACCCTTCATTTCTCCCCATCTCGTATACCTCTTGATCTGAAACTTGAAGCAGTGGCTGCACCAAGAGTGAGCGTGTCCCATTTGGTAACAATTCCCAAAATCCAAAATCTGCAGTTTTGATGAAAACTTCAGCTTTGAGAATTTACATTTCTTTCCCCAGAACAATGAACCAAGCATGCTTACTTCTAAGATTGAAAAAAGAACTATTTCACTGTACTAGTGTGTGGAATATATTCTAAGTGCTTGCATGCTCTTGGCTTCTTCCACGTACTAAGTGGAACAAATAACAATTTCTACTAAGATAATGATATTATATGCAGATGTTCCTACAAAGGACTGCTTGATTGATCAAGCATTTGCCCTTGAAGAGAAAATGCGATACGACATTAAAGGACCTGCCAATAGACTTTCTCATACCTGGACTCTGAGTGAAATAGAGTGTATCCTTCAAATCAGAGAGGCCAATTTTCTGTATCTGTTCCTCAAACCAATCGAGGAGACGAGCTTTAGACACATCATCCGGTGTTCTCCAATAGCCACGTATGCATAGCTCGCCTTTAATTGATATTAACTGTGGCAAGACAAAAGGATAGATCGTGTGAGATTTGTAACCTCCATAAGGAAAGTAATAAGCAAGCATTTATTGAGGTTTCTCATGCTGGCTGTGTGACAAATTACCATGCAGATCACTTTAGCTCGAAGTAACCACGTACCACAGCAATAGTATTTGTATTGCGCAATAGAACGTATGTTGCCCAAGCCAAGTTATCCTTCAATGTATCAGACAGACTTTCTGACAAGACGAAGAGCTGCTCATTGCCTTCAGGCAACGTCACTTGATTCACTGGACCAGCACCCTGGAAGATCATTACTGTCACTCTCAGAAAGATATGATCGTTGGCCTAGACAAAGTACAGTACCCACGTCTAGAAGATAATCCATGACCAAGAAAAGGTGTGCAATGTCCCAAGGCAAAACATATATTGCATAAACCAACGAACGGCCTCATGAAGGGGAAAAGGCCAAGGAACCACCACTTTTCACCACAAATTAGCTCGCTCGAATAGCATGTCGGCTCGGCCGATAACACCAACTAGACTTAAGAAACATACATCAATAATCAAAAGAAGCAAAAAATTTACCGGAAGAAATTTTCCAAGATAAGGGAGAATAATGGAGAATGCAGCCAAAGAAAGACCCAGAACCTCTGTCCTCTGAAAAGAGATACAAAAAAGAAAAAAAAAATTACCAAAACAAAAGCTTAAATTCCAGATTAATTCACCAAAATCTGTGCAATCAAAGTAGATACAGCCTCAGAAAAGATTAACCAGCTGAGCTGGGGTTATATTGGTGAGATCCGACCCCACGAAGTGATTCAACAGCAAGAGCGAACCAAACCCATACCCTATCCATCTGGGCAAGTACGACTCATCCAAACCAGGTATGCCTACAACAACATCCATCGAGAACACCTAATAAGAACCGAGTATTTTGCTTCTACGCATCATGGGTATTACCCAAAAGTGATGGCATATTCAGTTCGGCGAGAGAGAGAGAGAAAGAAGAGACTTAGTGAAGCTACCAAAAGTGAAGCGAAGGACTGAGAGGTTGAGCTGTCGCTCGTTGCTGCTGGTTTCGGAGTCGCCGCCGAGACGAGCAGAAATTCGCGACCTTTTCGCATTCCCTTTGGCGCGAAATGGAGGAGGGAGGTGTGGGCGAATCAAGGCGTTCGAAGAGAAGATGGCGCTCATTCCTCTCCCTTGTTCCCAAGAAAGACGGCTTCTGCTGCTTCCTGTTTTCCACCAATGCATCTGCCATGTGAACTCACACATCTCCAGGTTCAAATGAAAAGGCACGCCTTACAGTTCGTTGAGGTTCATTTCACCGCATTTCCCTCGTTCACTCCGACTCGGAACAATACACAACTTGCAAAACTGGAAAAGCACCTCACTCACCGCCGTCAAGAGTCGAGGATGACCTCCTCGTCCTCTTCGTCGACATCCTCCACCGACGCTGGTTCGACAAGTGCAGGAGCAAATGGGCATGCCCCAAAAGAGGATTCGCAGTCATGGTGGATGCACAAGTGCTGCGGCAACAAAGGAACGGTTCGAGTCCGGACATGAAAGGTGGATGGTTCTGTTAGTCCTAAAAACTCGTTAGGAGAGAGGGTGTGGGTGAGAGAAGTTTCCATATGTTTTCTAGAGCAATTAATATATTCTAATTATTTCATAATTCAATTGATTTAAACTTTTGAGTGTTCGTGTATGTTGACAGGCTCTTTTTTAGCAATCTCGAGTGATCTTCCTGAATAAAACTATCGGATTTCTGCTGCAGGCTCCTAATAAATAGTATTAGTATCGATTGTTGATTGGTGGGGCCCTATAATTTATTTTGGTATTTGGTGAACATCTCAATAAAAAAAATCTAATCCAATTTAATTTTTGGATGTGAATATTGTGACGTAGCAATGGGAGCCTAAAATTTTAAAAAAGAAAAAAAAAACTTATCGGGGAGCGGGATTAGGGAGGCCCGGTGATGTTGGAATCGGCCCAAGCCCATTGTTATGCTAGAAAACCAAAAGGAAACAAAACCAACAAAACAGAACACAAAACACCGACCGCCCCTTCCCTGCTCTGCCCCATTTTCATGACAGCAACGAGTCGACCACACGTGTGGGGGGCTTGGGCTTATACCTATCCTATTCGCCCACCCCGCCCGTGGAAAACGCACGTGCCGATCTAAAGTCTCCTTCTCAATGCCCACCTCTAGGAATAGGCAATCATTGCACCTCGCATTAACTCCATATATAATTCCGACCAAAAAAAACAAAAAACAAAAACTCCATTTATGACCCAAAAAAAAAATTGAAAATCACATTGCTTTATTTAACCTTTAATGCGCCTGTTGCTGAAAAAAAACGCGAATACCATGTCTAGAGAAAGAGATTCGTTCTCTTTATTTCGCGAATAAATTGAAAATGGTTTTATTTTTCGCGTTTGGAGAGTAGACTACTGACAATTAAAATATAATTTCTTTAATTTCTTTAGTAAATGATGTATGGTGAAATCTCTAGTTAAAAGTAGCTAGGTTTGGCGTTTGTTTTTCCGTAGCTATTTGACTTCGCATTACGGAAAGTTGTGAGCCCGAAATCTCTACAGTATTTTCTCCAAACACCAAAAAAAGGAAAAAAAAAAAAAACCTCCTAACCAGCAAGAAAAACTCTGATAAATTAAAATAGTTCTCTTCTTGTTGCTTGGAAATTCCAATGATTATTTTCGTGAAAATACACAGTTGCTTTTTGAAAATGGCATAATGAAAAAATAAAACGCCGATAGAATTCTAATTCTACGGTGAAGAGAAGGAACCATAAATTAAGAAAAGGAAAATAATAGGAGAGAAAATTCTTGATCTAAGGTTGAAAGCGTTTGTACGGACGAGATTAGCTACTTTCGATTGGATGTTTGGGGAAAGTGATTTCCTCTCTCTAGCAAAGAGAAATCGTTTTCTTGATCTTTTAATATGGCAAGTGAATTCAAGAAAACCCACCCTAAATCTAAGATGAATCCTAAGATTATAACTTACATGATAAATTTATCAACTTTTGTGCACAATATCAATGATTCCATAAGACGAGTAATTCTTCTATTTTTAATCGTGTCTTTTGAGTTGATTTTCTTTTTTCTTTGAGTCTTGATCCAAGGTTTTTTTTAAATATTTTTTTATCACGTTTTTTTAATCATGTATTTTTTTAATCACGTATTTTTATTTATTTATTTATTATCTTTTTTCTTTGAGTCTTGATCCACGGTTGACGAGTGCCTTGTTATCACTCGTTTTCTTGATCAAGAGTATTTTGACTTCTAAAGCATTTATTGCACACATCACTAAGGTAAAATCTTAGAAATTGCAACATATCTTTATTTAATCACTTTGATCGGTACCTTGACTTTTCAATTGCAGGGCAATCGGGCGATGCATGTCAAACGTTCTCCCGGGGCTACGATTTTGCCACGGGTGAACACGAATTCAACTATTAAAAATGGGGTTGTGTTTGCATAGATTTCGTGCAAAGCGAATGCGATCTTTCGCATAAATTCAAACACAAATTCGTAACTCGATGAGTAATTTGGATATTAATTTTCATATGATTTATGGACTACTTTATCCCCATAAAGACAACGATATTATATTTTTAGGCCAAAAGAAAAAAAAAAAAAAGGACAAAACTATCGAATAATCATATCTTTCTGTCGAATTTTGACTCGTGTAAGACAACTACCAAAAGAAGCATAATAGAAAAAGGAAACTCCCCAAGCAACGGCCTACTGGCTACGCCGGTGGCCAAAGCTAAAACCCCCCCTCGCGGTCCACATTAGGCAACTCCCGGATCCCTCAACCGGATCTCGACACGTCGCCCCCGCCCCGCGTCGCCACCGCGAGATCCAGCAACGACTCCCGCTCACCTACCGATCGAGCGACGCGTGCCCCAGCGGCCCACCCGCTGCAGCCGGTGGAGCGACGCCGGGGGCGAACGGGGTGCAGCCGGTCGCTCTTCAATTCCCGCTAGGCATATATAAATTCCAGCTCTTTTGATCTTTCCCATTTCTTGTTCCTCTTCTCTCCTTCCTTCCGCTTTCGATTCCGCAGCTCCTCCAGATTGCGCGAAGCTGTCCCCCCTCTTCCTGTCGATCGAAGTCGGAAGGTGTTCGTCCTCGTCGTCTCGCGATCTCCGGGTCAGTGTTTCGCATCTCTCTTTTGGCTCTCGTGATGCCGTTTAATTCATCGGGCGAGTGATTTCAGTGACGGTAGTGTTCAGTGCGCTTCGTGGATTGTTTGCGATTCGCGCCGGCGGTTTCTTTGAGCATCCGATTGTCGGGATTCAGGTTACTGTTTGTGCTTTTCGATCGGGTTTCTGGGTTGTTCTCATTGCTCTCTGGCGATCTCTGGCTCGGCAAAATTTTCCTCTTTTCTTTTTGTTTCCCTTTTTACGATTCTAATTAGTTTCAATTTGTGTCAAGCTAGGGTGCAATTGCTTTTAGGGTGACGAGGGGCCTTTAGTTTATTGGGAAATTTGGGCCTTTTGGGTCGTGGGTTGTCGTTGCTGTCACTGAGCTGAGCAGCTCGTGATTAGGGTTTGTCAGCGTGATTGAAATGGGAAGATCTTCTGTCGGGGAGTGCTCTTATTTCGATAGGGTTCTTTTGGGTTTTGTTTCTGAATTGCTTAATTAGGCATGATTCTCAAGTGAGTTTCTCGCTTATGCGGTCTCTCTCTATTGCTTTATTTTTGGGTGACTTTTGGCTGCTGCTGTTCAATTCTTGTAGAATATTCATGTGGGAAGCTGGTTATATCTTGCAACACTAAGCACTTTTTGGTCTTGTAATGACATTCTGTAAATTCGATTCTCTTTTTTCACTCACTGGAGACATTATCAATACAGAACTGCCGACAGTTTTTGCTTGCTGGGTTGGTCTCTACATAGTTTGCATCCCATCTTCTGCTTGTGATCCGCCGGTCGAAGTCCGCTATTCATGTGAATTGAAGAAGTTTGAGTGAAGATATCTCTATACAGAGAACAGATAATCAGGCCTGGCTCTGGATAGATACTTAGACTCCGTTCACCAAGGGGCAGCACCCCCTATGGTCCCATCACGAGCAACTGGAGGCTTGACCCAGTCTTCCTCGAGTTCAGGAATCTATTATCAAGGGGATGGACGGTCCCATTCTTTAGTTAATTCTCACTTGAGCTCTTCATTCGGTAACTCCTCTAATTCGGTACCTGGAACTGGGCGCCCTAATCTAGGATCGGTTTCAGGGGACATGAACAATGTAGTTTTGAATAGCGTGGCAAACTCAGGACCAAGTGTTGGGGCAAGCTCTTTGGTTACAGATGCTAATTCTGCACTCTCAGGAGGGCCACGTTTGCAGAGAAGTGCAAGTATCAATACGGATTCATATATGCGTTTGCCAGCATCACCAATGTCTTTTTCTTCTAATAACATCAGTATGTCGGCTTCATCAGTTATGGATGCATCCTCTGTAGCTCAGCAGAACTCTCATCAAGAACAGACACCCCCACATCAACAGAATCAACAACAGCAACAAGGGGCTTCTACTGCTACATCATTACCTGCATCACAAACTGGGCAACTTTTGCTGCCCATGGGTGCAAGAATTCCTGGCTCTTTCATTCAGGACCCGAATAACCTATCTCAGGTGCAGAAGAAACCGCGGTTGGACATTAAGCAAGAAGACATAATCCAGCAGCAGGTCTTGCAGCAACTGCTGCAGAGACAGGATGCCATGCAGTTACAAGGGCGTAATCCTCAGTTGCATGCATTACTGCAGCAGCAAAGACTACGACAACAGCAACAATTTCTTCAATCAATGCCACATTTGCAGAGGGCCCATTTGCAGCAACAGCAGCAGCAGCAGCAGCAACAGCAGCAGCAGCAGCAGCAACTTCAGTTGAGGCAGCAGCTGCAGCAACAGGGCATTCAACCAATGAATGCCTTTAAGCGCCCCTATGATAGCGGTGTTTGTGCTCGCCGGTTGATGCAATATCTTTATCATCAGCGACAACAGACTCCGGTGAGTTGAAAGTCTAGACTGAAAACTTCTCCTCTTCCCTTATGGACACGTCCTTCATTTCACTTCTCTATCTACATGCATCTTTTCTTCCTGATGAACTCTTTAGATTTTATCAGTTAAATCGTTTCTTGAGCCAATCTGATTTACGTTTTACAGGTTAATGCTATTGCCTATTGGAGGAAGTTTGTGGCAGAGTATTATTCACCTCGAGCAAAGAAAAGGTGGTGCTTGTCATTATACGACAATGTTGGACAACATGCACTTGGTGTTTTCCCTCAGGCTGCCATGGTTGGTTCTATTATGCCATTATGTTTACTCCACCTTTCCATTGGACAGAACTCCAAAGTGTTCTGGATGGTCCGATCAGTTTGGTCCACCAATGTTTATGTAGGCTGATGGTCTTTTTTTTCCCTTGTATCCTTTCTTTGTCAGGATGCATGGCACTGCGACATTTGTGGTTCCAAGTCTGGAAGGGGATTTGGTAAGAGATAGGGACTAATTAAGTCTACTGATTTATACCTGGAAATTCTCTCTTTACCGTGATTGAATCTTGATAGTTGTGTCGTTTTAGTTGCAACGGATAAGAGGACATCCCGATCTACTTCTTTATTTGACACCATGTATCAGTTCAAAACCATAGGGGCTGTGGATGTTACTATATCTATTTGTTCTCTGAATTGGCTCTTATGGCAAGTATGATTTGGAGTTATCCATTTGGATGGTTGATGTTATTTACCTAGGGATCACTTTGCAGCCCTGTAATCTGACATGCTTCAGAAAATTGCTAAATCTCGTAGCATAGCATCATGTTATATGTTCTAAACTGGTACAATTATTCAATTAAATCATGGGTCAATGGGAGTGGAAATCTGGCTATCTAGTTGAGAGCTTTCTTCTTCAACCTTGGCTCAAGCTAACTACTGTACATCTGCTCAAATCTGTTGAAAGAATACTTGACATCCTTTTTAATTAACATGGATCATGAATATATCTATACATTTTCATGAACTCCTAAGTCGGGAAAAGAATTGGGCAAACGCGCAGAATGGCTTCTTGTTTGGGATGAATCGCTCTCCACTATGCATCTTGTACTTTATAGTACACATTGGAGCAATCCCCCTCACTGGGGTCATGTGGTTATTAATAATTTCTCTTCTTGCGGTTTTGACAGAGGCCACTTTTGAAGTACTACCTAGGCTTAATGAAATCAAATTTGGCAGTGGCGTCCTTGATGAGCTTCTTTTTCTGGACATGCCTAAAGAAGTCAGGTTCCCCTCGGGAATAATGGTGTTAGAGTATGGAAAAGCTGTTCAGGAGAGTGTGTACGAGCAACTTCGTGTTGTTCGTGAGGGTCAGCTTCGTATCACATTCGCTAATGATCTAAAGGTCATTCACCAATATACTTTCATAAAGACAATGTCATAAATGCTCTATTCCTGTGAAGGTTTTTGCTAAATTTTGGTGTTGATCAGATACTGTCGTGGGAATTCTGTGCCCGTCGTCATGAAGAACTTCTTCCTCGGCGCTTGGTTGCCCCACAGGTACCTACCATGGTTTCAACAATCATGACATACAATTAACAGGAGTCAGCACCCCACATTCTGCAATATTAGAACAAAAGACCTTGTTTACTAACTGAGCTTCGCATGGATCTCTTAATGACGTTCTGAGCCTTTTGTACTGTTGGTATATGATGTTACAATCTGAATGCTCACCCAACTGGTTGGACATTGAATAATTGTCATCTGTTTGTTTCCTTGTTGTTCCATTCCTGACATTTATAACATTCGATTATGACTATACATTTTCTGTAGGTAAATCAGTTGGTCCAGGTTGCGCAAAAGTGTCAGAGCACAATTGCGGAGAGCGGAGCTGATGGGGTTTCCCAACAGGATCTACAATCAAACAGCAACTTGTAAATTCATCAACTTGGTGGCTTTTCTCGCAATTTGTTCCATGCTTTCTGTTTCGTTTTTGGATTCCTTCATCAAAGGCTCTTACCGGCAAGAACCCAAGATACATTTATCTTGCTTGGCGATACATATTCATCTTAAGATGGTTGTCCCACTAGCTATGTTCCTTTCTCCCAGTTAAGTGAGGGTGAGGGCGTTGAAAAAGGTTCTCCAGAGTTTGATGGGTTGGCTGTGTCCTCTTACCTGTTTTTTTGGTTGTATGACCAGTTTCGCTGCGTCATTGCATGTTCAATGGTTAATTAAGATGAGTTCTTAATGAATTTATGACTGCTGGCATGGTGTTTCTCTTGCTCACTGCAGCATGTAAGTATGCAATTTTTGTTGTAAACTATTTTCTTAATAAAAGATCCTATTGGAAGAGGGCACCAGTTGGGGCTATATTGCACATACTGAATGGATGGTTCATTCCCTTCTTTCGCCTATGCATAGATCTAGTGTATTGTTTTAAGCTTCTATTTTGGTTCATGCAGCTTTATGGATGGCAGATACTGATCTTGTTCCTTTTCCTTTTAGGGTGCTGACAGCTGGACGTCAGCTTGCTAAGAGTCTGGAGTTGCAGTCACTCAATGACCTGGGATTTTCCAAAAGATATGTGAGGTGTTTGCAGGTAAGCTGTCTCATGGTGTATGATTGTAGTAGATGCTAGGATTTCTTTGTTCTTAATGTTTCCACTCCAACTGCAGATCTCTGAGGTTGTCAACAGCATGAAGGATCTCATAGATTTCTGTCGGGAGAGCAAAGTTGGCCCTGTTGGTAATATACTTGTTCCGTCTTTTTTTCTTTGGGGGGTATTTGTTGCGGTGGTGTTGACAAAGATAATGTCTTTGAAGTGTCTTCTCCTTTTTCCCTCAAGTGTACCACTCATTTTCTGAACAATCTGATGGTAACCATTTTATGTGCATTGGTGCAGAGGGTTTGAAAAGTTTCACTCAACAGGCCTCAGCTGCAAAACTCCAGATTCAGAAAATGCAAGAGATGCAGCAGATAGCAAATGTTCAGGGTCTGCCCACTGATCGCAACACACTCAATAAGTTGATGGCTTTACATCCTGGTATTAACAATCACGTGGGTAATAACCAGCACATGGTCAATCGTGGAGCCTTAAGTGGTTCTGCGCAAGCTGCCTTAGCTCTGACTAGTTACCAGAACATGCTTATGAGGCAGAACTCCATGAATACAAGCTCCAACTCCCTTCAACAGGAGGCTTCTTCTTGCAACCATTCTAACCAGAACCCACCTTCTACGTTTCAAGGGCCTACTGTTTTATCTGGATCCATGCAGAAATTACCTGTCAGCGGCTACTCAAGCCCTCATCTCACTCCGCAGCAACCCCAGCAGTTGCAGCAGCGCTCGGGGAGCACCAACAGTTTACTCTCCCCAAACCATCCTCAGTCGTCCCAAGGCAACCAAGCTTTCGAGCACCAGATGATTCAGCAGCTGTTCCAGGAGATGTCTAACAACAGCTCTGGTCAGATTACAAATGGAAATGTGGCAAAAAATGGCATGGGATGTGGGAGTAATAATGCAGCACCACAAGCAGCTGCATCAAATGTGTCAGGTGGTGCGGCAGGGCCAGTGCCTAGTAGGAGCAACAGCTTCAAAGCCGCTTCGAACAGTGAGTCCTCTGCAGCTGGTGGGAATGATTGTTTCAACCAGAAAGGGCCTGATATGCCTCAGGGTCTCCATATACAAGATGATATGGTTCAGGATATAGCCCAAGAGTTCACAGATGGCGGGTTTTTCAACAGCGATCTTGATGATACAATGGGCTTTGGATGGAAGGCATGAGCGCGAGACTAACATGATACAAGGCGCAATCTCCATTGGCAAAGTGTGTACCTTTTGTACAGGATATTGAAATAGGTGCTCCTTATCTTAATTCTTTTTTATTTTTATTTTTTCTCTTTTTATTTAACTTTATTAATTGTGGAATTTGCTGTGACTCGACAAACTTGTTGCAGTAGGTACTTCGCAGTCTTTTTTCAGAAGGGTTTCTTGTTTTCAAGTGATGCAAGTGTAATCTAGTGAACACAATCTTGAGAAAGAACTGCTTTGTTTTCTTTCCAACTTTTCTCACCTGTTTTTGGGTGTGGTTGGCTCTTGGCACTTCAACTTATGACAGCCAATTTTGATAACTGTCACCTGATTGCGTGACCTATTTGGTCGAGACAAGATGGTAACTAAACATCTTCAGGTTTTGTCGATGGGCAAGTCATCTTTCTTTTCCCCACTTGTTCCCATGGACATTTTGGTAGCGAGTATGGTCTAAATTTGCATACACAGCGTCAGCAACATGTTCTTTCTTCAGGCAAGGTGCAGCGATGCTGTGCTACCTGTGTACTAAATTAAGATCGGTACAGATCTCAAGAAGTTTAACCTGCGAGTGCTACAATTGTGTTATAGATTAACACTGCAGCCATGTAAGTTGCAGCAGGGAAGAAGGTTATATGACAATCTCCAGTAACACTACTCTTAAAATTGTACCTCACTCACGGGTCGGTAACTTCTTCAAATACGACAAAGTCCTCAAACTGAAGCTACATATGATGTTCCTGCCTGAACTGCTCTGAATAAAAAGCCTCAGAAACATTCTGGATACAATGTGTACATGACCGGAGTGTTGTCAGATGCATACTTGTTGAGAAAGAACACAAATTGACCAGTACCAATCAATTCTATGGCTATTACTTTCTCTGATATAGAAACCTAAGCATACTGCAAATTCATTTCAACCCTCACCTGGGCGATATCAACACGCAGTCTACACAGAGTCCGCCTTTTGTGTGCGTACAATCAATCTGGACCATCGAAAACTTGATCCCGATGGGCGCGTCCTGGTCCTCAACCTCAAAGTCACCCACATGGTACTGGACCCAATCCCCTGGCTTATCCAGATAACATTCAGACATGGTGCTATGACCGTTCGACGTCGACAGCTGAAATCGGACTGGTTTGATGTCCCAACCGTGAACTCGATTGAGGTTGCATGTTCGCTGACGGAATCTTTTGACGGTTTTGCCCAGTTGGAGCCTGAAATATAAGCTATATGTGCCTGGCGAGAGTTGGAACTCAAACTCCCCCACAACTTCAACCCACCACATCTGTTGAAGATATGCCACCGTGCTGAACCTAGTGATAATAGGAGAGCTATTATTTTTCAATCTCTTTCATTACGAAAAAGAAATGAATGGTTCTTTCCATGCAATTTCCATGTGAGAAAACGTTCTTAAATTGAGGGTATAGAATCTTGTCGTTTCTTTGGCTCGGGCTCTTCTTTCTCCGTGGTGAAATTCAACGGACATCTATCTCTTACTTTTCAAAATCTTCTCCACACTCCCTATCAGATGGTTGCTGGTTGACCTCTTCTCCAAGAGGGTTGACCCCTCATGCATAAGAAGAGGGTGGCCCTCCCTACCCTCCTATAATCAAGAAAGGGCTCGCCTAATAAAGTTGATCCTTCGACCAATAAATAAATAAATAAAGTTGATCCGAAAGGGTTTGACCATTTGAAAAAGGAGTCGAATCCGCCGTCTCTAATTGGGTTAATTAAATAGGCTCCATTTATTTCGTGAAAAATATGACCTTTCTAGAAAATATTTTTCAAGAAGTCATTTTTTAGGAAAACGACAATATTTTCCGGTAGCTGAACCTTGAAAATGAACTAAAAAACTATTTTCCGCCGTTTGGTGTGCAAAATCTGTTTTGATTTTCTTGGGAAAATTTACCAAAATTTTTTATTTTCTTTTTCTTTTTCCTTCTTCTTCGGCCAATCGCCGGCCACAGGCAAGGGACGAGCTCGCCTGAGGCCGTCAGAGGCTCCCCGACCTTTGGTGACCTCAGGCGAGGCTCAACTTGTTGAAATTTGGCGAGTTTGAGCCTCGCTAGCCTTGGGCAAGCTCGTCCCTTGCCTGTGGCCAGTTGATGTGGTTGAGGAAGAAGGAAAAAGAAAAAAAATTAAAATTAAAATTAAAATTTTTTAAAAAGAAAAGAAAAAATAATTAAAAGGAGTGCACGGAGGAGAACATGCTTGGTTTGGGCGAAAGAAAGAGGAGGAAAAATGATTTCCTCTTTTAAAAAAGAGAATCATTTTACCCACTTTTGAATATGTTTTTTTTCTATTGACGGATAATATTTCCCTTGACTAGTTTATTTTCTGAGAACCAAACGCTAGAAAATTTGGAAAACTTTTTCCAGGAAGTTGTTTTCCGTGAAACAAACGGAGCCTTAGATAAATAAAATGTGCCTCTCAAATTTCACCAAAGTATTAACAATGTCAATGAAACATTCCTATTATCTTTGTTTAGTTATTCTATGCTTTTGTAGATTAATCTTCATTACCTTCAATCTATGCTCGAGTTAAGAGTAGGAAAAGAAAAACCCACAACTGCCAGTGATGCTAGAGAATTCCAGACATTTGGAAATAGGGTTTCGTTTACTTGTGAGTTCGATCCACAGTTTTGGGTCCAATCATTTCTCTTGCTGAACAAATTGAGAGCATAACGAAAGGAACTTGTTCCTTCCTTGGAAAGGTGAAGTAAGCTCTTACGTTAGTCTAGTCAAACCACGAGACTTGAACATAATTTAGGAGAAAGATAGCAAACTTTGATCACAAGGCACGCTATTCACAATCATGAGTATTAAGAAATATGGAAATATACCAGGCTTGAAGTAGTCTTCTTTATTGCCTAGCTATCATCTCTTTTTTTTTCTTTTTTCTTTTTTTTATCATATGCTGGATAATTTGACTGTATGAAAGAAATAATTCTCACTTGGTGAATATTATTAACTCGAAGTGATCATCTAGCAAGAGCTTAATTTCGTGCTTCACGAGCTTTGTCGATGATTTTTCTTACGAACCAGCAAAGTTGGCTTTGTGAGATCTATGACATCTTAATAGACTAAATGCAGTTCTAATTTAAACACCAATGTCATCTCCAATATTTCGTTAAATAGAAAGAGGAAAATATCGAATCGACGAAATAACGGCTCTCGGTTCAAGCGATTTTTTTTTTTTTTTTTTTTTTCGTTTTAAAACAATCACAGCAGCCAAACCCTCCAACTCAGAGAAGTAAGACAGCTGCATCTGAAGCTCTTTTACCTGGATTCTTCGCTAGGAATATGGTTCCAGTATCTCCGGTCATCGATCCCAGTTATCTTCAGCGCCTTTGATGAAACCGCCACGCAAATGCTTCCAGTAATCTTATCCAACAAAGCTTCCTGCCAAGTGAAATAATTTAAAACACAACGCACATGCCAGTGAGCACAGGCATCTCTAGAAGTTAACTTTTAGTAAAACATGGGGGCTCTAAATTCGTATTCACTTTGCGTTTCTGCATACTGGTTTATGTGTAGATGACACCTGTAGGTATATGTAATATTGTACATGCTTCAGAAATGATAGTGGGCATGAACTGGTTTTGGTAATGGGCAACCCAATTCCTACCTTTGTACCACCATCAAAGCAATTGGGTCTAATCAATCTCGAGAAGATCTCTTTCTTTCCCATGCATCGTGGGTCTTCACCAAGAACTCTCTCAGCCAGAAAATGATAATTGGGAGGTAATTTCGACTCCCAAACAATATCGGCCGATGAAGCATCTCTGAAAGCTCTGCTCAAACACGTGAATCGACAAATATCTGGTGGATCCAAGAACTTGAGAATGGAGGTGATGCAACTCTCTGGCAAGTCCCCAAGACAGGTCCCTGAAGGTGAGGCTGAACGCCCTCTGGCCTCATCAGCAAGGCCAGATATTGCAGACCCCATGAGTACAGCGAAAGCGATAACTTCGCGAAATGATGGGAAAAAGAATCAAGAGGAGTGAAGAAGAAAGATTGTGAGAATTTACAGGTAGAGAAGGAGCTGGAGGAGGTGAGAGTTGAAGAAGGGCCAAGCAAGCGGGAATTTAGTTCCCACCATTCTTTTTTATGTCAAATGAAGAAGAGCCTTTGGTCATTTAGAGAGGGAGAGAGAGATCGAGAAATAGAAAGAGTGCAAGGAAGAGAGAAATTGAGATCCTTTTAAAAGGGACGTGGACATGACTCTGCAAGAAATTTATTTATATGTTCCTTTCTTTTGCGAGTGTACTTAAGTTATTGCTTCAATTTAATTTAATATAATATACTAGAACAATTACATATCAAGAAAGAGCGAGATCCACATAAAATCTTACAAAAATAACATAATTTCCCACGCAATTTTCCACCGTGTGATTTGGCGTGGCCGCGACATAATCCACAAAGTCAGCTTAGTCCATATCTTTTTCTTATATATAATAGCCGATAATTTTATATACCTCCACACGATTGGTATTGTTTGGAGATTAGGTGTTGTGTGTGGATCTAGGATTCTAAGTTGAATTTCGGTTGGCTCTGTCGTGCCAGATTTTTTTGTCCTAGAGTTGATTTAAACAGATTGATAACTGTGTACGGAGAAATGATTGGTGTCAACCCTATCATGTTAGTAGTAGCGAAATGTACATGAGGTGCATGGACCAAGATGAAATTAGATAGTGATCAGATGGTTTTCTCTTGATCGTTACCGGATGGAAGAGACAACATATATATAACAACTTTCCAAAATTTATTATCGTCTCATTTGTCTAGTATGAAAGAGACTATATAAAAAGAATTTCCCCAGATTATTGACCATTTTCATTTGAATAACCATCCGAGCTTAAATTAAGACAGTAACGAAAGCCGGCGGTGGAGAAATCTTGTCTACGAAAGACGATTAGGGTAATAAACGGAGCGAAATAGAACATATGATGATCCCCCACCTCTTAATTAATGGGAAAACCCCTTCCCACCATCTACTAACTATCTAGAATAACAATCATGATGATCTGCCCACATGGTTTCGCTTGCTTAGACAATTTCGTTTTGTGTACAAAGGATGTTTGTTTGATAGTATAATAATGCTTGGCATGAACATGTGTTCTTGCCCTACATATATAAAAAAGAAAATATGAAAGTTAAACAACCCCTTCGACTTTCATAGGTGAATCACGTTCATTCCTAACCACGCTCCAGGAATTCAAACAACAAGACCTACGACTTCTCCCCAATTCCAGCCTTAATTATATATATATATATATATCATTATTAAACTACTTTATTTGTTGCTTAATTGTAATTTTATATGGGCGACCATCTTTGTCATTGATCTTAGCACTTGGAAGACAGCCAGATCATCGGATTAACTTGTCAAACCTAAATATTTGTTAGACAAGTTCAGGTTCCGTAGAGAACGTCGAATTTAGTGTAAGAAGTGCTAGGTCTCCTGTAATCATCTTTCTGAGGTAGATATTAGCTATTATATTCGAGCAGTGTGGGGAAATTCACAAAGTAGTATCGATCAGTTGTTTTGACAACCATTTAGGTCCCATGATGATTATTTCTCTAATTAAAAAATTGTTGTCCCCCGCCATTTCATAAATGAGTATTCAACAAAATATTTTGTTATGTCCAGCGTCTCTCTCTCTCTCTCTCTCTCTAAATTGGTAATGTGGCTTCTTGAGAAATTTGCAATGATTTTTTATTTTTGTTTCTCTATTCCACACTTAAAAGTGGATTTAGATAGGCCTGTTGAGATTTTTTAAAAATTTTCTTATTTTTCTATTTCTAATTCACCCTTTACTGATTACATTCTTAGTTATAATGAACTGTCGGATTTCTTGCTATTTATGAAAAGAAAATTTATATATTACATGAACTTGGAGAGTATAAAAGTTATCTTACCTCTTGATCAGGGTTTCAAAAGCTTTGACTACTTTACAATATCATACTCTTAATTAATGTGTTTATACTCTTACCGTTCCTAACCTAAAGTTCTATTTCAATGCATATTGCAACAATTTTTTTTTTAAATTAAGTGGAATGAGGAGTGTGAATCCATCTTGTTAAAGGGGTCTTCTTAGAATCATGGTTTGATTTATCCTTTGCTATTTCAAAACTGAGAAAGTATAATATCATTTTATTTATGGCGAAATATGAATAGTCTATGGTGGAGTGACTTTTTGAGTTATGGCCTGAAATTTTTCTTTTTATCTTCTCATTTCAAATGGGAAAGTATGCAATTAGTGATATTCCTTTTTCTTATAGTGATTTGCTAGCTCAATAAGCTCGACTGGTTAATAAGGTAACAGATGATTAATATAATGGAAAGCCTGTAACATAAGAACTTTAACTTCAATTATAACATATTTCTCCTTAGTCTTTTCACTTTTCGCACAATAAGAAAGTTACGTCACACCTATCTTTCATAATTTTGATTTCTCACCTTACCTAAGTTCATTCATTTATGATGCTTCATCATGAATTTTACCATATATTTGTTGATTTTTATGATCATATAGCGTACTTTTTGATAAATATTACTTCGATTAACATTTACAGTTTGGCATTATATATTATCAATACAATGCAATAACATGCTTTATTACGAGTTGTTTTCCAGTTTAGCGCTATCTCTAAAGGGGTTTCCTGAATGACAATTTAAATGCTACTCAAACAATGAAAAACAACATTTAAAAAAAAAAAAAACTGCTCCCTAGATATGGGTAAACAGTTTTGTTGTTAACTTTGTACATCAAGATTATCAAGATAAAAATTATAACATGTATAAGTTTTGTCCGTTTGACTTATGTACACTTTCTCTCGATAAAAATAAAATCTAAAAAAAAGAAAACCATGCATCAAACGTCGGATATTCTAGTTATATGATCCCAGTTCTGTCCACTTATACAGGGATTTAGTTCTCCCCACATGAGTGATTGCGTTATAAAAAGGGCAAAAAGTTTTTGGGGCTTAAACTGCTGGGCGATTTCTTCTTTGATTAGTCAACTTTCACGTTCCATTTCACGGCAATTCTTTAAGAAAAATTGACTATAAAATGTGGAAAGTCGAGGAAAATTAATGCAGAAAATAAGCAGATGACTAGGACCAATTATTGCCAAATCCATTCTGATCCCGTGGAATTACATAAACAATAAGGAAAAACAAATTTTGCAGTCCCATGATCTTTATTTTTATTTTTTGGTCAGCTAAAGAATGTGCATTCATACAAAGATCACCAAACCGTGAGGTGTACATAGAGCTTTGCATCACAACATAACAAAACCCTAAGAGGCCCAATTTGATTTCTTTTCTCTTTAGGCTTTAGCGACCCGATCAGTACCGACGAACTCTGGGTCGACGAACTTTTACATGCTTAGAAATAGCACACTAACCCGAATAACAAGCAAATCACATCGTCAACTTTTTCATTCATCCATCAAATCATCAAAACTCCATAACGTCGAACCTTTACATGCTTTAACCCAATTTTCACTCATTAAAGTTGAGATTCGGTCGCTTCGATTTGACCAGGGATAGCATGTACTACCGGTCTTGATTTGTGTGAGTTTGATTCAATTAATTATTCTCTTTGGGTAAAAAAATAAAAAGGAAATTTCAATTTCAACTTTGTCTCTATTTACAATCAGGTTTTCAATTTGGAGGGACACAAAAGCCATAATAGGGCCATCAAGCGATGGCTGGGTCCATCAGCTATAATATAGTGGGCTAGAAATTTAAGACTTTGTTTTCTTTATCTTTTGTTTGTAATTAGTGTTGAAGTTGCTAAGACAAGAACGTCATCCCCATGGGCTGAGCCCAGTGAGTTGAAAGTACAGTGATTGGTCTAGTGAAAAACCATATGATTAATGCCTTAATGGATGACAGTGCCAGATTTCGTCCTAATCCAATGTAACTCCTTAATATTTGTGAAAAAAGGACAAGTTTAGATGCTACGAATCATAGAAAAAACATCCAAGGACAGAGCATCGAAGGAGGATGCATTAATCTTCGCAATCGAGAGTCAATTTGATGCTCCGACTCCACTAGTTCTTATTCGATTGTTTCTCACAGCCATTACCCTCAAAATTTCGTATTAATTTCACATTCCTATGTATGAGTCCGGTGAGGGAAGCTGATATACTGTCCAAAAGAATCTATGGTTTTTCTAATTATTTTATTTATCTTCACGGATGTGTTCCATATTTTAATGTGCTGGTGCCTGCATGCTTAAGTCCCCTTAATTGGAACAATATCTTTTTCCTATACCGTCCCCGGCATTGCCCTCTAAATGTTTTACGTCCAAAAGATCCCGAGGTCTAGACGTGACCTCAGACGAAGTAGTTTAAGGACTTACCCAGATCCTAAGGGAAGTTGATATACTATCTAAAAGAATCGATGATTTTTCTAATTATTTTGTTTCTCGAAAGGTGATATGTCGACCAGGCCTAAGGAATGGGCACGGTCATGAAATTATGAACACTTGATATACATGCTAAAAGCGACGATATAGAACAATAATTGATTACATTCGCTATGGCTCCTTCCTTTGCTCCCTATAAATGCCCTTTGTCTACTCTTTAGAGCCCACTCAAAACTACCTAAAGTTTAAACAAATGCACCCAACCAAAAAAACTTGAAGCCTAGTTGAGTGGCTTTTGCATACAGTAGAGCTTTTATTTTCAATTTTATCATCATTCAAGGCAGGACACGATAGTGTGAAAGTGCTTGTACTACTAGTAAGTCTGTTGTTAATTTTAGACAATGCATGTGTAGAAATAGAACCTCATCCTCCATTTGCTTGAAATAAGAAAGGGACGCGACGCTCCAACTTTTAGGCACATCTCACCTCCTTTCTTTCTAGAATGATGAAGACCATTGACGATGGATCAAAGTAAAGTGCAAGCAAACAAATGGACATGTTGTCATGCTCCATGTTGAAATATTTAACATCGCTTGAGTATGACGTATATATGCTCTTTATGTACATGTGATCCCCATCTATCTGTTGCCCTAGTTAATTTGCGTGTGTGTCCACTCCGTTAATCAAATTTCACATGTCATTCATATTTCGGCTTGCACGTGAGATGGATGTCGAAATATCCAACATCGCTTCATTATGGGGTTTAATTAGAGGATCCTCAAACCTAGTATCTCCAAAGCATCCATTATTTTCTCCTCCATTGCTCATGAGGTGATATTGTTCCCCTTGATAAACCTATTGCTTATTTTAGATCATTCTTGTGTATGCTTACGCGGATATTCAACATCCATTTGTAGAAAGGCTCCGCTCCAATTTAGACAAAGCTTCTTAAACCTATATCGCTTGCTTTGTTCTTGGAAAGACGAAAATTGCTGCAAATGAAAAGGAGGCACTTGTGGTAGATTGTATGGCCATGTCTTTAAGCTCCAATTCTCACCCCCCAACCTATAAGAGACACTAATAGTACTATTGTTATAGGAGCGAAGCTCTCCATAAATGGTAAGTCAAACTCTTCTTTGTTCAACTCGAGATACTCAAATTACTTGGACTTAAGTGGGATCAATTTCAAACATGGAAGAATACTCGAATTCCTCAGTTCAATGAAGCAATTAAAGTCCCTCAATTTGTTGTGCCAAATCTCACCTGCCGAACTCACCAATCGCGAGCCCACATATCTCATGTAGAATGCACAAAAGATGCATGTGAGATGCACAAGCTTGTCATTCCTAGTAAATGGACATGTCATCATCCTCCTTATCGAAATATCTCACATCGCTTGACTTTAAAGTTATATGCTCTTTATTTACAAGTTGTCTCCATCCATTTATTTCCCTAGTTTATTTTCCGTGTGCGTCCACCCTGTTCATCAAATTCTACGTGTCACTTCTAATTCGGCTTGCACGTGAGTAGAAGTGTTGAAATATCCTTCATCACTTGACCATGTGGCTTAATTGGAAAACCCTCAAACCCACTCTCTCTCTCTAAAGCATTCATTATTCTCTCCCTAATTGGTCGTGGGGAGATGTTATTCCCCATGCACTAGCAACCTTGTTGCTTATTTGAGACAATTCATGTGTATCCTTACGTAGAAATTCAACATCCATTTGCATAGAGTAAGAAAAAGAGGCTCTGCTTCGGCTCAGACAAAGCCTCTCAAACCCATATCGCTTGCTTTCTTTTTGGAAATGCGGAGATTGTTGTAGATGGAAAGTAATCACTTGTGATAGAGTGTATGGTTATGTCATCAAGCTCTAATTATTACCTCGACCTGTTAGAGACACTAATAGTACTGTTGTTATAGGAGCGAAGCTCGCAATGGCTAGTAAGTAGAACTCTTCTTTGCTCAACTTGAGATACTCAAACTACTTGGACTTTAGTGGTATCTATTTCCAAACATGGAGGAATACCTGAAATCCTCAATTTAATGAAGGAATTAAGGTACCTCAATTTGTCGTGCCAAATCTCACAGGTCGGTGAACCTGCACATCTCACGTAAGGTGCACGAAATACGCACATGAAATGCACGGGCTCACTAGTTGGAGAAGATTTGGTCGGTCCAAGAGCTAAGAACCTTATTTGAAACTAAGTTGGCTACTTCAAGGCATAACTTGAGACAAGGCCTACTCGGAGCCCTCTTTTGAGAAAACAGTCCTACTTCAGACCCCTAGATGAAATTTAACCTAAATGAAATTATGGGCACATGATATACATGGCACACTAACGATATAAAACAAAAATTGATTATGTTTACTATCGCTCCTTCTTTTGCTCCCTATAAAAGCCATTTGTCTACTCTTGAGAGGTTTTTGTTGGAGGCCTCCTAAGCTAAACCACCTCGGAAGTCAATGCACCAGACTAGAACCATCGTTGCGTATGCTATTCCCAGTATGTGCGTCACGATCATGAACGATAGTGCTTATGTCCCTATTGCCATCTCTCTCTCTCTCTCTCTCTCTCTCTCTCTCTCTCTTCGATCGAGCAAATGGACATGTTGTCATGCTTCACGTTGAAATACCTCACATCGCTTGACTATGAGATCTATATATTCTTTATGCACGCATGGTCCCCCTCTACCTATTGCCCCAATTAATTTCGCTTGCACATTAGAGGAGTGTTGAAATATCCCACATCACTTGACAATGAGGTTTAATTAGAGAGCCCTCAAACCCACTCACTCTAAAGCATCCATTATTTTTCTCTATCTCATTGCTCATGAGGTGATATTGTTCACATTGCACTGGTATCCCAATTACTTAATTTAGATGATTCATGTACATGCTTACGCAGAAATTTAATATCCATCTATATAGAGCAAGGTAGAGAGGCTCTACTCCAACTTAGACAAAGCTTCTTAGACTTATATCGCTTGCTTTCTGCGTGGAAAGGCAAAGATTGTTGTAGATGGAAAGGAGTCACTTGTGATAGAGCATATGGTCATGTCATCGAGCTCCAATTCTTATCCCAACCTGGAAAAGACATGAATGGTAAGCATGTGCATCTCACATAAGATGCATGAAAGATGTAAGTGAGAAGTCCGGGCTCACCAGCTGGCGAAGATTTGGTCGGCCCAGAAGCTAGGGGCCTTATTGAGACTAGATTGGCCAATTCATGGCTTTATTTGATGCAAGACCTATGATGGCCCTCTTTTGAGAAAACGGTCTCACTTCAAATCATCATTTGAAATTTTCCCAACTATAATTGCTCAAGGTTAAGCCCAATAAGATGAATATAAAATGAATCTCTGAAACCGTAGAATGCCCAAACCCATCCGAAATTTTGGCCTCACCCAAAGGCCTAGAGACATTATCTTCAGCCGAACGTGCCTATGGGTAGTTTCAGAGCATGATAGAACCTCCTAAACCTCCCCGATCGAGAACCAACGTAAAGGTGGCCAATCCTGATGTGCTCCTACAATATGAGACACCTTAACTTGGACGGCACTTAGCAAGTCGGGTATAATTAGAACTCATTACATTCTTGACTGGTAAAAGCTATCTCGTACATGAAGCGTAAAGTTTGTTTCTCATTTCTATAAACGCAATCTGACTTAAGCGTAGGAGCCTCTTTGAAAAAACCGCGCTAGGGACTTAATAGGTCGGGTTTAAGTAGAAATCATTCTTGACCGGTAAGAGTTATCTCGTACATGAAGCGTAAAGTTTGCTAGTTTCCCATTTCTATAAAATAAAATAAAAAAACAATTGGACTTAAGCGTCGGAGGGTTTCCAAAAACACCGCTCCGGGGACTTCTCCGGCCGTGTCTAGTGTCCGGGGAGAAGGATCAGTCATTCGACCGAAAGATTCCGCGCCCCTATTCCTATTCTTGGTATCATTAAAAAGCATGCTATAGTTAAGTAGATTCCAGCTGCTTAACGTAGGGACAGAACTAAAACGAGAAAGAAAATGGAAATCTCTTTTCTTTCTTCTTCTTCTTTTTTTGGACTTTTTGCAGTTGACCTGTATAATTATTTCTTGATGATCACATCCTACACTGTTTCACACTTGCTCGACTAATGTAGGACAAAAGGTGGCTAACCCTTTAGTCAAAGGTCGCTGCAGTTTTTAAATTTTTTTTTTATAATTTTTGGTCAATAAAGAAGTCACTGAAAACTATTCGAAAAAAGATGCAACTGGACGATCGAGATCAGATGGTCGAGTTAGTTAATATTGTCTGGACAGTGTTATGCCTCGTTCCAAGAAGTACCCTATTCTTTTTTTAATCATCTTTTGTCCCCGGATGCTTACTTGGTTCCTTGCTGTAATGGACCTATAAAGTATAAACTCCAACTCATGTCTAAGGTCAAGAAAGACCAAGCATGCATGTAACTAAGTGATCCACGCTTCATGGGGAAGCAGCTGCCTTCCCGACTGTTCATCCACATTGAATCTCGTTTTCTTAGTAGATTTGGTCAATTTCAGAATTTATGAACTCGAATGAGCTTATCGTATAAACTTCGAAGTTCAAAGGATCAGTCTATGTATATCAGATCTATATTTTCATGTGCATCGGGATAGAGAGAACTCAACGATCATTTATTTTTCCAAATACCTCTTCAAGAAACTTGTGGAAAAAGCAAAAGCCTCGCACGGAAACCTCTACTTAAGAAACCTAACTAGATGTCCATTATAATCACCAGTTTTCAATCCAGTCATTTTGGAGTTTTGTTAGCATAAATTGCATTTGGTTTAACTATGGATTTATATTTAAATCACGTTCGAAGTTCCATTAGCCCTATCAAATCGAATTGATTTATCGTTCGAATGATACCAAATTTTGGTCAGCCTCAACACTGAGCTTACAATAAACCGCAGAGAATATTCTTCTTCTATTTAGAAAGAATTATTATCACTCTTCCATTTAATGCACGCATTATCTTATAAGGTTACTGATCCACCAAGAGTTGACTTTAAAGTCCACTTCAGAGTGATGGCCTTTCACTTTAAGCACACCTAAACAGAACATGACATTATAAATATCAGCCCATTCGCAATTTATAAGTCTCCAGCTAGATGTAGATTTCCAATACATTAACATGCTAATCAACAAGAGGTAATCAAAAGATATGTGGCGTTTGCCATCCAAGTCCCAAGCGTAATTTACTAGATAGTCATAACTAATAATGGAAGAATAGGCTTTCTTTTACCGGTGTACAACACCTTTGTCACGCCAAAATTTCATGAGGATCTAAAGTACTTTCGAAAAATTTACGTTAACATAAACGGCAAGAACTACAAACCCACGTCCTTTTTCATAAGTTTGGGAATATTATATGTATGTGCGGGCCTGTCATGTGTATATCTCAAACTTAGAGCTTATCGCTTCCATAAAACGAAATCCCTCCTATTTGGTTCATCAGAATATTCATCTTCATCAACACACTCGAGAAAAATAATAGCCTTTTGATGTTGATAATTTTGAAGAAACCAGAGACGACTTTTTGATGAAGGGTTAACGGCGGCAGATCTAGAACTAGAGCGAAAGTTGGTAATTTTTTTGTAAACAAAAAAAAAATCGAGACAGAATTAGGATTGGATCTAAAGTTTGGAGTTGTTAAAGAAAATTAAGCCTACATAAATATGATTTTGCAAGATATATAAGTTCGGCATCAAATTTAATGGAGGCAATTTGTATCTTGATTTCCTTTGCCTTCTTTGGGTAAACATAACATGTGGAGCGTAAATCGGTGCATCTGCCGGTAGTGCCTTTTTAAAATCATTTGAGATCTCTTATAATGGATCCTTTTGAGGGCTAAAACTTAGGTCATCCTAATTTTTTATTATTTTTTGGACTTAATTTGACTTTCCATAGGATATTATATCAATAGAACAGTGCCTAATAAATAGTTATACATCGGCCACTCCACTCATTAATTATAATTGATCCATGTGCTCCAGCTTGATTCATGTGCTTTTGCCACTTTTTTTTTACCCCTCGATGACTCTTTTTTTCATGGTGCTCATTCTCCCTCAGCATTGTATTGCTCGCTTCGTTGAGACGGAATCTATTTCTTTTGTTGACTATTCTCCCATGCATGCTCGTACAGATTCGAACGATCCATTCGGCTCTCAAATCATGTGCTGATTCTCCAATTATTGTGATCATGACGTGTTTAAATTTAATTACGCCAGTTTTCAGCTCAAGTAATTAAATCCAGATACCTAAGTTGTCTGCTAGAAATCCAAGTCTTCATGGGATGGAAGAAGTTAGTGGCGTCTGGCGTGACACCAACATTTAAGTCTCAACCATGGGGCCCCGAAATTTTTCCGTCCGATAAAATTTTGCGCTATAGAAATTATGGAAATTGAGTCAACGAAAACGCTTTTCATAGTCAATGAAAAACTTACGCTTAAATTTTAAAAAATAATTTCCTCTTTTAAAAGTCAATTTTTTTTTAAAAGTGCGACTATACTATGGCGCTTGGATAAGAGACCTTGATACAAGGGCACGAAGACTCCGAAGCTTTTGCCTAGGTCCTTAGCAGTGGGGCTCGGATCCACGGAGGCCGAGCTCGAGACCGGATCCACGAAGGCTGAGCTTGGGACCGTAGTGCTCATGCCCATGGATCCGACTCCCACTCCCAAGTCATTGGTACTCGGGCTCAGGTTTATCGAGGCAAGGGCTGAGCCCCCCACAGAGGCTGGGCCCAAGACCCCGATGCCTGTAACTTGGCCCTCGGCAACCGTGCCACGACTAATGCTCGCACTGGGGTTTCTCGTGATTGGGCTTGAGAAACTCCGGCTCTTGCAATCGAGACCCCGGTGTCTAGGCTTGGGGACCTGATGGTGAGCCCCAAGTCCCTTAAAGCCGAGGCCTAATCCCCATTGCCCGAGCCGAGGTAATATCCGGGTCCCCCATGAATGGATTCAGGATCCCGTCGCTAGGCCTAAGTACCCAAAGGCTTGGCCCTGAACCTAAGCACCGAAGCCTAGGTTCCATAAGAGAAAAAAATAATAATTTGTTGACAATCTATAAATGTGTTTATGTTATAAAAATTTAATTTGATGAAACTTTAATTAAAATTTGATGATATAGAATGCGTAGCCTCATAACATACAAATAATACATGTCTTTTTAGGAAAATAAAAGCAAGATTTCCTTTTCAAACAATGGACAAAAAAAAAAAAAACTCCAGCTGATGTTAAGATCTCAGCCAAATACGAAAAAATAACTTCTTCGAAAACATTTTCTGAAAATGTCAAGTTTTTGACGAAGCGAACGGAGCATTAAATTATAAACATTTTATTACTCCTCTCGGGGGATGGCTAAAGGTAAATACGAGCCTCGATTACATAGACAGGGACATTGTATGTCGACAAGTTTCAAAGTCCATTAACAAGTTGGTTCTATTGCTTAGATCCACAGTTTCGAGTCATTTCTATCGACTAACACTAATCTATAATCTATATGTTGTACGCAATAATACATCACAATTACTGTACATGATCTACAACTATGATTAAATTAATTTCCCTAATCACATTTTTTTATTACATAGATATCATTATAAGTTAAAAGTAATCATTTCTACGTTTCAACTGGTTCAGGTTTCATCGGCCGCTAATTAATATTGTCAGAAGGTTTATTATAGGAGTGGACCCGGCTCTTTTAAATTGTGCACAGATTGCCTAACCACTCAGGGAAGTAAAAAATAATCAAAACTAAAGTGCATGCAGTGTGTATCGCTCGAGATGAAGACTGTCTCAGATATGTAATCAAGGAAATGCCACCGCCGGTCAAGCGAACAGCCACTGCCGCGAGAGACAAGCAATTTTAACGTTATTAAAGCTCCGTTTATTTTGCGAAAAATGAATGATTTTGAAAAATACTTTCGTAAAACTAATTGCTTGTGTCATTTGAAATAATTAGTCAATGGAATTTTTCTTTTTTTCATTATCAACAACAATTTATATGTAAACTTTACTTGGGCAGTGAAAATATTTTTCTTTCATTTATTTTGTAAGCAATCGTTTTTTTAAGAAAATATTTTTCAAATCATTCAGTTTTTACGAAACAGATGCACCATTTACATTAATTAATTAACTAACCCAAGGTTCAGGTTTGGAGGAGATCAATGAATCATCTAACTCTTTTCGTGCGATTCGCAAGTTGAGAGATCAAAATGAGTTCCTTGGGTCATGCTTTCTAGAATGGATGGATGCTTGCACTTCGTAGTAGCGGTGAGAAAAGTGGACCGGACCGGACCGGCCGGTTTGGTTCGGTCCTTGAGGTTACCAGTCTGGTCCCTGATCCTTATAAATGGAACCAGTGGCCGAGCGGTCTAGTCCTCGATTTCAAGGGGATGAGATCGGACCGGTCCATATAAATAGAAAAAATGAGTAAAATGAGTATTAGAAAAGGAGGAATTTTTCTTGTTTTCCTAAGATTGGACAATATCAATGACAAGTCAAATGGAGAGTTAATCCAAAAAATTTCATTCATAATAAAAATGATTTTCGTAAGTTTAATGTTGTAAAACATGAAAACGATAAATTCATAAAAAAAAATTCAAATAATCATTTTTCCTAAAATAAATATATTGAACATTAACTAATAGTTCAGATTCCATATCGAACAACTAAATAGTTTATGGACGACATTACATATTAAGCCAAAGTTGAGAAATCATATTGAGCAAATCAAAAATTTAGAGACGACATTGCATATTAAATTAGAGTTCATAAATGACTCGTGTCTTTTTCCCTTTTTTGTCATATTCTTCAAATTTAAAATTTTTTACGAGAGATGATTAAAAATCAATAAAGTACTTAAGACGTATTATTGAGCTCCCCACGTACACTACACTAGAGTCCAGACAAAGACATGCGCGACGCTTTCTATGCTATAGTTGCTATACCTGGACAGTGTCAACCGGGGACAACACGGGTGGCCCCCACCCAAGTCCCAAAATCTCACTTGGCAATCTGCATTAAATTAAAAACCATATATTATATAAATAAGGAAACAAATCGGGACGTATATAATTACTCTCATTTTATTAAATTCCCCAAATAAATCCCACCACCTTCTCACTCCCCCAAACTTCCCCCTTTTAGAACCAGCCCCAGTTGCACGATTCCTCGCCAAAAATAAATAAATAAATAAGTAAATATATATATCGTATTTTCACGTTACATAGTTGGCAACAAGCGCTTCGATATAATCTGACCGACGTCGATTATTTATTTATTTATTAACGAGATTAAGAAATACAAAAATGGAATTAAAATAATTAGTGAATCACACCTGTTCCCACATGACCCACTTGTTCCCATCACCTGTTTCTCGTCAACCCCCCGCCTCCTCAAATCTCCGTCCCCTTCCCTCCTATTAAACACTCCACTCTCTTCCCTCCAATCTTACTCTCCTCCCAACCAAAACACAACAAAGGTTAACCAAACCATCGCCGGTCCCCGCCCGCGGCCACCGCCAAAAGTTGACTCGCTGCCCGCCACCGGCCAACACCAATGGCTGGTCCCTACGCCCCCTACCACCCCACAATCAAACCCTCCGCCGCCGCCGCCACCACCTCACCGTACATCATGATCAGAAACTACAGCCTCTCCAAGTGGGTCCTCGTCCTCTTCCTCTGCTTCATGTCCTACCTCCTCGGCGTCTGGCAACACGGCGGCGCCATTGGCCCTGCCACCTTCTCCACCACCTCCACCACTGTCGCCACCATCCCCTGCCCTTCATCCAACGCAAAGAGATCGTCCTCCACCTCCACTTCCGCCGTCACCCTCGACTTCGAATCCCACCACCGCCAGGATGACGTCGGGGACGCCGAGCTAGACGACCGCCCCAAGTCGTACCCGGCGTGCACGGCCAACTTCACTGAGTACACGCCCTGCGAGGACGTGCAGAGATCGCTCCGATTCGACCGGAATAGGCTGATATACCGGGAGCGGCACTGCCCGGACAACAGCGAGAAGGTGAAGTGCCGGGTGCCAGCGCCCTACGGGTACAGAATACCGTTCCGGTGGCCGGCGAGCAGGGACCTGGCGTGGTTCGCCAACGTGCCCCACAAGGAGCTCACGGTGGAGAAGGCGGTCCAAAACTGGATCCACTACCAGGGCGACCGCTTCCGCTTCCCGGGGGGCGGCACCATGTTCCCCAACGGCGCGGATGCCTACATCGACGACATCGGCGAGCTGATCAACCTCAAGGACGGGTCCATCCGGACCGCCATCGACACTGGCTGCGGGGTGAGTCTTTCCTGTCGTTCAATATATCGATTTTCTCCAATCAATCCATACGCACAATTATTATTCTTTTCGTATCATGTTGAATCGTGATTACTACATTGGATTTATTAATTTCTCATTGCGTGCTTTGTCAATCTATGGCGAAAGAAATTGTGTTCTCCTTCACCGACGGTCAACTTTTCTGGTTGCATTATGAAAAATATTTAATTATTGATTGCTTTGGATCCAGTTGCCTAAGGAGGCGAAAACGAGTGGATCGGTCAAGAATTGTTCATGTTTCTTTAATGGTAATTAAATATTTGATTTCCTAAGGTTTGACTGGCCCGGCTCGACTCCCCATGTTGAATCTTTCATTGGAGGAATAGAAGGAAGGGGGATGCAAATTTATAGCTGGCAAAATTAATACTGCGGTACACATGTCGAGTCATAGGAATCCTAATCTTATTTGCCCAATTTGATTCCTTCTTTGGAAAAGGGAATCAAATCTGGATTTAATGTTAAGATTCCGTTTAAGTCGCAATTAGTGAGGTAACTTTCCTCGACCTGATCCATGCCACACTGGCCAGTACTACGTGGATTGAATTGTTTAGGTCGGAAAGATAGGTCATTACGCGAATTTTTAATTGTTCAATCTTCCATACATTTATAATTTGATTATTCATGGGGATAAATCATCTTGTTCTGAACATAGGTGGCGAGCTGGGGAGCTTATCTTCTGTCCCGGAACATACTGACGATGTCCTTCGCGCCGAGGGACACGCACGAAGCTCAGGTTCAATTCGCCCTCGAGCGAGGAGTGCCGGCCCTGATCGGCGTTCTCGCGTCCAAAAGGCTGCCGTATCCGTCCAGGGCATTCGACATGGCCCATTGTTCCCGATGCCTCATTCCCTGGGCCGAATCCGGTAGTTCTCGCACACTAATCTTTCTCATAATCAGTCGGTTGTTAGTCAAATTGTAATAGGAACGAGTCGAGTCGCCGCGATTGACAATTTGATTGGTGTATACAATAGGTGGAACGTACTTGATGGAAGTGGACAGAGTTCTGAGGCCGGGCGGGTATTGGATTCTGTCCGGCCCGCCGATCCGGTGGAGGAAGTACTGGAGGGGCTGGAATAGGACCCAGGACGACTTGAGATCGGAGCAGAACTCGATCGAGAGGGTGGCCAAGAGCCTGTGCTGGACCAAGTTCATGGAGAAGGGCGACATTGCCGTCTGGAGAAAACCCCACAACCACTTGCAATGCAAAGTGAACCGGTTCTGCCCGACCCAAGATCCCGACAGGGCCTGGTTCGTAGCCTGTTATCCTTTCACTAAATTTTATTCTGACTAATAATGAATGTCGAAAAAAATAAAATAATGCTCGATGCAATACAACTGATTTACCAAATGGGTTTATTCCTTTCAGGTACACCAACATGGACACTTGCTTGACGCGGCTGCCAGAAGTCTCCGGCGACGAGGAGGTCGCGGGCGGCCAGGTGGCGAAGTGGCCGGATAGGCTCAATGCGGTCCCGCCGAGGATCAGCAGTGGAACGGTGCGGGGCATCACAGCAGAGACCTTCCGAGCCGACTCCCATCTCTGGAAGCGGAGGGTCTCGTACTACAAGACGGTGAACAACCAACTGGGGCAGGCCGGGAGGTACCGGAACCTGCTGGACATGAACGCCCACTTGGGCAGCTTCGCAGCGGCGCTGGTGGAGGACCCCGTCTGGGTCATGAACGTGGTCCCGGCGGAAGCACAGGTCAACACGCTCGGAGTCATATACGAAAGAGGGCTCATCGGGACTTATCAGAGCTGGTAAATCCCCGAACTTTGCCAACAAATCCTTTCATCTGTCTTTCGTTTCTGGGCAATGTCGTGAGGAATGTTTGTCTATTGAATCCTGGACCAGGTGTGAAGCCGTGTCTACTTATCCTAGGACTTATGATCTCATTCATGCCGACTCATTGTTCACCCTCTACAAGGACAGGTAATTTTTTCTTCTCTGATGTAACCTTAGTTCAATTGACGGTCCTACCTGTTTATAAATGTTTCTGGGCGAATGTGTGTATGAACAGGTGCGAGGCGGAGGACGTATTGCTCGAGATGGACAGGATCCTGAGGCCTGAAGGGAGCATGATCATACGGGACGACGTAGACGTGTTGGTGAAGTTGAAGAGGATGATCGACGGGATGAACTACGACAGTCAAATCGTCGACCACGAGGACGGGCCCCTCGTGCGGCAGAAGCTCCTCTTCGCCGTCAAGTCCTATTGGACCACCCCGTCACCTTCCGATCACCGCCGATCCTCCACTTCTTCTTAGGAAAGCTTATTAAAGTCACATTCTGCCTTTCTTTTTTCTTTTTTCTTTTTTCTTTTTGCCTTTTCATGTTTTCAGCAATTCTTTCATGATGAAAGGTTCCATATAGATCCAGTTCCAACAAACCCTAAGTCTTCGAAGGTCTTCGCCTAGCAAAACGAATAGGATCCAATTTGACGATGAACCGGGTGCTATAGCCTATAGGGTCACTCTTCTTCTTGGTTCGTTCTCTTTTTTTAAAGTGATTTTTTACCTGTAGACGCGTAATTTGGTGTATGTAATCCCGGAAACAATAACGTCTACTGAAGAATGTTCATCTCCCTTGTCGCCCTTCTCCTCGGCCCTATACCTTAGTTAATTCTGAATATATGCATTTGAAGTTTGAAGTTGTCTGCTGTGTTTCGTGTTCAAAATGAGGCCACAACGCATGATTTTGGGCAGGCAACCTTAGGTTAGGTCATGAAATGGACAAAGTAGAGGGGGCCCTAGGTAAAATAACTAGTCCTCCTTCACGCCTAGAAATTAGGGCAACGCCGATCTCGAGCCTAGAAATTGCCCATCAAGTCTGGCGTGATCCTCATTAATCGATTGGGATCTCGAGGTTTCTGCTTGCCGTTGGAGGCATGTGTATCCGTAATGGCAAGGGAACGCCTCGTAGCATCGCCAAAAGATAAGTATTATCGCTTCATTCCGTGGACGATTCTTTTCTCTTTTTTTAACACCTCTTATTTCAACTGGATGGCAAAACCTAAAAAGCTTGTAGTTAAAAAATTAAGGTGCTGGATCGAGGGTCAGAATTTCATGGCTCCTTTGGATTTAGCTATGTGGAAAGTTTTCCCAAAGTACACAATATGATTTCGTAATTACATATACCGGTGCAAGCATCAAAATGTAGTTGAATTATTCAATTTGGTGGGAAAATTGTCTTATGAGTCCTAAACCTATTGTACTTTGGCCAATTCAATTCTAACATCTCAATTGTGCTAATTGAGTCATAATCTTTTCACATTTTGCCAATTGAGTCTATCTGGCCAATTTTCGCCGGAAATTACTGACGTGGACGCTGATCGTCCTACATAACACGACTGGCGCCGACGTGAATATTTTTAAATAATATTTAATTTTGTTTTTGTTTTTGTTTTTGTTTTTGTTTTTGTTTTTGTTTTTGTTTTTGTTTTTGTTTTTGTTTTTGTTTTTGTTTTCTTTACTTCTTTTTTTCTTTTTTCTTTTGACTGAGGGCCGACCCTCACCCGACATTGGACGAGGGCTGCCCTTGCCAGCCGCGAGTGAGGCAAGGTGATCCTCATCAATGGCTGTTGAGGGCAGCCTTGCTTGTCCCCCGCCTATGGCCAGCGAGGGCGACCCTCGTGAGATCGATTGAGGGTGACCTCGTTTAGCCCTCTCCAGCCATCGCCTAAGATTAGCCCTCAATTGCAAAACGTGAAAAGTTTTAGGACTCAATTGGTACAATTGAAAGGTTTATGACTAAATTGACCGAAATGCAATAGTTTTGGGTCTTTTTGGACAATTTTCCCTCAATTTGGTAACCTGCTTTGCAAATGAGATCCCCCTCATTTTTTAATTGCCGGAATACCATACATCCATATTCCTCATCATTGTATTTCTTTCCACAAAGAATTGTTAATTATAAACTTCTTATCGATATCCACAGTACAGTAGAAAAAAATTCTTGTTTTTTTGCATGGAAAAATAGAATTGTGTGTGAGAGAAGCTATGAGTGTTTGAGGGTGTCATGATCATTAAGTGTGATTTGTTATAATTCTATGTACTCCGACTTTGATATAACGAAATTTTGCTCTACGCTGGCCTATATGGACGTATGTCAGCGATCTAATCAATTAATTACTCGTATTGTCTTTTTCCTTAGTATATGAATAATTTGACAATCATACCACAAGAGTTAACAGCTAAACGCAGGCAACGCAGATGCAATGATCTCAAAACCTTGGCAAGTTAGGTGGTTCATGCAAGGAAAAGAAACACTCGCCCTCCCACAGGCTAATATATATAGGGCAAAACTCATGCACGTACCCCTCATACGCACAATCACATCTGCTTACAAATTAAAGCACTAGTTTTCGTCCCTCAGAAAACAAGTCATCATTGATCGACAATGGCGTCAATTCAGGCCACGTTGCTGATGATGTTCCTGGTGGCACTCGCGGCAGTCCAGACCCAGGTGGGCGAGGTGCGAGCGCAGAGCTGCCCAACCCAGATGGCTGGCCTGAATGTGTGCGCGCCGTTCGTGGTGCCTGGGATGAGCAGGGGGCCAAGCTCCGAGTGTTGTGGCGCACTCCAGGCAGTGGAGCATGACTGCCTCTGCAGCACTCTTAGGGTCGCCACTAGCCTTCCTTCGGCATGCCACCTCCCTCCCGTCTCATGTGGTACATCGTACTTTTGGCGTGTTCGATCACAGCATTATTCTTTTTTCCAGTGACTGTGGATAGAATCTAATCCTTTCCTAACAATAATTGTGCAATTTGGCATCTTAAGTTTTTCTTCGGTCTCGATTAAGATTGAATCCACGCATTAGAACAAAATCCTAGACAGTATTTTCACTTGAATTGGTGTCATGAGAGAGTTCTATGTGGTGCAGTAAAATCAAAACAAAGAGAAGGGAAATTGAAAAGTTATATTAGTCTCTTTTTCACTCGAAATTGCAATGTCGTCAAACGAACCTTCCGCCTTACCTTGTTTCTTTTGCCATTTTGCAGATTGAAATTGATGAAGACCTCGGTGACTGCTGATCTGCTGGCTAATGAGTTGAATAATACAATGAACATTTTCCATTTTCTGTTTATCTTTATTTGATATTTCCCGGTGAGTTTCGTCTGAAAACTCAGCAGATGCCCTGTGGACCAGAGATGGGATCACCTGCACTTACATGAAATAAAAGAGTTCTTGTAATCTGTCCTGCAATTTGAATTACGACTATGGCATGGCCTATGCAATACTTTTGCCCTCTTGCAGCTCTTCTATCTTCTATTCGAAAATCGACAGTACACTACATGACCAAAACTAGCAAGAGACGGTGGAGAAATAAAAGTTAATGGATTAAGTGTGGTTTTATGATGGGAATAAACCTGTTTGATGGATAAGAACAATGGTTGCACATATGGGAAGACGAAAGTATTAGAAAATCCAAAACATGTTATCGAAATCAAAGATATATTAGGCCCTTTTTAAGTGCTGGCATTTTCTTTTTACCTAATTATTAGGGTTTAATCGACACTTAAACATATCTACAGCATCAAGACATTACCAAAAATGCGAGGAAGTGTCTTCGGCCTCAGATTCATCTGCAGTAGATTGAATTGAACCATGGAAATAGAATCTCTCGTGTGAAACAAGGATAAGGCGACAAGAGTACCAAGTATCGATACGATAACGAGAGTGATCTCCGAGATGCTCTTTAAATATATATTCTCACTGTCTTGCTCACCCAGAAGCTTCTGTTATCATTGATGACGACAGAAACTGTTTTTGGAAAGCATGCGGAACCCGACAGTTACTATCAAAGAACTTATGGAGATTGATATTCTATCTTACAATATGACAAGCTGTATTGTCGAATTCTACCGAGGAAAAGTTTGTCACGAAAGAATGGCAATCCACTTTGCTTTTCGCAGTTCCTAATTTTAGAAACTAATCAAGGGTAATCCTGTATAATTTCACATCATTAGTAAAGAATGCTGAGTCGAATTTAGGTATCCCTCATCTTTGCCAAGGAAAATGGGGATTCTTGCTGAGTGAGGTGCTTAATAACATTGCGGACAAATTTCAACAAACCGCTCTTATCATTATTCGATTTGTTCTAGAGCCTGGCTTCTCTAACTAGCATCTCAAACGTACTTACCCACCCTGAATCCAATGATGTAGAATTCGCAAGAGACCAATGGTCAATTTTCTGAAATAGTGTAATGAATTGGCCCCTGAATAGACAGAAAATAACTTCGAAACCACGTCACATTCGAGGCCGAAAATGACCTCAAATGGATCTTCCAGTCTAGCCATGGTAGAGCACTCGGAACAAGTATCCCTATGCATTACAATCCCCTTAACTCTACTGGATCAAAAGTTATGATCCGTTCGTTCGTTGAGGGACATGCAAGCTCTTAGTTTTGGCACCTTTTCTTTTCAAGATCTATAATGGAAACGTTGGAGAAATCCATCAGCAACGGCGTCTGCATAAAGAAAATCTCTGGATATGATATGTTTTTACTTGGAACTTAATTGCAATGGCGAAGGAGATGGAGGGGACTGCTAATTACAGTACGTTCTATGCTTTCATCTAAAGATGAAGCCGCGCTTCGGAGCTTCAACAATGGCCGGTGTGGGCGATCGAAGCTTCCTCCACATCATCGAACGCGATCAATTCCTCATAAGGAAAATGGAAAAGACATTGCAATTACAAGGAACTCTCATTTATTTCTTGGTTATAGGGAAGAACGATCGAGTACATATTCTCAGTCCTCCCTAATGCTGAGGTGAAGGTAGATACCCCTTCTTTATTCGGCACTCCATCTAACTTCAAGCTGCGAATTCACTTCTCGATCTATAAGCTGCATCATTCATTAGACAAGAGAAAGCGATTATTTGCAGAGAAATATTGCTCGATATCTTTGAACTAGCAAGAGAAACTCGGTAAACATAACTACAGCAGACTCCATCAATCACGGTTAAATATATTCACGAGGAAAATGTATGATCGCGCTCTCTCTCTCGATCTTTCTTTTCTTTCGTCTGAATTGACTTCAGTGGGAGTATGAACTCCTATTCGGTTCACTGATAAGGAAAACATCCCAAGAAAGAGATGGAGAGAAAGAGAATGGGACGTTGGGCTCACTAGTTGCAGTCGGTGTTCGGGCTGATGCTGAACCCAAGAGAGACCCCGCAGAACCCGGCGAGGGTGGCGATCGCAGTGGCGTTCGGGCTGTAGGCGTCGATGAGGCCCATGAGGCATGCGCACACCGCGTGCCGGTCCTCCAGGGGCTCCGCCACCATGTTGAGGGTGGTCATGGCGTCGCAGCACGGCGTCCCTGGGTATGGGTCTGGCGTCCCGTAGGCTATGAAGGCGGAGCATGTCGACACGAGCGCCGTCACCGTGCCACAGTCAACGGCAGCTTCAGCGGCCCCAAGGAATAAGAGGGACGTCGTCATCATGACCATCAGCGCTAGTCGCAGCGACGACATCGGCGTTTGGACGCTGCGCCCTCCCATTGCACTCCCAACTGCTTTCCTCTGTTCTCGACAACGCCTCCTCTGAATTAGCTTCTTAGTGAAATGGAACATACAAAATTTTCTTTTTCTTGGGTTGGACTGATGAATGGAAGACAGAGACTGAGTGGGTGGGTGCGCAGTGAGATATGCATGGCTCATGGAGTTCGAATCTCTCTCTCTCTCTCTCTCTCTCTCTCTAAATACATCTTTATAAAACATATTATGCAGAAGCGAAGGACAAGAGGTGTCGTGGTGTAGTTGGTTATCACGTCAGTCTAACACACTGAAGGTCTCCGGTTCGAGTCCGGGCGACGCCATCTGCCTTTCTTTTTTTTCTCCGTTCGCTCTCGTTTCTTTTGCTCTGAGGCCATTTTGTTTTTGCTAATTTGATATTTGGCCTCTAATTTTTTTAAAAAAAATTCTCATCCAATTGAAGTGCTTAATATCTTCTTTCTCTGGTATTTTGACCCTTGGAAATTCTGATGTTCAATAATCAAGTGCTTTATTCATTAGAACTCCAGAACTCACAAATGACCAAAAAAAAAAAAATGCACAAATACTTGTGCAAATTTATTAATGATGTTTTCTAATGCAACTTAAAGTCGTAAAGAGATGCTCGCTTTGTGCAAGATGCAAGAGATAGATGAGTTAGTAGGTAAACAAAAGTATCAATCGTCGCCGTTAAATTTTTAAATTATAATTTTCAGGTAAGTAATTTGCTTTCAAGTTAGGTCATGATTCGCGTAAAATAATTTCGATATAACTTAAAACTGTGCATGATGATGGAATGTTTTTCTTCAATGTGCTTTAGTGTGGGAGGGGTTCCCCTACTTTCTTTGAGTTGGGAGAAAAGAGGATTAATTGACTCATCAAACGGAAAAAAATTTATGCCAACAAAAAAAATTGCATTAAGTGAAGGCCACCCTGAACTCATTCTGGTCCCATTTTTGGTACCGTGTCTAATTAAGAACAAAGTATCTTCTGTTAATTTAACATTAAAATCTGAAGGAAAAAGAAGAAGAAGAAGAAGAAGAAGAAGAAGAAAGGCCATGTCGGAAATTTAGAGGTAGAAGATGTTACTTATCTTTTTTCTTAAATTTGCTAATCCCAATTATTGACTTGTGTTTTCACCGGTGAGAGCTACAAAAAAGGAAATTGAGAAAAATGCAGAATATCAATTTAAAGTTCTACTACTAAATGACAAAAATTCCTGTTTTTTGTATTTCAAATAAAAGCCAAAAAAAATGTGAATCTTAGTGATGGCCACTTGTGGATAAAAAGAATTCCTAATCACATTCTAGATTAAATGACACGGATCACCATATAAGTTCAAGCTCAATTAAGTACATTGCAAAAGTATGTGAACATCATAAGATTTCGTTTTTGTCAATACAGCTCAAAGTCCAAGAAACATACTCGTTTTGTCCACTAGCTATGTGAGAGATGATTTGGTATCTTAATAGAAAATTACCCTCACTATTGAGGGCGCATATTATTTTTTAGGAAGGTAATTTACTCGCAAGAAAAAGTTCATGACAAGATAGATTCAGAACTATAAAATCTCAATTTTCAAGGCTATCCGTAGTGACAGATCATTTTCTCACTCATATGATTTGTACTCCAATATTGATCGCCTTACCTTTTGAACCAATAGATATACCATATGGATGATTTGGTATCTTAATAGAAAATTTATCATCTCTATTGAGGCACATATTATTTTTCAGGAAGGTAATTTACTTGCAAAAGATAAGTTCATGACTGGATAAATTTAGATCCATAAAATATCATTTTTCAAGACTATCAATAATGACATATTACTTTCTCATTAATATGATTTGTACCTCAATATCAATTCCTTACCTTTGTTAACACCATGCCAACAAAACTTAGATGTGTGTTTGGTACGGCGGAATGACATGGAATCAGACAATGCAATGGAATGGAATGAAATAATGATTCCAACATCTTTGATGGGTGATATATTGGAATGGAGTGGAGTAAGAGTTCCTGTGGTTGATTTTAGGAATGTGGTAATAGAATTGAATGAGAATTTATCAATAAATTTAGTTTATAC
>BCNH02000011.1:1082606-1096004 GCA_001662345.2 Metrosideros polymorpha var. glaberrima
AATAGATAATTAATTATGGGCATTCCAATTTCCAATCCAAGAGTGCAACCAGACACGTGAGTAAACATGAGGTTGCTAATACTATTGGCAGGATTTTACTAGCATTACTTCTGAACCTATTGCACTTTTGCCAGTTCGGTCCTAAACTTATTGCACTTTTACTAACAATTCTCTTGAGTAAAGTCACATATACATGCTTTGGAGATGAAAAGTAGAAGAGTTAATTTTGGAACGATTAATTTGCTCAAGATCTGTAATTTTTTTACACTTTACTTCACTCATTTTCTATGTCTTGGAAATACATTGGCTTATAGTCCACACACCAAGTATCCATAAGACACTAGTTAATATGTTTTTTTCTTGAAAAATATGGTCTTAACGATTGAACTTTTGCCGAGCAATTGGGCAAGCCAACCAATTTACATTACTTAAGCTCATTGCTTTCCTACACAAAAATATAAGTCCAACAGACAAAACCGTGGGAACATGTGTGTTTTCCGAACGAGTATCTCTCGTGGACCCAAGTTAGAATTCGAATCCACCCCGAAATGGAACTTTAAATTCCTTTGATACAAAAGCAAGCAAACTATGTAGTTCCCTCGTCATCCGATGGTGCTCCAGATGCACAGGTTTGACCCTATTCTGCAATGGGTGTCGTGCTCATCCTCTCACCTGTTTGCTCCGCAATTAATAAGATGCCAATACAAGATGATTTGTCCATACATGGAAAAATCTCATGAACATAATCAGATTACATTCCATATTGTTCCCTTCGAATCCACGGTGTCGTATAAGCAATTCTCGACGCGCACGATGGGCAGCGCGTCCCTAATGCGCTTACAGGTTATCCTGAGCGCTTGCTCCCGATCTAATTTTATGCGCCGAGACAAATTGGGTTTCGATCAAGTTCATGCATCTTCAACTTGGTCAAAATTCAGTGAATTAAGGAGGGAAATGATACATGGGCAAGTACGTTTTTGAGAGCGATACCGTATGTTAGAATGCCAAGAGCCTCCCCTCTCTCTTTCTCTCTCTCTCAGTATCCAGAGTCAGGAGCCCATTTCTGGCCAACCCCTCCTCCCTATATAACTTCTCTCCTCTGCAATTCTTCCACAGAGAGGAAGAGGAGAGAGACGGCCATTGTTGATGCTGTTGCTGTTTGCCGTGGGAGTGACCAGATCACAACAGGGTTTCTGAGTTTTTGACACAACCAAGAAATCCAAGAATAGTTTTCTCCATTTCTGTCTGGAAATACTTTATACTTTTTAGTCTGCAATAGCCTGGTTTATTTTTTGACTCCCCACCTTCTTTGGTCCCCCTTGGAAGTCAGCTCCAAACCTCGAGAACTCCAAATTTTCCCCCATCGTCGTATCATTCATCTTATATTATTCTCTCTTGTATCTCCTACGCCATTTTTACCTTCTCTGCACGTATATACCCAGGGAGAGAGAGCCTCGAAATCTCTACATGTCCAATCTCACAATGTGGTGGTGGGAGGGAGGCTTCTTGGGCTTCCTGTCGCGTTAAAAAAGGTACCTTCTGTCGTACTTGAGCTTGTGTTCCTATGCAAATCAATTCGAAGAGGTCAAGTTGGTCTTTTTAGATCAGATAAACACTCGGTCTCTCTCTCTCTCTCTCTCTCTCTCTCTCTCTCTCGTGTTTTGTCTGAAACGGTGTGAAATGAAATGGGGTCAGAAGTCACGACTATAGACCCTCTTCCTTTCTGCTTTTCTCATGCCATCCGAGAAGAAGGTTTTGTCTACACACTAGCCGAGTCCTCTAATACGGACAAGACTTGGTCAAGCGTTTTTAAGGAAGAAGAAAAAACGATTTTAGAGCTTTGCGCATTCCGGTCCGCTTCCCCCACTCCGTGATTTATCTAACGTAAAATGTCTTTTTCCGGAGTTTTTCCTGTCAAACTTTCCCCACCGAGAGAGAGAGAGAGAGAGAGAGACAGGCCCAGGTCTGAACCATTGAAACAATACACGGACTTACTTGTCTAAGTTGTCTTGTATCTGCATCGGGAACACATCCCCAGAGAGAGAGAGAGAGAGAGAGAGAGAAGAATAGAGTCTTCCAGAGAGAGAGAGAGAGAGTTGGTTGACTCGATTGAGTTCTGCATGGAATAAAGGTAGTTGACAAAAAGAAAAAAGGACGATCTTTTTACTCCTTTTCGTTTTATGCAATTCTATACTCCTTCTACTCCCGTATATACTTATGATCTCATCTTTGCAACTCAATTTAGCGAGTTTCAAATGATGAAATAGGGAGTTTTCTCTCTACTCTAACTACATGGTGCCCTGAAAGCATGTCTCTGTTACATGAAGTCAGTTTACAGAGAGCCTAAATGGAGGGGCAGAGTGAGATTGACCGCTTCGGTGAACCATTGGAGGGAAGCTTCATGGGGAGGCTGAGGGACGAAGGCTCCGGGAGTGACAACCAGTTCGATGGAGCTTCTGGGGATGACGATCAGGACGATGCTGTTGATGAAGAAGCAGTAGCTCTTCCCCGCAAGAGGAAGAAGTACCACCGACACAGTCCACATCAAATTCAAGAACTTGAAGCGTAATCGATTCTCTTTTCAATGTTATAGCTACCCTTTTGTGTAGATTTCTTCAATTTGGATGAAAAATCTCAACTTTTTCTCCATGTCCCTTTAGTTTCTTTAAGGAGTGTCCTCATCCTGATGAGAAACAAAGGTTGGAGCTGAGCAGGAGGCTTGATCTGGAGTCCAAGCAAATCAAGTTCTGGTTTCAGAACCGAAGGACCCAGATGAAGGTGAAGCCACATTTTTGTCTCAATCAGTCTTTCTTGTATAAGCATAGAAATTGCTTTCTGGGCATTTGACTGAGACGTGTTGTTGGCAATTTGAACCAGACTCAAATGGAGCGCCATGAGAATGTTATGCTGAGAGACGATAACAATAGGCTCCGGAACGAGAACGACGCAATGCGGAGCAAACTGGGCAATCCCATTTGCAGCAACTGCGGCGGCACGGCCGTCTTTGATGGCGCCGGCGTGGTGTCGTATGAGGAGCACCAGCTGAGGGTCGAGAATGCTCGGTTGAAGGATGAAGTAGCTCGGGTTCACTCTCTTACCGACAAGTTCTTGGGGAAACAACTCCCCACTGGACTCCTTCCCTCGAGCCCTCCGAGGTCCAATCGTCGTTTGGAGTTCTCCGCCCCGAGGCACGTTCCCAACGTTTCAACCGCAGCCAGTGCCGCATTGCCGATGGGAATGAGCTCTCTAGATGGAACGTTGACTGCTTCCCCCACTACTCCTTATGCTAGACCAGCAGTTGCGACGGCTAGGAACCAATTGTCGGCTGAAAAATCGGCTTATGTTGATGTTGCAATAGCTTCCTTGAATGAATTGATCAAGATGGCTGACCGCAATTCCCGCCTTTGGCTGCGAACTTTGGATGGAGCAAAAGAAGTATTGAACCACGAGGAGTACTCACGGTTATTCACTCCTCTTGCCGGTGTGAGGCGCAGTGATCTCGTGACCGAGGCCTCAAGGGAGACCGGTATTGTCCCCATCAACAGCTTGGCTGTTGTAGAGATTTTGATGGATGTGGTATGGTGCACGACTTTGAATACTACTAACTAATAAGGCCTCATTGCATTCAGAGAGTTTGACAAAAATGTTGCTGGCCTATCAAGTTTTAAAGTCTCTTCTTCGATTCCAGTTGTAGCCAACTGTTTTGATGCCCCTTGAACTGCATTATCTTAGCTTTAATGATCTGATGCGGCGAGTCCTTACTCGATTGAGCTGATATCCTTATCACATCTTACTAGTTATACGATCTTTTTACGTTTGTCTCTAGTGCTTGAATGATTTCCCTTTCTATATATAGAATCGTTGGGCAGAAACATTTCCCTGCATAATTGCTCGATCATCCACCATCGAATTGCTATCGAGTGGAATTAGAGGAAACAGGAATGGAGCTCTGCAAGTGGTATGTTTCTTTGCTTTGATTGCTCTCTTTTTCATCAAAGAAGTCAGAACTAACGAGACTCGCTATTATTTGCCCTATAGATGGATGCTGAGTTTCAAGTGCTTTCACCGTTGGTTCCTTTGCGCCAAGTGAGATTCCTCAGGTTCTGCAAGCAGCATGGAGAGGATATGTGGGTGGTGGTCGACGTGTCCATCGGCATGCTCCAAGACGGTTCGGATCCGCGTGGTTTCGCCAACTGTAGGAGGCTTCCTTCTGGATGCGTTTTACAGGACATGCCCAATGGCTGTTCCAAGGTATTCCAATAGTGAATATGTACCATACCTCTCTTTCATCGAATGCTATAGTTCTGGGTTTTCTTCGCATGTCTTGCTCTTGCCTTATAGGTACTATTTTCATTAGAGGTATCGAGCAAGATCATTGATTTTATTGCACCATACTTAGATTTCTGTTTGATCTTCTAAGTGAACCCGATTTTACACTTGTCACTTTTGCTGCCCAAAATCGTGAGACTTTTCAAGAGACTGCAGCTATAGAGCGCAGGACTAATCTGCCAGAGAATCTTAGCCTCTCTCCAACAGTTTACTGAATGATGCCTCTACCATTATGTATTATATAGTTCTGTTCAATCTCCAAAGTGTAGATTGTCTCCAATTAACTATTCCGCTGGGGCTTATCGAAGCGGGCAAATCCATGGCGCTGTTTTTTTAATTATGGATAGGTCAAGCTGCATCTTATACTTTATTTAGTCTCGGCCTTGAGACTCTCAATCTTTGTTGCATAAAGTATGTATCTGATGCTTCTATTCCCGTGTCTCTTCTCATTTTTAAATTCGCCCCATGTCTATTTATTGACAGTGAGACTATATGACCTGGATCCAGACTTACATTTGATTTGTTTGAATCTCCTTAGACACTAAGTTGCCAAATAAATTTATTCTGCATGTGTATGTGCAACGTGCTCATCACTCGCGAGGCCTTCTGCAACTGAATCGATTTAAGTGATATTGTTCCAGACAGGAACATGCTGTGAGATTAATTTATGAAGTGCATCAGCAGTGTCTAATTTGCATCTTGGTAATTATTCTGCACCAGTCACTCTATTTGTTCTGCGGAAGGAGGGATAAAAACTTGTGCAAGTTTTGACTTTTTGGCAACCTTAAGTGAGATAGGTAAGTCCCAGGTGATGGAGGATCTTCTTGATTAATGGAGCGTGAACATAGTGCAAACGATGTGATCTTGAAAGTACATGAAGGCTTCTAAATATCTCATAAAGTATGAAGTTGGCTTTTGTTGCTAGAGTCGCAAAATATTTAACATAAGTATGGTGAATTTCAGGTAACTTGGATTGAACATTCAGAATACGACGAAACTGCAGTTCACCCTCTTTACCATTCCTTCCTTAGTTCCGGCATGGGATTCAGTGCTCAGAGGTGGATTGCCTCGCTACTGAGGCACTGCGAGTGCTTGCTAACATTCATGTCATCTACCTACCCTAATGAAGATAGTTCAGGTCATAATTCCTACATTTGTCGCAAGCTTTATTCATATAGGTAAACATTATTTGAGACTAAAATTTTTTGGAACAGGAATGAATCCCAGTGGAAGGAGAAATATGCTGAAACTGGCGCAGCGTATGACAGATAATTTCTGTTCGGGGGTCTGTGCTTCACCGCTGCACAACTGGGAAGTCCTTCACCTTGGGAACATGAGTGGCGATGTGCGGGTAACGACTAGAAAAAACGCTGGTAGACCTGGCGAGCCACCCGGGATCGTACTGAGTGCGGCGACTTCCATTTGGATGCCCATAGCGCACGAGACGGTATTCAATTTTGTGCGCAATGAGCAGTTGAGGAGCGAGTGGGATATATTATCCCACGGTGGCCCAATGCAAGAGATTGTCCATGTGGCTAAGGGTCAGAGGCGCGACAATTGCGTCTCTCTTCTCCGTGCTAATGTAAGTGCTCACAGATTAATGCTAAACCTTGTAGCTCAGCCTGCTTTTGACTTGTCTTCAACGAATATGCCTACCAATGACTTGCAGGCACTCAGCGCGAGCGACACAAGCATGGTCATTCTGCAAGAGACATGGACAGATGCGTCAGGCTCCCTCATAGCCTATGCTCCGGTGGACATAACAGTGATTGAATCGGTGATGAGCAGCGGAGACCCAAACAGCGTCGCGCTCCTACCGTCTGGATTCGCATTGCTCCCAGACGGTCTGTCACACATTGATGGAGTACAGAATCCCGACGGAAGTCTCTTAGGAACAGCTGATAGTAGCGGGTGCCTAATGACAATCGGTTTTCAGATCCTCGTGAGCAGTACTCCTGCTGCAAAGCTCACAGCCGAGTCAGTCGAGACTGTGCACAACCTGCTCTCACGCACAATCCAGAGGATCAAAACCGGATTGCGACTGTCCTAGTTCATATATATTTTTTCTGTTTCTGCTCTTTCTTGTTATTTAGATTGATTTACTTTCTGTATGGAATAAGGCAACACAAAGTATAGAGGACAGGAATGAATGGAAAGGCATAGGTACCAAAAAGGAGGAAAAAAAAAAAAAACAAGGTGGTATCGAGTCAAGAACGAACCGCTAGTCGTTCCCGGACACGGTGATGGAAATGAAGGTGCTGGATCTTTCACCGATCTGGGGGTTCGGGCATTGACTTAGATTAGCCACTAGGATGGACTTTAGCTCTCAAAATGTGATCTTGAGGGGAAATTATTGTGTTCTCTGCAGAAGTTGAAATTTTGTCATACATCTGATTTCCTCATCCTTGTGCTTCCAAAGTAGAGAAGCCCATACATCACCAGCACACTCAACATGGACACATGTTCGTTCATGGAACTCATGGTCATGTGAATATGCATTAACCGGAAGAAACTGAACCTATAGCTGCACCTGCTTGTAAGCCGAGAGCCCGCCACCCCGAATTCTCATTCAATTCCAAAGATGAGGTACAGTACAGTGTGCGTGACTGCAGTTTGCCAAGATCTTTGGGGCTCAATATGAAAGTGGAGGCCATGTGGCCATGTTTTAAGGGGAGACAATGGAGTAAAACATCTGTGGCAGCCCACGGGCCTTCTTCCATCATTAAAAATCATTCACAAGCCCGTCAATCAATCTGCACTGCTTGCAGAGTTTCACTAAGTTCGTTGCAGAGCTGGAATGGTGTACACATTAAGTGAAGGAGGTGCTGGTAAAACTTAATACTGGTGTTAAGTTATAGCCCAGCTAAATAACTTTATTTGGCTTCATGTACTTTATTATGTTCATTACATACAAATGAATTCATCTCTATGTATATGCATCAACTAAATTTATTTTGATGCATCGTTTTGGGTGCCAACGACCGGTTAGTAACAAAGACTGATAGGGCGCGATTCTAAGAATCTCCGTGAACTTTATTCAACGAAGGGATAATTACGTGAATGATCTGAGCTATGTCATTAGTGCAGTTTTAATTTGTTTAATATGTTCTCTGAACTTTAGCTTGATGTATAATGTCGTAGCTAGATTTTTAATTTATTCAATATGATCCATGAACTTTTGTTATATATTGTTCATTTTTGATCATATTGAATAAATTAAAAATTTAGAGATCAAATTTCATTATTTATTTGTGATATTTTCCCTTTTAATGAAGGATTGAGATCGCCAATAGGCATGCGGCCCGTAAAGAAATTGAGGGGTGAGAACTCTAGCACCATAGGTGCGGCTTCGACAAAAAAAGAAGAAGGAGAAAGGATTGAGATCCTCCGCTTAAATGACCCAAATGCCCTCGCTTTTTGAGGAATTTACACCTAAATGTCCCGACCATCGAAAAACCCTCACTCTTCCCTCCTATTCTCTCTTTCCCCTCCACCTTCAGTCACTGTCGGCTTCTGCCACCTCGCCGTCGCGCCGCCGTCAACGTCATCTCCCCTCCCCGTGCCGTCGTCGACGTCGTCTCCCCTCGCCGTCGAGTCTCGTGCCCCTGACTGTCGCCGTCGTCCCGCTCTCGATCTCTGTCCTGTCTCTCTCTCCTCAAGGCCGTGTCGCTCGCGACTGCCGCCAGTGGCATCGCCAGCCTTGGGCGACATTAGTCCTTGGGTCACTCAAGGTCGGCAACATCGGAGCTGGGCTTGACGACGAGGTAGTGGTGATGCGCGGGAGAGCTGCTGCGGCAGTGGTTGGTGGTGTCGGCACCTGGGATTCCTCTATGTTCGTCGTCGTTCGTGCCTCTGGTGCTCCATGTCAAGCAACTCGAACCTCTCCAAGGATCCGGGCATCAAATTAACGTGCGGTGAGCAAAAACCCTGTTTCCCCTGAAAGCTTCTAGATGAAGAAGATCGTATTCTCCTCTTTCGCAACCAATTTCCTCAAATCAGACTCGCGCAAGCCCTCCAATTCGATAGCATTCACACTCCACAACTCCATTTTCTCCAGACGCTTCTCTCAATCCACCTCCATCCCCAAAAATCTGCGGAGAGTCCGTGACCATGGGTACGACAACTACATGGAAATCGAGAAGAAAACGCGCAAGATACTCAAATTCCAAGACTTGATCCTCTCCCAGCACAACCAGACCGTCCCAACTTCGCGCCTTGATGTCCTCTCTCGCAGGTTCGGTTTCAAGCAGCACGAAGCCGGGGCTTTCCTCCTCAAGTTCCCTCACGTTTTCGAGGTTTATGAGCACCCTGTGCAGAGGATTCTGTATTGCAGACTGACGCGAAAGGCCCTTTTGCAAATCCAGCAGGAGAAGGAGGCTCTCGATGCCCAAGTCCCTGATGCTGTGGTTCGGCTCAGGAAGCTCCTGATGATGTCTAACACGGGACGGCTGAGGCTGGAGCATGTGCGGATTGCGCGGGCCGAATTTGGGTTGCCTGAGGATTTTGAATACTCTGTAATTTTGAAGTACCCACAATTTTTTAGATTGTTCGATGCTAAAGAGACTAGGAATAAGTACATTGAGATTGTAGAGAGAGACCCTAGTTTAACTGTTTGTGCAATTGAGATGGCTAGAGAGAGGGAGTATAGAGAGAAGGGAATCGATGCCGAAGATGTGCGTTTCTCGTTCATCATCAATTTTCCGCCGGGATTTAAGATAGGGAAGTATTATAGGATTGCAGTGTGGAAGTGGCAACGAGTCCCATATTGGTCACCTTATGAGGATGTTTCAAGGTATGATTTGAGGTCACTAGAGGCTCAGAAACGTATGGAGAAGAGGGCCGTGGCAGTGATTCATGAATTGCTTTCGATGACAGTTGAGAAGAAGATCACGCTGGAGAGAATAGCACATTTTAGGATGGCAATGAATTTGCCAAAGAAGTTGAAGGACTTCCTCCTTCAACATCAAGGGATCTTCTATATATCAACAAGGGGTAATCACGGGAAGCTTCACACTGTGTTTCTTAGGGAGGCTTATAAGAAGGGAGAGCTGATAGAACCAAATGATTTGTATTTGGCGAGAAGGAAATTGGCTGATTTGGTCTTGTTGAGTCCAAGAAAGGCAAAAGTGGATAAGGAGCTTATTAGTTATGATAGAGACGATCACGATGAAACGAGGCGATTTAGAAGAGACCGTATAGAGAATAAGATGTCGAAATTTGATGTTCAGGAGAATTTTGTACTTGATGAAGAGGGGGATGAACAACTAGACTCGGATGCAGCTTCAGAAGCTGACTTTACGGATGACAATGATGATGGTGAGGCAATTATTGATCAAGAAGAAGTAATCCATTGACCAGTTTTAACATATTAAGAGAAGCTGTTTGTGTCTGGAACCTACAACTTTTCTCATGCAACACTGAATTTGAACACGAATCAGACTGCTCCCTGGTGTATTGAGGTTGTATTGAATGCTGACTACCTTATGGCATGGTTCAGACTATGGAATTAGAATTCATGTGCAAATGGGCAAATTGAAGACAAGCAGTCTGAGTCATTAAATAGCCACAGGTTCTTAAACTAGACATGTGCTGGCCACAATGCTTTTGAGTTGGTAAATGGTTCTCTTGTCTTCTCCACATCTAGAGAATTAAGTGAGCTTCATTTTATAGGAAAAATAAAGTGCTCTCATCTTCTGGGAAAGAAGTCTGCTTACTAGCTTGTGGAATAGAATCAGTGAGATGATTTCAATGAACATGTAAGTCAAAGCTGAGGATTTTTTTGTCATTCCAATTATTGTAGAATGTAAAACAATGTTTTAGGTGAAATGATTTCGATAAATTCCTCGTATAAATATTTGTCTGTTGATGGAAGTTAATTGCATTGAGCTACAAGATCTTTGCTTTGATCTTAACTATTGAAATGGAGACCAAATTGGACTCCGAATGTATCTATTGCGCAAGAAAAGAGAAGAGATCCTGATGTTCTTTGGAAAGTTTTGTCTTTGAACTAGTCCAGACTTGAAATTGGAGCATCAGTTTCCATATTTGTGTTCTTTATGCACTTTGGTTGATCTTGTACTTGTGTGCCCTTGCATCTTAACATTTTGCCAGTTGCCTCCCTCTTTCTCTTTTGCATGACAAAGTGGTCGGCAAAGTAGAACTATGTTTCTTGATGGTCATTTGGCTACAAACCTAGGGGATAGAGTTAATTTGGCATTTGTAAACCACTATCTCTGGTCAAAGTAACCGACTAAAGGTGGTTTGTAATAGCAAGTATTCATCATAGAGTTTCAAGCATAAGGCAACTGGATTTATTTGACGGTAAAATTTTCTTAGACAAAGTCGAGCACTCCTGTGGTCCGTCCAATTGTTTTGGTTCAATTGGGCACAGGAACCAAACAAAGGAGATGAACGGTGATTTTGGAGCCAGCCAGGACCAAATATTTAGAAAGATAAAAACTTAGGATTGAAGAAGACCAATTCAAGACGGCATCTTCTCTTTTGTTTTCTTTTTCCACCCTGCTCGTAACTAGGGGTCTGTCATATGCAGGGTGCAACTTTCCATCATAGATAATGATGCTAATCTTACATGGCGTTTGTAGTTTTTTAGGTGCTTTCTGCTGAAGAAGTTGAAGTTGGCTCAAGGTAGGTTGAATTTGACGTTGAACTTGAGAGCTGATCTTCTCTTGAGAGTTCCTGCTCACATCTAACATGGGAATTTTTATTGTTTTAGTCATTTTCAGTTTCAGCTATCAAAGCTTCGTCCGAACAACTGATAAACGACCAAACCATGCATCTGCAGATTAAAAAAGCGCATGTGTCCTATGATTAATATACAACAATTTCTGAGGTCATGTCCTTGAGAACTCAGACGATTCTTGAATCATGCAGTCACCTACTGGATTCATCCCGTTTGTTGTTTTATCAGGAAGCCTTCTGCTTTGATACAGATGAGTTGGGGAGGTCGCCTTCCGAAGAGTCGATCCACCGATGTCCTCCAAAGTTTTTATTGGTTTTTCGACCCTCTCGAATGCCTAAGATGTTTCGCATAAAATACAAGGCCGTGCGTGAATATTGTGCAGATTCATCCTGTTGATTGACGCTGTAGGCATAAATAATCATTATGCATGAATCATATGGAGTTGATGTCTTTCCAGATGGGCTCGATGTGGGGTCTGCGAGTGTGATTGGTTTTCTTCTTTCTGTTTTATTAAAACCAGTTAGATAGTATATGCTCTTATGTGTGTATGCTCTTGCAGAAACAGAGCTTGGACTGATACAAAGGTGGGGTACCTTCCTTTGAAGAAATGAAGTGGTTCCAGCAACTTGTGAATGAAAACGACTGCGACGTGGGTAGGATGTGAACATGTCGATGCACATACGACCGATGTTGCGCAACATCGTCCTCTGTTTGGCACAGCTATTTGCTTCGAAGCGACGGCAATCGACACATTAGCGGGCATAGTGGTTGTGAAGATGTCATCACATATATTTGTTTAGCTAGTTGTCCATTCAAACCATTAAACTAAGGGAGAATAGGGGAGATATTTGGGAAGAGGTCAATATATAAGACGCTGTGATCATGTTGACATTGTAATTTTTAAAGAAGCAGGATCTGATAGATGATAACATCTCAGTGTGCCACATGCATTCCTTTCCTTATTGGCGTGCAAATTGCGGAGAAGTCCATTGAATAAATTAATTGTCTGATTTCCATGCAAATAGTAATAGTTTGAGGTTAATATATCACTCATTTGTGTCCTTTATATAGTAGTAATATTAGGGTTGTGGGTCGAACTTGAATATTTATGTGTGTGTATATATAATTCTTGAAGACAGAGAGTTGTCTCTCTCTTTTTTTGGATAATTAAAGTTGTTACAATATTTAACTATTAAACTATGCATTTATTTAACAGTTTAAATTTTTATAATAGTTTACAGTGGTCATACAAAATTTCACAGAAGTAATCATGTTCGAAGATGGGTCTAATGCTTCTGTCGTTGATTGTATTTGTAACAAGTGATGATATTATTACAAGCAATAATGTAGTATGTGCACTTACTTAGGAAACATGCTTTGGCTTATTTTTGCCATGCATGTACATACTTGTGCGCAAACATGTTGTTTTCTTCTAATGTTTTTTATGTGAAAGAAATTCGAGTCTCTTGACGTCAAGATCCTGAATTTCGCCCCTTCATATCAGAGTCACCAATTGTGTGAATGCTTCAGGATTCAAATCTCTAATTTCGATATCTCGAACACAATCTTGATCGGCTTATCGATCATCATGTTCATTCATTCAAGGCGTGGTTTAATTTGAGACTTCTTGTTTTTAGGAAAATAATATGGAAGGCTGTTTTTTTTTCCTTTAAACTTGGATTTATCTTCATTGGTGATGTGCAAACTGCCTGAATTAATTTTGACTGACACGAGTGATCACATTCTTCCGAGGCCTGTCCTGATGGGTCCAACATGGGACCCACTTTCGAAGCTGAGCAGAGTGAGTGGTCCGCGCCTGGACAAAAACGGTTGATCCGACACCAACTTTGATTTTGATTTCCCTTGTTTCGGACGTTGGGTCTACCAAAAAACCTTGTACTCCTATATTCTTCGCATTTGAAGTATTGGCAAAATAAAAATAAAAAATTGAGATAATAGTATATGTCAATTGGCCAAGATGCAGGTTAGAAATTCCAAACAATATTTTCCTAATGAATCGTCAAAGAAAATTACTCACCCAGTAAAATTAGCATTATGATAGCTGTCTTTAATTTAATATGTCGCACGATCGAATCTTATAAAAGTATTTTCTTATATAAGTGCTGAGTGATTATTGGGATAAAAAAAGAAATGCTTAATTGCTTTTGCAGTGTTGGCCAAAAAGAGAAATTGTCCAAATTATTGATCAAGTCGAATTTTTCCACCCTTGTCTTGTCACCTCCCCTTGTTTTTTTTCCATTGCTAATGGTGGACTTCACTTGAATACAACGAAGTCAATCATTGATTTTATGTCAATATTCTAAGCATTTCCGAATATGGTGGAGTAATTTTCAATTTGTTTCACGTTA
>BCNH02000011.1:1096158-1115875 GCA_001662345.2 Metrosideros polymorpha var. glaberrima
AGGGAGGGCAGGTGAAGCGTGGGTAAAGTGAAAAGCGGACCATCGATTTTCATATACATCCCCAAATCCATTCAATGTCACGCGTACCAGACAAGACAAAAGAGAGAGAGAGAGAGAGAGAGAGGGGTAAAGTTCGCACCTTGCTGCACACCACCATCTTCATCTTCTTCTCCCTGTGAGAATGCAAAGCGAAGTAAGCTCGTGAAGCGAAGCAAAGCTCGAATCAACCCCGACCCATCACCGTCGAATTACGCCGTATTCTTCATAGGAGAGGTGTTTACCCGGTCGAGCGGGAGCTGCCCCGTCGCCGATCGCATTCCTCATTTTTCAATTGTTCAAACCTCACCTTTTCTTCTTTCTCCTCTTTTTTTATTTGAATTCGTTGACCTAATATTTGTATAAGCGCGCTCCGATTCGGAGTTAGAGAGATTGAGCTAGAGAGAGAGAGAGAGAGAGAGGAGGGAATGGGGAATTCGTTCGGTTGCTCGGCCTCCGGCGAGCGGCTGGTTTCGGCGGCCAGGGACGGCGACTTGGTCGAGGCGAAGATGCTCCTCGATTGCAACCCTTGCCTCGCCCGGTACTCCACCTTCGGCGGCCTCAATTCCCCTCTCCATTTCGCCGCCGCTAAGGGCCACAACGAGGTTCGCTCCTCCTCCTCCTCCTCCTCCTTTTCCTCTCTCTCTTTTTGCTTTTTTCGCCCTTCTGATTCCTTCTTCTTTTGTATCGAATGGGTTCTTCGAATCATTGATAAAAGTACCTTTGTGTTTGGTATTTATGGTAAGATCGTGGCTCTGTTGCTCGAGAATGGAGCTGATGTCAATTCCAGAAACTACTGTGGGCAGGTACTGTTGTGCTTAATTTCTCCATTTTTTTTTTTTTTGAATTTTCCTTTCTTAACGGAGCTACCGAGCATCGACTATTTGAGGATAATATGAACTCCGTTTCATTTTTTATAGCATATAGTTCAGCCTTTTTCGCCCTTGATAATTGGAACTGCATTTGGATGATGGCACATGTTTGGATTGTGGGACTTCAACAGTCTCCAAATCTTGTAAACTGAAGCTGGGATGGGTTTGATTAGTTGTGGTGGTCCACTTTGCCTGATCTTAGGTGTTCCTGCACTCGCATATGACTGCAAATTCATTTCTTTTTAAAGTTCCGTGTATGCCATTCATCTCAACATAACACAAAGAGGCAATTGTTCAGAAGCTGTTGATGCATCAACAATCGGTTTGATATGACTTGATTTCTGATTTTGTTTCCTCTTGTTTGTGTGCACAGACGGCGCTTATGCAAGCATGTCGATATGGGCATTGGGAAGTTGTTCAGACACTTCTGCTTTTCAGATGCAACGTGGGTTTCCTTTCGAATTTATCTCTTTTCAAATTTTGCCGATATGCACCTTTCTACAAGAAATTTTCTGTCTTCATATATCATGCCCCAGTCCACAGGTGTTGCAAGCTGGGGTTTGCAGATTTCATTTATAATTTCCAAAAATGGAGAGGCCTATGTGACTTGGATAGCAAATTGCTGTTCTATCTGTTCGGTACTATGGTTGCTGAGTTAAATACTGTAGTTCAGCATCATCAACAACATCTCCTTACTGCAATTTCAGGTTACAAGAGCGGATTATCTTAGTGGAAGGACAGCTCTTCATTTTGCAGCTGTAAATGGGCATGTCAGGTGTATAAGATTAGTTGTGGCTGATTTTGTCCCCAGTGCTCCTTATGAAGCAATAGCCAGGCAGCTGGATGGGGATAGAGGTGATGGAGCAAATGGGAAAGGCAAATGTGACCAGAGGTACGTCATTAGTTTCTCTTAGTGGTCTTTTCCCTGCTCAAATTAATGCACTTCTGTTTCCAAATTGGTCTTAGTGGGATCCTGACCTTTAACTGTTGAACCTCAAGCTTTGAGAAGGTCTAGAACTTGGTCTTCAGCACATGCTACAATAAAATTGACTTCTTAAGTTCTTGTTGGGAGAACCTATGGCAAGGGTATAGATAAGTCAGCAGTTGCCTTTTCTATTATTGAGTGACGCTTGCTGCAATGAGTTGAGAATCTATTCGTGCTATTTATCTTGTTCATTCCAGTGCAGTGTGCTGTCCAAGTTTGTAAATAAGGCGGCTGATGGTGGTATCACAGCTCTTCATATGGCAGCATTAAATGGGTACTTTGATTGTCTACAACTTTTGCTTGACCTTCATGCAAATGTATCAGCTGTCACGTTTCATTATGGGACATCCATGGATTTGATAGGTACATGTTGTCTTCTTTATGCTCTGGTTGGTTATGAGGATCAATCACTTGTTCTTTGACAAATTGGTACATCTCCTTAGGAGCGGGCAGTACTCCTCTGCATTATGCGGCTTGTGGAGGGAATCTTAAGTGCTGTCAGGCAAGAGTTCTATAAGCTATGAAGCATTCATCTACATCTTCTTTTTCACTGGAAACTGATTTAACCATTTTCTTTTCAGATACTTCTTGCAAGAGGTGCTAGTCAGATGACTTTGAATTGCAATGGGTAGATATTGCATCTTGAGTCTCCTCGCAGTTTTGAGATGAAATCATCTATCTAATCAAAACTTTTGGCATGCTTTATTAGGTGGCTTCCTCTTGATGTTGCTAGAATGTGGGGGCGGCATTGGCTGGAGCTGTTGTTGGCTCCTAGTTCTGATTCGTTAATCCCTATGTTTCCTCCTTCCAAGTATCTGTCTTTGCCTCTGATGAGTGTTATCAACATAGCAAGGTAAGCCTGTCCCCTAACAGTTAGTCTAGCTATTGTATGAAATTAAAGTCGTATATTGCCTTTTCTTTCTATTTGTGTCCTGAAATCTTTCTGGGTGCAACCTTTCTGAGATTTCGTGAGAACACTTAATTTTAATAACGTAAAGACCTTGCAGGATATTACTAAGAACATGAATTATTCTGTCCTTCCCAGCTTCCAATAGTTATAAAATCTATGATGCAGGTGTTAAGCCATGTTTAGCTCCATACGTTCCATCTCAATTTACTTGTGGCAGAATTATAGAACTGACATGTCACTTGCGTTTCAAATTTCTTGATGAAATGGGACTATTTGAATCTAGCTATAGAAGTTTGGTAGTTGGTAAGATATCCTTAGAGATAGATTGAACAGTTAAACACAGAGAAACGCTTCCATGAGAAAGCAGTAGGTCAGGGCATGTTTTTATACTGATCTATCTAAAAATTTTGCAGAGACTCTGGGTTGCAATCCTCCACAACCTCCTTCGATGATACGGACATTTGCGCTGTCTGCTTGGAGAGAGTGTGTAGTGTAGCAGCTGAAGGTTTGATCCTTCTGTCTCTTATCTTTTTCTTTTTTTTCAATATGTAACTTAATAGGGTAATCGTAGACTTCATACTAGTCGTGCTTTACTATTATTAGATGTCTGCTTCATTTTTCTTTGGTCACTCATTGCATCTATATTATTGACCAACAATTTCTTTGCAACCGTTCTTTACATTGTTGGAAGTCAGAAGGTATCCCTGTTTGTTTACTTTACCTCCTTTAATGTTTTTTATGAGCTATTGGAACCAACCTATTCGCAATTTTCCCTACAAGTACTCGTTTGTCTTAAAAATCGTTTGGAAAGCTTGATTTACTAAGGGTCTTATATCATTGCGTGTAGACTTAACTCCTGGAGAAGTGTTGAGATTATATATTGACATACTTATTAGCTGGATCATATGGTATTATATGACTGAAAGGACAGTAATTCATGAGTTCCTGATCAAGCTCTCTGTACCAAGGATGCATCCTTTTCAGTTTTTGCTCACAAACTACTGGATTGAACTCTGTAGCAAGGATGCATCTTTTCAGTGCTTGCTCTCAAACTACACAGTGTAGTTTGACTAGTTTTAATGATTAAACTTCCTTGGTGTAAGTGATTGCGGCTTGCAAAGCACTCCTGCTAGGATTATTCTTCATTGTGGATAGTTCTTCTCAGGGATCCAATCTCAGAAATAATGCAAGATCATGATAGGACAGATTTAGGTACTGGAAAGTGAAGCAATTAATTAAGATAACATCACAATGTGCCAAATTATCAGATAATGGAAATCGACGTCTCTTGTGTGAACAATTCTCAACTTTGAAGAATAAGAGTTACTGAAGGTGTCATGAAGCATGATTTGTCAGAACAAGTCATTATACCTGTCAATAGGGAGCAGGTTGGATGGATGCTTTCTGACTATTCTACATTAATCTCCACAAGTCACCACTTTTGGCCGAAAGTGATAATAATCCATTTGTCATTGAAGCAATGCTTAGCTGGTTTGTGTCGTGCTTTTGTGCTTTCTGACTTTTACTCTCCACGAGGTATCATAGGGATGCATTCAGACATTCTGAGCCTTTTCCTGTCATGATGAACATGTGGGAAATTATTCAAGTCCTTAATTTTAGGAAGGTTATGTGGATACAGAGCTCCTGCAGGTGGAGGAAACGAGACAACAACCGTTTTCACCCAAGATTGATGCGACTTACAATAAGAGTGGGATCTTGAGAGAAAGAATTAAGCATCCAGAGTTTTGCACATTTGAGAATATGTGATTGTTTGCTTCTTGTTGTTATTTATCCTGTATGATTGTTGAAATAGCCAAACTCTTTCCTCTCTTGATCTATGTCCCCAGCTTGCATAAAGGCATAGTAACTTGTAGACAGTTTAATGTTCAGTCTAGACTCAGTCTTGCGCTTTGCTGATGGCTGTTGGCTTTCAGGTTGTGGCCATGAGCTTTGTGTGAGATGCGCTCTATATCTTTGCTCCACAAGCAACATATCTTCGGAGGTGGTGGGACCACCTGGGTGTATCCCGTGCCCACTTTGTAGACATGGAGTTATTTCTTTTGTCAAAATTCCCGGTTCCCCTGTTAAGGAGATCAAACTTCACACTTCCCTTGCCCTCTGTAACCCCTGCATTCTTCATCAATGTGATCCAGAGCATCCTCCAGCATGTACACCAGATTTTAGGAAAAACCGCGTAGCTTCAGTTTCTTCAGATCTTTTTTGCCCCGTCACCTGTAGCCCATTTCCTTCTGTTTCCATTCCGCTATGCACATGCAATGACAGGCCTTGCCCATCTTTTGAGCCCGGAGAGGAAGATGCACAGGGGGAGACTCCCCATCATTCACAAGTTATAGCAACAGAACAAGATAAAGTGGATAGGCCTAGAGTGGAGAGAACGACATGCTCAAGCATGTTTTGGGGCAGAAGAAGTTGCAGCAGGGAACATCAGTGCAATTCCGAGATAAATGCCTAATCCTGTATGGGAACTTAAGGTCCTTGAAACTCCTCCATATCTAGTATTGATTCACAGTGAAGAAATTTAGGTTTAATTGGGATCAGAGGGAGAAGTTTTTTGGATTTTACGTTTGCTTCTTTCTTGTTGGGCTCGATGCTTGTGGGTAAGTAAATTCGTGTTATCGGAGGATGACTGATTGCAAACGCTCTCTGTATTGATTTTTGAATTTATTCAGGAGGGTTTGTAAAAGAGGACGTGTATCACGAGATTTGTAGATTATGAGTGAATGCCACTCAAAAAGCAAACACTTTGTTTACTATACTTATCTACAGTCACAACTCTTCTTAGACAGCAACGATGAGCTATGACGCCTGTGGAGCACATGGATTGGATATACATGTTTGTCCATGCCTTAGTCATTATTGAATTAACATCGATTGAGCTGGGATGCTCGGAAAATGCTGCAGTGCCAAAAATCCACAATGGCTTCTAACACTGTCCTGTATCTGATTCCATGGTATGCCGGAGAAGATACCTCTCAAGGGTCAACAGGGTTTCATACAAGTTCTATTGAGTTTATATCCTCTGTAATGAGCTTTGTCTTTGAGTTCCCAGTTTTCTGACTCTTTGTTCACATGCGAGTCCTGTCGTGAGGTGTCTTGAGTTGATTTTTACCTTGAATACGTGGCAGATCTTTCTACTAACTAGGAAATGGTATGGTTGTCAAGGCAATGTTTGTTGCCTTCCATTTTCTCACTTTGTTTCCTGTCCAACGTCATTTCTTGAAATCTTGTTTAAGTTCAGTAGAGAGTGGAGCTACCGAACTCTTTAAGGTTAGGTTATGAAATTGAAAATCAAACTACACGGCTCTGACGTTATGACAGTCGTATGTGGGATGCAATTGGAGGGATAGTCACTTATGTTGATTACGTAGTTTCCCAAGACCTGAGTGTAGGTCTTAATACATGTAGTCAAGGCCATGATGGCTTGGGGTCTTGCCTATGATTATTCTAGGAACTTTCTTGCCGAATCCTTTTTCTTGCTTATTGTACAGCTACTCCTCGAATCACTAGCACCAACTTCACACGCCACATGCATAATAAACTCACGTCGTCCTTCCTCTTTAGTCCTTTTCTTAGTCTGCTGAATCACTTCAGACAATGTGTATGTGTGTGTGTGTGTGTGTGAGAGAGAGAGAGAGAGATGGAAGAACCAGATACTCCAATCACTGATCGTTGCATGCCTCATTATATTAAATATCAAGTCGTGCATTCCCATCCGTAGGGCTTAGCTCTGATGCTACATGCATCCCCATCTCGTGTTCTCTTCCTTTTTATTCTGATCCTATAGAAAAAGACTATGACATGGGGACCAAGCAACGACAGTCACCTACACCCAGTACCAGGTTACTGAACTGGTACGGACCAATCGAAATGGACACTCGAGACACAACATTCTCGAATCTCTCCCCCACATGACATGCTGACAAATCCAAGCCTTTTGGAAGCCTAGAAAGAAAAACTCAAGAAAAAGGAAAGGGAAAAAGTTTTCCATCAGCTAAGCTTAAGTGAATCGATAATGAGGACCGTGTTTATAGTAATTTGGGATGATGGTGGCGATGAGGGTCGATTGATCATCTTCTTCTAGCGGCTGTCTCTCGCTGGGCATTGAAGTAGACGGCGGCGACAGGTGAGCCCAAGCCGTGGTCAAGAGAGAAGGCTCGGGTGTTGAAATGGTCTCTTGAAGCCGGGGCTCCGACCACGGTTTGCCTCCCTCTCTGCTTGAACAGCACGAACACATACCGGTGGATTCCTACCATCGGCCTTGGTGTCTCATAGCTCACTACCTCCCTTCCTGTGTTCATTGCATTCACAAAAAGCTGGTTTACTCATCACTCAAACTATATCTTAAGTAGTACCCAATGAAAAGGGCAAAAAGAAGATAATTCAATGGCTGAACAACTAGAGGACCTCACCAAAAGAAGCATCAGTAGTACCGGGAATGTCTGTGACCATCCTGAAATGTTGGAATCACAGCTTTGAAATGTTAGACAAAGCGTTGTTATCTTCCGCAGAACATTAATATATAAAGCTTTGTAGCTATTAATGAATGAAGCGAGAGAGTCGTGCGTTCTTTGTCGAGACTCAATACACCGGACCAGTTACCCGATTTACCCGAATCGCCATGAACAGGCTAATGGGGTTGTAATGTTCGGAGAATCACGAGCGTCATGACTGTCCAACATAAATGAACAGTTGAGATGCATCAAACTTGTCCATTAAGAAACTCTAATTTTCATTTTAAAACTAAGTCGTATCTATTGAGAGATTCACTTTCACATTGTCTAACCTAATTTTTGGAACTGTGGCAAAACAATCAACCGATTCAGCTTCTGCATCAGAACAAAGACGCATATATCTTTATATTGCAGCTAAAAACGTGTGATCTTTCTTTGATCAATGCGAACTAAGGCAGCTCTAGCTAGGTCTAAATTCAGGTAAAAGCAGTGTGAAAGTAAATGTTATTGCTGAAAAATAGATAACAGCAGTGAAGAGACAGACCAGTGGAGATGTTCCCTTAAACGAGGATCACTAGGGCTTGGAGCATCTGGATCGGTCATTATCTTCGCGTTGGCCCCAAACAATTAGGAGTTACCGAAACAAACAAGTCAGAAACTTAGGAATCGAAGCAATGAAGTTACATCGCCATACAAACGAATACATTTAGACAAACCGGCAAGAAGAGAGGAATTGAAACAAAGACTTATTATATGCGAATTACTTACCAAAGTATAAGCCTCCCTCATGTCCTCCCCACCAACTTCCACACGCGGCTTGGCCATGATAACGGCAGGCATGAGCTCATGGCCATTAGAGACTCTCTTGTTAGAGTCATAAACCACATTCAACTTCACTGTGGGTGTGAAAATGTCCACCACATCGCCCACCACTCTTCCCACGCTCAGCGGTTCCGTTAGTCTCGACATAATACGATCAAGAAAGCTCAGAAACCAATAAACTCGACTAGATTGGTCTTGATATCCTATAATGTTTCTTCGTGAGAAATCTGGTGGAGTGCATGGTTTTTCAACAAAGCAAGAGAGCCTTTTATAGGGATGAGAAAGAACCAAAAATAATTTATCAGAGAGAGAGAGAGAGAGCGAGAGAGAGAGGAGGGCCTTGGAAGCTCTCGAGCTGGCTCAAAAGATTCGGAGATGCTTCAACATCCCGTTGAAAAGGTTGTGTATTCTATGGAAAGGACTCAAACCAAAAGTGCGACTCTTTTTCCTCGGAACTGAGTTGTCTATTTTATATGAGCTTGGAGAGAATTGAAGCCACTGGAGAGATGAGATCCACGATGAGCTTGTTGTCCTAAGCTAACTTGAAAAAAAAAAAAACAAAAACAAAAAGTTATCTTCAAAACCCTAAAGTTGCATAGTAACTCATTTCATGTAACGAATCTCACCCGTCTTTACATCATTGGGTTGATGAGAATATGGAGAATACTTCCCTTCTTTGTCACTCAGATTAAAAAACCATATCTTTGGGCAAATGGGCATTCAGCTTTTGAGGTGCTTCCGTCCATGCACCTGCTTTCTTGCATTCATAAAATATCACAAGACAGCAATCTTATCGACAAGGCCATCGTGCATGCCTAGTTTCGTGTTTTTCTTCACCGCCCCATACGTTTTTGTTGCTAAGTAGGTTTGCAAATTGATCTCGTCTAAATATGCTAAGGTTTGGGCAGGGGTTTCGGGGCAAAGAGTCTCTGTACGTGCGCATAGTTTTGCGTTCATTCCCATGAGGTGCATCGAATGGAAGCATTGGATGAGTAACTGTTGCTGGTGCTTCACTTTGGATGGGCATCCCACAGCATTTGGACTTAAAAACTAATTTTCGATTGAAAATAGGAGGAAAGACCGAGGGAACAAAAGGAGGAGGTAGCCACTTGTCCGATGGTCTCAACCAGATGAATTGGAATCAACCTCTCTCAGCTGGACACGTCTTTGTGAGTTGATGAAGAGAATGCAATGTGACCGAACATGCATAAAAACATCAAGTGAAGCTCCGAAAAAGCTAATCTCCATTGCCGATATTCCTCTACTATACACGCTGACAATTCATCTGATCAGCACGAATTAAGGAAATCGTGCACTTTCTTTTCATCACTGACATATGACACGTACCGTCCCGAAAAGCCATGGGAAGCTGAATCCTTTCTAGTCAAATCTGCCATGTGTCGCGATTTCGGCACAGCTTGAGGCCTCCAGCTATCGTGCCTCTAGCATCTTAACACCAAAAGTTGTAGGAACGAACCTTGGTCGGCTTCTCTTTCATCCGGGTTTCTCTCTCTCTCTCTCTCTTTCTATTTTCTAAATCTCCCGCATCACATAACATTACGTATCATCTAATTTAACCCTAGAGGAGGGGGGAAATGGGGGGAACCTTAGGTTTTCTTAGACTTGCGTCTTGTATGCACTTGGGTCCAAAACCCCAATTCTACCTATAACTTCGTTATAATTAACACATACACAAACATGTCGAATGAAGATAATATCGATAAGTTTGATAAATTAGCTTCACATACACATGAGAAGAGAATGGAGACCGCCATGGACATGTCTCAAAAAGCATTCTTTAGATGCGCTGACCATTCGTTGCCGATTGTGTTCAGCTTATGTATTATAGACAATCATGTCACAAACCTAATGAGTTCATATAATATGAATCCGAAAAAGGCAATCTAGAGAGCGGCGGCTTATGTCCTTAGGGCCAGTTTGCTTGGTTATTTTTCTTATTTCCCACTTTCCTCCTTAGAAAAAGTAGATTGAAAATTGAGAAGTCGCAAAATCTTTCAAAAATCTATTCCAAGTGGTCAGTGTTTGTATTTTTTTGAGCGAAAACAAAGATTAAATTGTGAGAAAGTCGAAGCTGCCAAGAACGTTAAAAAGCTCAACGTTGACCGAAGCCTCGCCTGCAAATACATGCGACTAGGTTGGGCAAAGTTTGGCAAAGAACAGATTTGACAAAGAGGCGACTCCGCTCTCACCCCTTTGTCTTTGTCCATCTCCCGGACGCCAGAGCAAGAAATTGGTCATCCCATAATTATCTTTATCCGAAATCAAAGCTTTGAAAAGCAAATCCTCCGCCCCCCTCCCATCTTGTCATCGTAAGTGGAGCCTTTACAGCTCAAAAAACTCACTTCTTGAATTTTCCAGCCGGCCGCAATCTTGGTGCTCCTTTTATGACCGGTCGGTTTGCAATTTCCTAGCAAACCCCAGGCAAACCTCGAAGAAACTACACACACATCGAAAGCAGTAGTTGTTCTGGACCAAATGGTATCGCGTACAAGTCGGAAGCCGGATCACGAGCGATACGTGAAATTTAAATAATGGGAATTGACGCATATACGTGAAAGGAGCAAAACCTAACTATGATACCGTGTTCGAAAGCCCAACCTCAAAAGCTTGAGTTTATATATGTGGAATAAGACCACGTACATATAAATAACATATGAACTTCGTTGTCAAGCTATGTGGAATATTTTTCTAACATCTCAACCTCATATTAATCGAGTCATTTTGATCTGCCTATGATCGTCAAGGCGCGTCTGGTATGGACATCATCGCGAGCCTCACAAGTTCAAATAAGGAAGAATCGCCCTCAAGACGGATCTATAAGTCGTGCCAAACCGACGCCGATTCTACTGGTATTAACAGTGGCAAAGGGTGCGACAATAGCTGAACAGCACTAATCATACAGTATTAAAAAGCGAGCTAGCGCTAATCGACCTCTCCGCGAGAATCGCCTTCGAGATTCTACGGAGGCATTTGCTTTTTTGCATAACATTACAAGCTCATGACAGAGGCTAAGAAAAGCTGAGTTCCCCCAGGTAGACCGTAGTACATCTTCGAGAGTCCCTCCCCCCTCCCAAATAAGGTTGCGTAAAATCACGTGACGCCCGCACGTGACTCCCCACTGGTCCAACTTCGGTTTCCAGTTCCGATTTTTCTGCTCTCCCTCTCTGCCTTTAACCTCCTCTAATTAAATCTTACTTTTAACGCCTAAAGCCTTTTTCTTTTGTTTTTGGGTGTGTGTGTGGGGGGGGGTGTTAGTGATGATTAGTTGAACACCCTCTGATTAGATCTGTGACACTGTTTCATCCACGGCTCTGCTCGACTCTGGTGGCCGCTGTTGTTCTGGCAATCCAACGGCTCCAATTTGATCTCCGTCCCGACCTCTTCCCTTCCCCGCTTCACCCCGATCGGCACTCCGAACAGCTTCGGGCTCTCCTCCGCCGCCCCCGTCCCGCCGTCGAACACCTCGACCGGCTCCTTCCCCGCCGCCCGGACGACGACGCCGCCGCTGCAGCCGGCGTAGCTCGACATCAGGCTGAAGATGTTGCCGCACAGGCTCTTCATCTGGCTCAGCTCCCGGCTGAGCAGCACGTTCTCGCGCCTCAGCCGCTCGTTCTCGTCCATGATCTCCGCCGCGCAGTTCTGCCCGCACGCCGACGGCGACGACCGCGACGAGATCCCCTGCTCGTCGCAGGAGTTCGACGGCGAGGCTCTGGCCCTCGCCGCCGGGATCGCGGACGCGACCGCAGCCGCCATCGGGGCCGGCGGCGAGGCGGAGATCTTGCGGCGCTGGATTTCGCGCAGGAGCCGCTTCTCGCCTCTCTTGAAGCAGTCGTTGGAGAATTCCCACCGATCAGGCACGACCTTCCTAAATCCCTGAAGGAAAAAAAAAAAAGAGCAAACAGAAACTCTATCAAACGCAAAAGAAACGCCATATCATTTCGGCTCGGAGGCGCGATGGAACGAAAGCATATTATTCCAGGGAACCGAACGTGCAGAGAAGGGGAAGGGGACGGGTCGTACGTAGGTGTTGAGCTGGCGGACGAAGCTGGAGAAGTTGTTGTGCTTGAAGTACTTGGGGAGGAGATCGCGGGCGAAGACGGTGGGGTTCCAGACGACGAAGGCGGAGCCGTCGTCGTTCCAGGAGATGACGTCGTCGATGGCGCGATCGTCGACGAGCTGGTAGGTCTTGGTGAGGAAGGGCGTGGGGACGGAGCGCTGGGAGTCGCCGGAGGAAGCGGCGTCGCAGCCGTGCTCCACCGGCGGCGGGGCCATGGCCACAACCGAGAGAGGGGGCGGGGAGAGAGAGAGAGAGATTTTGGGGGGATTCTAGAAGGTTCAGTGGGGAAGGTGAATGAATGAAGAGAGAAGCAGGAAGAGAGAGAAGGGAGGCAATAAAAAATATCTGAGAAGGAGCGAGAAGCCTCTCCCTTACTTACGTTTCAATTTCGCTGTATCTTCTTCCGTCCGCTTGTCGAGAAGTTTCTTCGATCTTGGGATTTATTCCGGAGGGTGGGGCCCCCGCCGGGGGGGAAGGGGGGGCTCCCGTGCACGTGGCGGCTCCTTCGCAAGACGAGCCTCGTCGTCACCTTTTGTCCTTTCGGTAAAAATTTGCCCACGGAACTGAATCGAATTCGCGTTCATCCTCGCGACCGTTCGTGCGTTTTCGTACGAGTCGAGAAAGCATCGATCGCCAGCTCCTCCGTTGCACCCCCATCCACGGTAAAGAACCAATTCATTCATCGTTGATTGTATCGTCGAATTCAGCCGTGGAATTCCCATTTCGGATCGAAACCGGATTGGATTTCGAGAGCGTTCGCACTCGACAAGAGAGTCGATAATATGGCTGAAAGAAAGAAGAGTATTCTCATTCAGACAAGTTTTGAGATTTCCAACTTGCAAGTATCAGATTTTGCAATACCCGACCGTGAGTACGAGCAATGCCATCCCCCTAGAGACTCCTTCCGCCTGCTGAGAGCTAGATTACAGAAACTGATCACCGCGTCCTAAATTCGATTGTATGGTCCGGCGAAAAATCGAGTTCGTGGTTGTGGAAAGGTGCTAAATATTCTTCCTATAAGGACTCACGAGAGTCTCTCTTAAGTCCTCGGTATCTAATAACAATTCGATGGAAAACTGGCTCTTATTAAACGGAATAAACCATAGTCAAGGCTCTAAAACTAAAACCCATCCGAGATTAAGTTCGAATGGTTTTTGTGAGCGCTCAACCGCTCCTAACAAGAAGGGGCGTAACAAGTCAATCGAAAGGGAAGAATGTCATAACTTTAGCATATCATGTAGGATGACAAGCATATCGAACAGGCAATACGATTGGTCGGTGACGATCCGCTGGCCATGCGGCCAACATATAAAACAAGAGAAGGTTAGAACCATATCATCAACAAGAACCAGCAGCTCCTGAATTCAGGGCAAATCATCAGGGACATCATCAACAGTCATTTACCATGTCGATCGATGCCCGGCGCTGGGTCCTATGAAATCAAGCACCGGATAAAACACAGAATCTGCAGGGTAAACGAGACCTGAACAGTGCCAAGACATGATTTGCGAAAGCAACTTACGAATAGAGCTCAAAGCTTTAACAGTGCCAAGAAGATGCATCATCTCTAAATCCCGTGCATGCAACAATGGACGGCTACATCATTCCTTTTGCTATCCCAGCAAACTTTATCGAGTTAAATTAGATAAATTACGACAAAAATCAGTAGCTGATTATTAAAGCAAAATTCCATGACCATATGTGAGCATTCAGTAGGACAAGACATGGCCGTCACAGGATTCATCAAAACCACAATGTTCCTGAGAGTGCACATTTGATGGGAGACAACCTGATAATTTCCATGATCCTTAGAACAATAAAAAGGACAGAGCAGAGGGCGAAAAAAACAGTGACCGACCGATATCTTGAAACAAACAAGTAGCACATCAAGAAACAAAGTGGTGCCGATGGCATGGGGAATATCTTAGATGAAATTTTTGGGTTCTTCAGCTGTTCTCTAGCCATTTAAAGGAATTCGTTCACTTGAGGTGAAAAAGACGACAAACAACAATGTTGAAATTACTAGTGCATGGTTCTGTCGAGGAAGTTCCAGGAGCATATAAGCTCATTAAGTATCAACTTCCAGTCCACCAAACCAAACTTCTCTAGCATCGCATTAATTGACGATGCAGTTTATGATGCCCTTCTTTGACAATCCACATTCAGTTCAATCACAGAACCCTTTTAGACCCTCTATAAACAACAATTCATATAGCACAACAAAGGCACATAGATGATATAGCACCTAATTAAATGACTTCAGTCATTGGGATCTTTAATTCACTACTCTTTGCCTCTGAGGGCCAATACTAGCATCAAACACCACGCATGACATGAAGCAGGTGCTGAGTCCATATTAGATCATTCAGGTACTCACCAGGCAAGCCCTTAGATAAGCGTCGAACAGCCAGACTAGCGAGGTAACAAAAAAATGAACTGATAGAAGCATAGAACTGAACATGAAACAGACAATGGAGAAGTTACCAAATCCAGTTGTATGAAACTAATAGAGAACTTGCAAAAGCTCCGGCAGTAGCCAGTCACTGGCCAATGAAATTCATAATGTAGTCTATCCAGCAATGGAATGAGCCCGTGTGGTCCCATGTATTGCAACTATCAAATTAACATTTAAAAGGGTCTCACAAGCGTGACACTCCACTCAAAATTAGTCAAAATTGTCACCCGAAGGTCAAAAGATGAAGGTCCAAACCCGGGCTGGTGCGCATAGCCCTTCCTACTGCGGAATAAGTCGTCAGGAAACATACAAAAAACCTCGACGGTATAGCACCAAGGTCACAGAAGCGAACACGGTCCAAACAAAGACCACCCACCAAGCCATGAGCAGAGCCACCTGCTTGAGAAAAGCCGAGCAAGGTAGCTGGCCACATAGCAAATTTAACTTTCCAAAGGGGTTACCTTCCATCTGAGATAAGCCAAGAAAGAGAAGTACCATGCTCGGGGGGGCAAGGAACTGCAAGATAGTCAGGCATAGGTAGTGATTGTGGAGAAAAACCTTGGCCCTGCTAAAATCTAAATCCGGAACCCTGCTAGAGTGCAACCTCTGGTACCATGACAGTACCGCTTCGTTCAGATACATTTGAAAGTTTGAACGGAAAGCCACGATTTGCAAGACACTCGATATCAGCAGGCACCAAAGCCTGAACATGGTAAAATCTGATCTTGACATCCCCACATTTCCAAGTAATCTGTCAGCATCTCCACCATCACCAGACAAGCTCCCCACCTTACCATCACTGAGTCTTTCATTAACAAGCATCTTAGATAGTGGATTGATCCAAAGCAATGCCGTGAAAATAGTCAACAGATAGGTCGCGAAGAGCACCATTCTCGCAAACCATCCGCAAGAAATTATGGACAAGTTGGATCGAATCTGATCGGTTCCGAGCCAAAACGCCCGGGCACTTTTCGCCGCGGGCATATAAAGATAACCGGCCAGGCAACCCATTGAGCCCGCGATTACAATCGCGCAGAAACCATCTACCGCACCAAAATCAAAATCCAGACTTGACCGAGCAAGCGACGAACAGATAAAGAGCCCCGTTACAAACCCCAACACCCCAAAGAACAGGCTCAGTTGCTTCTCCGACCTCCTCGAGGCCGACCTCTCGAAAGAAACCTTAGCAAGCGCCAAGAACCACTTGGAAACCGCAACGAATCCGAACAGAACCGGAATCAGAGACCCGTCCGCCAAAACCCCATCATCCTCGGGTCCGCCACCCAAGTACAAATTAAGCACGGCACACGAAACGCCCACGAGAGACAAAGCGAAGATGCTGCTGTACTCACCGAAGTAGATTCGAGATTCGAGATGGGCCTCGTCGAGCTTGAGCCTGAAGATCTGGGCGCTGTTCTCGTCGAACTCGGACTTGTCCTTGGATCTGCCCCTCTTCTTGAGCTCGGCACCGGTGGCGGAGGACAGAGTTTGATACCCATTCAGGCCAGAGCTCGGATCGGAGCTGGGTCTCCGAATGGAGGCTCTGAGGCCAGACTGGGAGGCGTTCTGACCGAGGTTCTCGGGGTGGATGTACGTGAAGAGGCCGCGGAGGAAGAGGACGGGGATGCGGAGGAAGGAGAGGAGGAGAGTGAGGGAGAGGGAGAGGGAAGCGTAGAGGATGAGGTTCTTGTATGTCTGGAGAAGTGATGGCATTGTCTTCTCGAATTTGATGTCGCCGGCGATGATTTTCTGGAGGAGTGTTTGGGCCGAACCCTGCAAGGAGATCCCAATGTTTGCTCGCCGGAGGAACAGTTTGTTTAGGCTGTTGACGGGTGGAGTGTCCGGAAGCTGGTAATGCTCAAGCTTCTTTGTGAAATTAACTTCTAGAATCCTTTGATGGAGTAATGATTAGTGAAACCAAACCTATGTTTTGTCGTAATCTTTTTGACCTAAAGTATTACAAGTACAAATCTTTTCACGAAAATCACACACAAATATATAATAGAGTTAATGAAATAGCTTAATTAAAATGTATAAAAAATCTTTTTGCGTCAGGTCAGAACTCTCTTTGCAATTATCTCATGACAATTTTATATAAGTTTGATCTCTCGAAAATAATTAGAATCGTGACCTGTTTCACGTCGGATGCATTGGTAGATTTCTCTGACTCTGCAGATTTGGATAAGTTGTAATGCCAATTCCTTTATGGTGCGGAAGAACACGACTCTGAAACCTCCAAGGAAGTATCGAATTCGGAATATGCGATGATAATCCGATTAAGCGAACTCTAATGATTTTCGTTGCAAAACTTGCCGGGTAAACGTACGGTAAGTGTGAGAAGTGTTTCCGATGATAACGAGCATTAGCCCAAAATATTTAATGCAATGCCTTTTCAACTCGATCACTTCAAAGAAAAACGGATAAGGTCAACGAAAAGGTTTGGAACATGGGATTGGATAGTAAATTTATAGGACATGGCGTTATTTGTGGGACTGAGAAGCATACAAAATAGGGAGTCAATTTCATCCATGTCCTCTTTCTCTAACATTCGCAAGCAAAGACAATGGTAGGACAACATTGAAAAAAACGAAACAAATTCATGAGTGGTCATGAGAGCTCAAAAGTACCAAGTCTATTAGTTGATTTTCGAAAATAGACACTGTGATGTGTTTGTCGAATACCATTGATGTTTTAACTAAACGGTGAAAAGGAAAGGGTAACGTTGCGATTCTCGAAAAAGATAGGAACTCGAATTCAGTGATAATTTGGTCAAAAGATATGCATCCTTCTCGTGGCGAAATCATAATAACTCATTGTGTATGGATAGCTCTACCTTTTAATGTGACTTAGGTGGTCATTTAGTAGGCAAAGGTAGCTCGAAATGACACTAAATCGAAACGAACGTAAGTTTCGCAACGTGTGGAAGAGCTGCGGGGATTGTTCAATGTCGATGGCTGGAAAATGAAAAGGGTATCATTAATGAAAGTTCCATCCTCCATATCTAAGCTTGTCCCCCCAAAAAATCAAAGAAGTAGCTCAAACAAATTAACAACTTAGGTTTGACCCTAGTCACCACATGAACATTTAAGTGGGAAAAGAAAAGAAAAAGAAGAAGACAATCTTAGCAATCTGGAGTTGAAATTAATGATGTCCAACTGCCATGAGCATACCAAGTTAGGTGGCGGCATCCTTTTCTTCTCGATTGATGGATTAACCCTTCTAAATCCAAAAGTAAACTTACCAATACATATCACATTACTTGTTCCAACCGCTTGATTTGACGCCGAGAATTTGTTTGATAACCGTTGTCAACTACTGAAAAATTTAATGCCAATTAAGTTCGTTTGATAACCGCTAATTATACACAACCTTAATTGATTGATTTAAGTTAAAAATTACTTAATGCGGTAGATAAGCTGTTTACACAAAAAAAATTAACCAAGTTACTATAATTAACATGATCAATTCGAGTAAGCATATGACCTGAGACCAGGTGAGGTGGCTATTAGCAAAATACTAACTACAAGAGTCCTTATCGATGGCCATATTGGTCAGAGGAGTTTTTGTCGATGGCTATACTTATCGACGACCATGATCAGCTATCGATATACGACAAATGGCCATTGGTTGACAATTGTTATGGTAAAATTGACCAAATGTTAGAAAAGGCTTAGATATCAATTGAAAAGCATCGATTGACAGCTAGATGAGAAATTATATGAAAACTAACCATTGCATGAGTAAAGTGAGTGCGAAGTTTAGGCATAGTGGCATTCGAAGTTGAAACTACTTGCGGACAAGACAATGGAGCACAACAGACCGTGAAGGTTGATTTGAAGGAGAAACGACTTGGAGTGAAGGTGGCGACGAATAAACAAGGAGAATCAAGGTGCAATAAAGTAATTGCTTGAATGTTGTGGCAACGTGAAGATATGGAGCTGAACGCTTTGGAGATGTTGAAGACATGGTTGAAATTGCTAAAGAACAACTTATGGGCAGTTACATTGTAAATACTATACATACTAGTACTTGCATACTGTAGAAACCCTCAAACAAACAAACCCCTGTTATCCTTCATTTCCTATGGCATAGCTAAAATTTCCAAATATCTAGTCATCGATTAAATTCAGGCATGTATCTTAATTACAGCTTTCATATCTTCGTCGTCAATTAAATTTCAACATTATATCTTTCTATTATCGCGCTTTGTCGATTAAATTCCAACAAAGTATTGTGTACTTTGACTTTGATTAAATTCTGTCATAACTTGTCTATCGCTTTCCCTATGTTCCAGTGATATATCCTGTTCGAAACCGTCACAAAACTTGTCTCCTTTTATATATAAAAAAAAAGACTTTCAGTGAAAAATATTTCGCTGTCGGGTCAAATTCCGACGAAAACATAAGTTAGGTGATATTATATACAATAAAAAGCAAAATCTTCTCATTATACCGTCAAAACATTCCAATAATGCCCATTACTTCATGTTTGGTGAAAAAAAATTTATTATTTAAATATCATATGTTGTCAAACCAGCCCTAAATAAACTCGCTATTCTCTCCAAATTACTGCTAACCATTCACCTCCACTTCAACCAAACTTATGAAACAAACACTTAATTCGAAAATTAAAATCCCTCCCTAGAGAACAAATTCAGAAATCTCATTGGTTGGTAGGTTCCACGTGTCATCCAAATGGCGCATTGCACTAGGTGGGTCCTTTCACCTTGATATCAGCCAGCTGTGGGACCACCTGCGCGGGTCGAGTATGCAATATCAATCAGCCTAACTAAGAGAAATGCATTATGAGAAACCAAAAAAGGTTACCAAATTAATCAAATCTGCGAAGAGCCCTTTGCTAACAATCCACAAGACAATTGTTTTTACAAACAATCGCTTATATCACTCGAAATAATTAATTAATAATTTTTTTTATTGATAGCAATTTATGTTTAAATATTTTTATAAATGATGAAAATATTTTTCGTTCGTTCATTTTCACGAGCGATATAAATAATCATTTTTTTTTTAAAAATATTTTTTGGATCGTTGATTTTTTTCGAATCAAATGCTTCGGTATTCTACTTT
>BCNH02000011.1:1115937-1177845 GCA_001662345.2 Metrosideros polymorpha var. glaberrima
TAAATATTTTTATAAATGATGAAAATATTTTTCGTTCGTTCATTTTCACGAGCGATATAAATAATCATTTTTTTAAAAAAAATATTTTTTGGATCGTTGATTTTTTTCGAATCAAATGCTTCGGTATTCTACTTTCATCAAATATGTGACGTGGCACTAAAACACGGTGGATCTTTTGATGGTTACCGACCTGATCATGAGAGGAATCTCTCTTTGATTGCGATGAAATCTTCCTCGATCTCTTGTCCTGCCTGCCGTCCGATCTTGGCCTCGGTCCCACGCCGTCTGATGCGTGGAAACATAAGAGACGGAACAGAAAAAGGCACAAATATCTGCCCGGATGGCATATTCGACGTTTCCCTAGATTCTTCCAGGTAAGCGATCGATTCTCGGTATACGAAACAACGAAAGAATTCACGTAATTTTGTCGAAAGGGTTAACATAAAAAGAAAGAAAAAACCAAGTTAAAAGGAATTAAAAAATTGCGGCATTGACTAAGTAGATTGCATTTTATTTTCCCCATCGAGTAATCGAGCAATGCATTTAAAAAAAAAATCACATTTGAGTTATAAAATTTTTTTTAATTCGGCAGATGATCACGTGGAGCTCTCGATAGTTTCTCCTCGATACAAAGTCTGGAAATTACCGTGTATTAAAGTGACAAGTTAAGCGTGATGTGTAATTTGAAGCTCCACTCCCTAGAGCAAATTTTAAAAAATTGAGATTATTAATCAATTTATTTGCTAATGGTGAAGTAGCTTTAATTAAGTTAATTTAACACTTCAAAGCACTGTGAAAATACGAATTTTCGACCCTCTTATCGGAAGAATGATTCCGAGCGAATTCAAGCAAGAAGTGGTCAGAGAATTTTTTTAAAAAAAATAATAAAACGTAGCTTCTAAAATTGGGGAGCAAAGGAGGATTTTATTTTTCTTTTAAAAAAAAATTTCACCTGATGACGAGGTTGTGCTCTTCTTCCTTCTCTGTGACTGCAAATCTTGGGTGGACTCGGAGCAGTCGGGAAGATACCGATCAAGACGAAGGACGCCGTCGCCACCGCCGTTGCCATTGTTGTCGTTCTTGTTCCCGAAGACGGTGCGCACGAAGGAAGCCTCCACCGAGTTCAAGAAGCGGAAATGCTTCTCGTCCGTCCACGTCTCCAACGGCGGTCGCGACGCCATTGCTGCCGGTGGAGTTTTGTGCCGGAAAGTTGGAAGAAAGAAAGAAAGAAAAACAAAAAATGGGGTTGGTTTGGTCGGGTTAAGGTTTCTGGATCGAGTGTTTTCAGCGCTCTTCCCCCAGAGATGAATAACTTTGCGCTTATATAAATGTGGGAGGCTGTTTTGAAGTACCTACTTTAGGACTAAGAAAGAATCTTGGATTATCTCCCCCATGGTTGTGAAATTAATCTACCAGCTTTTAATAAAGTAATTGAACCATAAAAGTTGAAAGAGAATGGATTTGGTTATTGAAATATCTCTCGGCTTTTGTCGCTACCTTATCGTGTGTGAAATAGATTTCTCGTATAATAAAGTTAGAAATGGGGCCTGCATACTTGATGGCACGAGAGCCGAAGGATGCGGGAGAAGAAACTCGCCACATGTCGTTTTTCAATGGGCTCCTCCTCCGGCAATATGCTTATGAAATTAGACTTTTGACTCATTTAAGATAACTTACGTCTTACATCTGAACTACCATAGCAATAAGAAATTTTCTTGGTCAAGCCTTTTCCAGTTGACGGGGGACGGTACTAAGCTGGAGGATTGTCTAATCGTTCGATTAGGACGACCTGAGATCTTTCGAACGGAATTACTTTTATCCCTAAGAAGAACCACGATACTGCAAATACAAACTCGTAAAAAATAAAGGGTATGTTCGATTACTGGAGACCACACGTTCATTGCTATGGCCAGGATTCGAACCTCGAACCCGGCTCATGCATTGCCAAGTCCTTGGCACCACCAAAGAGTCCTAAAAAGTGCAAAGGCTATATAATTCCACAGTGTATGGAATTAGGGAGCTGAAATTGGAAGAGAGAGCGAGTAGGGAAACAATTGCGTACTGTAGAGGGTGGGGATGGACCAGGCAAGAGGGTGAGGGGACAAAAATATCTGAGGCCTTAACAAGAGGATATAAAAATGATTAGGTCGGGAGATATTTTTAGGAGGAGAATCGAAGACAAAGAATCCATCTCAAGCACGTAGCAGCGGCAGCGGCCCACAAGCAGAATCAAAAGCAGAATCCGGTGCTGCAGTTCCCCTCTGCCATTGCGATCGCTATCGCTATCCCTCACATATAAAAATGACAACTTTATGTTCTTTTCTCCCTACTTTGTCCTTCTTCTTTTTTGCTTTAATTATATTTTATATTATCTTGCCCATTCTGGCTTATGGCCACGTAAAGTGGCCCCCGAATTACAGATGTATCCAACGAACGTGGTCGGAGTCAAAAGCGGGTACCTTCGCCATGCAAGATGGATAAAAGCTTAGACACACGAAAAAGTACCACCAAGAACGCTCGAGAGATGTTTTGCCCTCTTTCCGGCTGTGGCCCAACGCGTGGTGCAAACGAGAACTGGTGGGTTTGGCATATGCCGGATTTGGAATTTAGCGGTGGGATCGATCGCGAAACCCGAGAGAAATATGCACTCCATCGCCATCGCCATCGCCTCAAGCTGCTGTTCAAAGAGAATAGGTATCGACGCATAGTGTAAGTAGAGAATACACGGATATTTTCGTAGTCTGATGTTGAAAAGCCTCGACAAGTGTTTTCGGTCGTGTACCGAGAAGGCGACTCGATGAAAGCGGCAGAGCAAGAGTACCACGCAAGGTGGGAGAAGGGCCATTTGCCTGTACACAACAAGAATTGCGCGAAATATAAAACCCACATACAACAAGATCGCAAGAAAATAGTCAGCTTTGAGTCTTGGCTCAATCTTTGTAGAGCCCTTTAAGCTCTGTTGGCTGGAGGCTTCGACGATGAGACCGTGCAGTCCTCGATCTCTATGTCCTTCACACCAGCGCTTAGAGATGACGAGGAATCACGCGCACCATTGTCCTTGCGCATGTCTTCAGCTTCCTCATCTTCGAGGAAAGAGCCTTGCTTCCGGAGTTCTCTCACTTTCAAAAACTCATCGTAGTGCGCTCGTCTGTGCTCCCTGAAGGTCATCCCGCTCCTGTCCGTTTCCGAATCTGAACATACAAGTGCCAAAAACAAAGCTATTCAACTTCCGACTAAAGCGTGCAACATGTGATGGAAAATAGTTGAGATGCAATGGAATGGAGAAAAAGTAGCACCACGAAAAGCACAGGCAAAGCAGGTCAAAAGGAGAAAGAATACCACATGTAAATAATGCATATTTATCACCACAGATCACTAAAGTTGTCAAGGAAAATATCTGGTGCTGTCTCCAAGCCACCCCAACCCCCAACCAAAGAGTACAAAAGAAAGAAATCTAACAAAAGATAAACAGAGAAAATCAACTAAGGTATAGAATTTGATAACACATCAATTTACTCCCAGACGTATTCTCCTAATGCTAGAAAACCAAATACCCACAGCAATTCTTAGGTAACTGGATGTTTCTCAACTTATAAGACATGGCTGCTCTATAAAAGGCAAGGTGGGAAATTTAGAAGCCATAGTTAAATTCGCAAACCTTCATCATCTGGTTCCATAACATCTCCCTCATCCTCAGATGATGTCCAGCCACCAGATCGTCGATTAGTTTTTGTACTTGAAGAAGCCACATCATTTAGAGCAGTAAGTATAGCTACTGCGTGATCATCGATGCACTCATCAAAATGACCCCGCATTGGAGATAGCGAACCTACAAAAAACAACTTTTAAGCGGGAGTAAGTCTGAAATCTGCACTGGTTGTAACAAATATACCAAAACCTCGGTGGAGATTCAATCCTCAATAAAATATGTCAGAAAAATTTAACTCTTTACGGCTCTGAGGGCATATTATCAACAGTCAGGGAGATCAAGGTCCATCCATTGTCTTATTATCAAACTAAGAAGAGGGAGTCAACCGTTCAAGGCACTTTCAACTGGAGCAGAGATACATAACAACCTACCATCATCATCAATCATGGGATGATATGGCGTCTTGGGTTCTGTAATTTTCTGCCTAACAGGTTTATTTGCTTCTATCTCACCCAAATTATCCTCGTCCCACTTCACACGGCTCTTGTTACCCCTGAAAAGAAGCTGAGATAAGTACATCCTTGATGGCCATACTATAGATGACAATTTGCCTAACATATTATTAAAGGTCCAGAAAACATGAAAACGTCACTTTCCAATTGTATCACTTTAAATGCACATTTAAAAAAAAAAAAAACCTCGTCATCAATACAATGCATGTTCACGTTAATGATCTAGAAATCCTAATGAAACTATTTGTCTAGTATCCCCCTAACCTGAACTCCTCTTGGAGTTTCCTAGCAGGTCCTTCAACCAGGTTCTTAATCCAAAACCTTCTTTTTTTTTAAAACTAATTCCAATCTATTTAACAAGCAAATCCAGAGCCCATCCTTCATAGCAACTTTACTGAATATTATTTTTCGTCATAATAGCTGAGAAACTATTCCAAACTACAGAGTAGTAGTTTGAGACTGAAACATGTTAGTCCTTTGAAGTGTTGCAGTACCAAGGATTACATGCTGACCATGATGACAATTAACGTCTCAATGCTTGGTAGCACGTAATGCACATTAATGTTCCGACTATTGCAAAAACAACTCTAATCTATGAGAAAAGCAGCCCCATCCTTCAATAGCAACATACATTAGTGAATATTATTTATCATTATTCCAGCTGAGAAACTACTCCAAACTACAGAGTAGAAGTTTGAAACTGAAACATGCTAGTGCATTGAAGCGTTGCAGTACAATTAAAGGATTATGTGAAGACCATGATGACAATTAACGTCTCAATACTCGGTAGCACATAATACACGTTAATGTTCTGACTATCGGAAAAGCAACTCTAATCTATGAGAAATGCAGCCCCATCCTTCAATAGCAATGTTAGTGAATAACATTTTTCGTCATTCCAGCCGAGAAACTATTCCAAACTACAGAGTAGCAGTTTGAGGCTGAAACATGTTAGTCCATTGAAGTGTTGCGGTACAATTAAAAGATTATACGATGACCATGATGACAATTAATGTCTCAATACTCGGTAGCATGTAATGCACTTTAATGTTCCAACTATCAGAAAAACAACTCTAATCTATAAGAAAAGCAGCCATAGAATTGCATAATAATTCCACGATCTCTTTAACTAGAAGTTAATGAGGATAGCAATAGAGGTGCTTAGGAAGACGCAGCGGATTCAGAATTTAGTCCACCGGATACACCATAATTCAGAAGATCAAAAAGAGAGATCTTTGCTAGATTCGCATGCTATATAATCATACGGAACATGCTAAAGCCAAGGCGTTATTTCGTTGTGTGTTACGACACAATTTACATCTCACTGACATCAATCCTTCATCACGGACAGTTACTGGACCTTTATATCTACAACTAAAGCCTTTGAAATTGATAGCAAAGTTGGACAAAACATTATATGCGGAGAGATCCAGCAAGGGATATAATTACTTCATCTCGTCAAACTGCCGGTCCTATCGGTCGCAAAAGTATCGGGAGTCCCTTCACCAACTTGTCTTCCCTCTGCAACAACCAAAAAAATAAAAAATGTAATATTTTCAGTAATCTAACAGAGAGATGGCGCTTTGACATAACACGGCAGGATTACACGCACACAAAAATAAAATAAAATAAAATAAAAATCGGCAATCATAATCCGCCATAACCGATTTCCCATTTCATTGCCGGATTAACGATCCTACAACACTGCGAGACAGCCGCAATATCGAAAGCCAGAAGCATGAAAAAAAACTCCGGGAAATTAGCATAGACAGCAGCAAATTACTACGCCAATTCATAATCGGCAGAGCAACGAAACACCGCTACGATCAATACTATCTTCATTACTCATGGGTCAAGATTCTAAAAGCAGAGAAAACGCATCGAAGGCGGCGTTGGAAACGCTTTTCCCATCTCAAACTGTACACAACACTATCGGCTCCGCAATACTCCAGGATTTCGACCCAATCGGACATCGCAAAGCATTCCGTATAGAGAAATCAGGGTTACCCGTAATCCCTCGCCAGCCTGCGACTTCCGATGCGGAACAAGCTGATTCGAAACCCTAGCAGCTCCAGGAAGAGGAAGACCGCCTCGCGTTGCTTTGGTGGGGTCTCGTTTTGTTTTTTCGGAATTTAAGCAAAATCGCTTCTTGTTTTATCGAAAAATACCCCGGGTCTTTAGTTTTTTCCCGAGAGGAACGTGAGCCTTTTTCTTTTCTATTTATTTCCGGAATGCAAAAGAGAAAAAAATAAATAAAAGGGAAAAAAATAAATCTGTTGTCTAAAATTTACTTATCTAAATATCATTTACTAATATAACCGCAATATGGTAAAATAATGTAGCATAGTACATGCACACAATTTTCTTTATATTAATTTCACATCACATCCAAAAAGCCTTTGGCTTGAATTTCTTTTGTCAAATCAAGCACATCATTCACAGATATCTTGCGATATTTTAGTCCAAATGTTTGACACCATCGAAATACAAGACCGAATTAAAGGAATGATGTACGATGGTCGCGCACTAGCATCTTTAGAGTGCGTTTGATAACCTGCCAAAATTTTTAATTCTGCTCTAAAAGTAATTCTGGAATAAAAATGCGTTTGGTAAAAAATGACTTCTAAAGTAATTTTCTACTTCAAAATGAGATTTGTGTTTGGTAAAAAAGTGATTCTCTAGGGCCATAATCAATCCTTATCAGAAATGATTCTTTTCTATTTTCATTTCTCATTTTCCTTCTCACACTCATTAGTCGCCGATTGTGCCGTGATCTGTCGCCCGCCGGCAACCACCTACCGATTGCCACTGCCTACCAATCACCGATCTCCGAACACCATTTGGTAAATTTGCCAAAAGTATAAGTAGAATATCAATCACTGGTCGGTGGACAGTTGCCGGCCGCCGCCGATCCCCGAGCGCTGTTTAGTAAACTTGTCAAAAGTAAAAATAGAATGAGGGCGCGTTTGGTAAATATAATTTCTAATTCTCTGCTAGAATTGCGAGAATAAAAAATTCTAACAAGAATGATTATCAAACGAGCCCTAAATTTGTTAACTAGGAGCCCTCTCACTCTGCTAGATCAACGACACCCTTGCTTTTTATCTTGCAAGGATCACACTCCCCTTTCGATTGATCATATTTTAGGCATTGATGTCCTAGAACCAGCTTTAGAGAAAATGAGACAAATAGTCTCTCAACTTTGACCTAATATGCAATGTGGTCTCTGAATTTTAACTCATTGTGCAATGTCGTCCTTGAACTTTCAATTTATTTCATGTAGTTCTTGAACTTTTGGTATGTATACAATTTAGTCCCTAAACTAATTGAACATTTTCATATAGTTGAGAGACTAGATTAAATATAAATCAAAAGTTTATGAACCACATTGAACAAATTAAAAGTTCAGGACCATGTTCAGAAGCCATTTGTGTATCTTTGCTCCCCCATACTGGAAAGGTTGGATTGAAAGCCTTTACATGTTGCAGTAGTCACCAGATGATTCTAAAATCACATGCACAACTTCAGTTTGTTAACGGTACACGGTTCTTATGCTCCTGAAGATGAACATAAGCACAGATAAAAGAAAAGAACATATATCAGCCGGCAAAATGAATTTAGAGGCCAGTAGAGCTTTCAACGAAGCCAGAGGTGCCGAAGTTCGTTACTTCAGACATGGAAGAGCTAAAATTACATATATCATGTCTCATACATAAACACAAGTACAAGTAGAAAGGCCACCAAAGTTCCAATACTGCTGTGGAACTCGGGCAGATTTTAAGTCATGCCTCCAAAGGTTTCAGAGTTTCCACATTCCAGAAGACTTACGCAACTTCTGCATGGAACAGATTAGGCAACTAATGGGAGGATTGATTTGTTTGCCATGATTAGTCTGGAAAGTCCTCATCTATAAAGTATCGACTCCAGATCCTCCAACAGTCTTGCTCATATCATCGAGATTAGTTTGACGCGATAGACCCCGATGCTCGTGCTCTTTCTTTGACAACCGGTTCTGGTCCCGAGGGAGAATGAGAGTCAGGAAAGAACATCATCAGACAGAAAAAATCAGTATCATGAACTATCCTAATTGTGCAACATACAATTGACCCACCAGAAAAGGAAGAAACAAACAGGGTCGGCTAAATAACCCAAATTTAAAGCAGGAAGAGGCAAAGAGGAGGTAAAAAGGAACTGCACGATACAGACACAGAGAACTAAGATGATGGGACAGATAAATGTGGGTTCTTCAACCATTCATATATCAAGAGAACTGCCTACATAATATATTTTTCACCACATAACCATGAATAGACACTAGGGGTCGAAACACCTAGTGAGGGCAGTCCTGGGAATAGTCAACTGCCTTCATAATTTTGATGACTTTCATCCAGACAAATCATTAGTGTTGCAAAATTATCTCAGGAAATCGCAAGAGAATGAGTGTTTTCTGTATGAGTACCCAACAAGTCACGGTCACATCAAGCTTAAACTAAGATTGCGAATTCAGAGAACAGCGATAAGAAATCTGGATATACAGATGGCACCGGAAAAAAAATTGTGTCACCAAACATGCAGGGCAGTACTTTAGGATGGGAAGAGCTCAATCATGCCAAACAGCTTTCCATCCTTAAGAGCTGATTGCTCACAACAAAATAAACACAGCCAGCTTCAGGGTCAAAGAAGAAGAACCAACTAACAAGCACATTATACTAAGAACTTAAAGGAAATCCTTTTTAGGTTTTACAAAGTTAAAAGCGAATTGTAAGACTATCATATATCCTGCGAAGCAAAGTCACAAGCAACCTCATTCCCAATTCAGCAGGCACTTCAGTCCAATAATAAAGAACTTAGAGCCTCACTATGAATGTCATCACTAAAAGTAGCAGCATAGTGCTTACGGGAAATGAGGGCCTTTGGCCTGGTCTTGAACAATATCCGTTGCCTGATAATGCCAATAACTTCCAGCTCAACCTTGGATGAATCGGCTGAATCAGTATTAGAGCTTTGCTCCACATCCACGAGTTTTACTTTCTTCAATACCAGGAGTGGTTTCTTCAGCGTTACTTTTGAGCCCGTCAATTCATGATAGCCAACAGTAAAAGTGTAGACTTCCTGATTTTAGAAAACCCAACACAACAAACTTAAATTTTGGTATGTGAAGACAGAAGAATCAAAATAGGCTGAAATTTTGAAAACAAACTGAAAAGTCGCAGATGATTTTCCAGTTACTCTGTTACAAGTTACAACAGCCAAAAGTGAAAGCAAGACCAAAGATGCGGCATTTTTTTTATTTTTTTTTTGCGTGGTACTAGATCGTCAAACAGAAAGAAGCAAACCCTAAGACGCTTCGATAAAGATGGCATTGGCACGAACCTGTGACGAAGGACGACAAAGCTTTCCAATCTCAAGGTTTTGCAGCTGATCTTGGAACGAAGGTTGAACTTCAACCACACCTTGCAATTCGATGATGGCCCACTCAGGGCAGCTTCCATCCCCACAACTACACTTCAGTTGAATTTGCATTTGTGTCGTACCTCCCTGCAGACGCAGAAATGCCATGGATCAATTCATATTAAGCAGACATTCAGAATCTGACAAGACTGAGATCATTATCCACCGCCGGCTTCCAAACTCATTTTATTCGGAACGCCTGCCCACTATAGCTAGCAAAACATTCGCTGGTAACTGGAGAGAGAGATCACCAATTGGAGGCAATAACAAGCCACCGAGACAGACCGAGACCAACCCCATTCGACATCACCTAGTTGCTCCACGACTCGATACCTTGGGATTTACGAGTCTGATAAAGCATTCAGCAATCTCATTCAATTACAGTACTGAAAAAAATCTGCAATTCCTAATTAGCCCACCCGCCAAAATTGCGAGCAAGCAACCAGTAGAACATCCCCCATCATATAGCGTACGAGAATTGGAAAAAAAAAAAAAAACGAGAAGAAGAACGTAAGAAAGCAAGAAAGGAACGATTTTTCTCGCGAGTTACACCCGCTCGGTTACTTAGGGTTGAGCTTGAGAGGGGACCTGAGAGATCGGACTCAATGAGCGCCGCCGGAGTCGGAGATGCGAAGGTCACCGCCGTGAAATTTTATTCGGAAGCGCGCGAACTGGAAGTGAAAGGGTTTCTGGTTTTCTGGTTCCCCGCCAAAGTAACTGGAGTTTCGATTTTCTTGTTCTCTTGTGTACAGCTAAAATATCCAACATGAAAAAAAATAAAAAAAAAATTATATCCAACAGGATCTATATCGAACAAAGTTGCACTTGGAATTTTTTTTTTTTCTTCTAGAATCGTCAACTTTTTTAATCTCCCTAATCGTATACTAAACTGGCGTAACCTTGTTATTCGAATCTTAATTAAAGCCGATACTGTCTATCGAAATTGATGAGCTAACAAGGCACTTGGCACCCAATTTTGTATGTAATTTTATGGGTGTAAGAAATGCCGCTCAAATCGAACCAAACAAACCCGAACAAAATACTTTGGGCCTTCCCGAAACAGGTTTCCTTTCGGTTCGGGTAGCAAGCAAAACAATGGGTTTCCGACGGTTCAGCTCGTTTCTAACAGTGACCCGATCCAATCGTCGGACCTTCACCTCTTAGTTGCTAGCATTAAACCAGTTACAGCATCAGAGTCGTTTGCCATTTCCTCACATTTTCGGGATAAAGAAAAGACAGCAACGATCGCCGCTCTTCCTTTCTACCATGACAGAGCAATGGATCTCTTCCACATTTTCTCTGCAAGCACGCAGATCACGACTCGCCGCAGTCATTTTCTAGGAGAAACGATGGAGTGGATTTGTAAGGAGTTGCCGTTCTGAAGAGTTGAAGCCGCCCCCAAAGAGCGAAATGGCGAGCCTCACGATCGTCGCAAGCGCCTGTGAAGTGGCCACACTGGCGACCGCCATTGCTTCTCGTCCTCGCCCCTGATCTTTTGAGAAGTGATGGAGGCTGTTACTTTGGAAACCCTGATATACCGACCCGATACAAGCCTTCCCTCCACCCAAAGAACAAAGATGGAATAACCCTGATGATCTTAGAAAGAGAAGACAGCATAACCTTGGTGCAATGCAGCTAATTAGACATCCATGGCGTAGAATTAAGTGAACCTTTGTACTAAATCAAATGGACACTTGCAAGTTTAGCCACAGCTTTATCTCCCAAAGGGTAAGGATACCCAGCAGCGAGAGGACATAATGCCGGACTGAAGAAACTAAAAGTTACCACTTGGGACCTCTTCGATTATCCAGATTTTATGGTCATAATACAGAGCAAGCATCCTCATGAGCCTACCAAACAAAATGCCTCAAGGAGCAACAACAGGTACTTCTTGGAGAACCCACACTACCCTCTTTATCTATGAGTCAATGCTAAGTTAAATGAATAATGATTTGGTTCAACAAACAAAAGGTGCATCTGTGAGGGCAGCAACTGCGGAAAAAAAACCACAATGGGAAACGCCCAGTACACCGTTCCATGGCGACGAGAGATTACAGATTACAACAAGGTGACATGTCAGACTAGCTAGAGAAATCAATACAAAAGACTTAACCTTTCAGGAAGCATTTGCATCCAGAAGAGAGCTTATGAACCTGCAGCAGAAATGATGGAGAGAGTTGATGAACCCACACTAAAAGCTCACTATTCTGGCTCAGAAAAGCACGGTGAATCAAAGGTCGAAACTTTCTGCTCTAAATGTTTCTCCTACCTGTACAAAGTCATTTGATTAAAATGGGATAGCGGTTTCGCCCTATCTCTGGCATTTGTTGCTTCTGTCCTGACGGTGTTGGCGTCGAACACTTCCACTTGATCGTTGGAAATCAACATTACCGGTATGTGGCGCCGCAGGCACTAACCCCGCTTGAGGTCTACAGACAGGCTTAACTGCCGTGTCAGAATGCTGCCACAACAAATCAGTTCGACAAAAGTTATCTAGACCAGCATTGGACAAATTCAAGTCACTAGCTTCTTGCATTTGTGATGAACGCATCTGTTGCTGGATCAGGTCATGTACGTCCAAACCATACTCCACAGGAATCGCACCAGTGAGAGTTTTTATAGCGAACTCAATGCACGGATCCGCCCATGAATCCCTGAAAGGTGAGTTCAGGGAGGAGCCTGGCACATCACCAGCAGTTTCTTCAGCACTAACTTTCCCTGTATGCTTTTCTGGCTGTGCTAGTTTTTGAAGAGGCAGAACAGCACCACACCCCTGCTTTTCATTGTCCTCTTCCCCAGTTTCCATGTTCTCACCATGCACATTTCGGTGAGCCAAGTCCCCTAAAGAGTTCCCACTATTGCTGAATTCAAGTGCATTCTCGGTGGAAGTATCAAAACTTATACCAGTGAGAGTTTTTATAGCAAACTCAATGCATGGATCAGAAAGTATATCCTGAGAAGGTAGATCAAAAGGCAGTACCGGCTTCTCTTCAGATTTATGAATAGATGCAACATTTCCAGGACGTTCACTTGCAATAGATAAGCTCTCCTGTTGTGATGGTTTTGTGCCTCCTTGTTTCTTTTTATCGTCTTCCTTGTTTCCTTCCGAGTCTTCAGGATTTTCTTTGCAAGCAGCCACCACCTTGGAAGGATCTTTAGCTTCCTCAGCTTCGCCAGTGCATTTTGTGTCTCGTTGCAGCCCAAGCTGATCCATAGTTTGAGGTTCCAGAGCAATGCCACTACCACTTGTGGTACCTTTAGCCTGACTAGCTTCCTCCTGATTAACATTCTTTGCTGGGCTTCTAATTGCTCTCACTGTTGTTATTTCCACTGTGGGATCAACAGCAATGCCAGCAAGTCGTCTTGAAGCTCGCCGAGGCACATCAATCTCTTTCTTCTTCTTCCGGGATTTTTGGATGGAAACTTCAGTCTCTTTGTTTCCTTCAGCCACCACCATATTCTGCGAATGCTCCTCAGAGAGGGCTCTGCCTTCAAGAACTGGAAGATCCTTTTCACTGCAGTTGCTCTTCTCTTGATTCTGCTCTAGACCTTCAGCATCCGAAAGTCTTAAGCTACCGAAATTAGTTCCCTCCCTGCCCACATCATCTACAGAAATTCCACAAGCTGCAAGATCATGATTAGGTTGCCTTGTTTATAACATATAAAGATAGGGAATAAGATGCTTCAAGTACAATGGTGATTAGGCTTACATCCAGTTACGGGCATGACTTCTTCAGGATGGTCAGATATAGACATATGTTCATCTGTCACACGTTCACTCTGTTGCAATCCCTGATCATCTGTACTTTCGGTTTCAGCAACCAATTTCTGCTTCTTGGTAACAACAGGTGACTAAGGCAGAAACAAAAAGACAATACGACAGATAAGTCCAAATCTTACAAAAATCTGGATGAGATATCAACTTGCAATCTAACAACAAGAACTAATCTCAGTAAAGCGGAGTAAATACGATATGCAAGGCTAAGAATTAAAGCATCCACACTGTCAAGAAAAGCATGCATTACACCAATCGAGCTGAATGAAAGAACCATAGGTCATGGTCATCAACTCAACACCACCTATCTAAATTTTTTCCAAGGTTAACTCTGACACCTGTGAGTAGCACAATTCGTTTGAGATATGAGGACGAAGGTACTGAGGTAGGGTAGTGACAGTCTATGTATGAACAATTACGAGACATTTCTTTCCATTTCCATCTTTTAATCAAATCAGGTGCTCCATGGATCTGTCAAATACATGTTGAACTCGATAGTAAGATTCACATCCTTTTGATCAATTGACGTTAGACTCGAATTCGTTCTCTGTTCCTTAAAGAGATTCAATTAGTAAATATCAAATCGAACAAAATAGACAACCACAGTACTGACAACGATTTGAAAGAAAGAAACCAATCCGACCAACCTGGACTGGACAACAGGTTGATCCAGCCAGTCTCAGTTGGTTCCTCAATTATAACTCTCTATTTCTTCTCGTCATCCTTATTCTCCGCTTTAAAATGTATCGTTATGTGACAAACAACATATCTAGAAACCAACCCAAACCCAAATACGTCCAACGAACCTGAACTTAGACCTCGACCCAAACCAGACTAAACCCAAAGCTTCCCGTCTAGTCTGGTAGATTTATCAGGATAATCAGTTACAGGTTTCATGTACGATACCCTTAAAACTCTCTATCTCCAATAGATATCCACATCTGCAGGTAAAGTAATAACGTCTTCATTAATCCTTATGACCACCATATCTCATAACGCCACGATTCCCAAATAAACAATGCCGCAAAGATACATTTCTCTGTTAAAGTCTTGAATCTCAATCGATTCAATCAGCCGAAACATAAAAAAAGAAAGATGTATGTAACACTATTTTAGTAGTTATAGCCACATAGAGTAGGAAATAATAAATCAAATCACAAAGAACTTGACATATTTACAAGTGTTCCAAGAGTTTAGCCAGCAGTACTAAATCTTAGCTATTAAGGGCAACAACATAGCAATTTCTCAATAGAGTAGATCACATACAAATGATGTGCCATTTGAGAACTGAGGTATTCATGTAAAGCAAAGGGAAATTAGAAGTTGACTGATGGCAAAACAAAAACTTCATACTCACTCACAGTGATTTTGCTGTCTTCTAAATCAGCATCAATCTCATCTCTGTCTGGGGGCTTTAATGCAAGCCTCCCAATGTCTCCAGTTTCAAGATAGCGACGAACATCTTTCATCGAACGGAATACATATCCACTCACAGGGTCAGTGTAGTACTGCATAAATTGGATGCCACTTCAGAAACAACCATTTCCAGGGGCTCAGAACGCAAAAATGAGATGGTTTTATATCTAAAAGAAAAGCATGAAGGATAGTTCATGCATTGCCTGCTTGGATTGCATCGAGTCTGAGCTAGACATAAAGGAAGATTAAGCTATGATGCAAAGCCATGGTAGAAGGATAATGAATTTTAAAACATAAAAGGTGATGGAAGAGACATACAAAAGATTGGAAACTAATACCACTCAAGTATGAGCACAACAAGAGATGAGATCAAATACCGGATCTCTCCTGATGATAGTACCATTCTTCCTTTTAACTTTCATTTCTTTGGTCCATCCCTTGGGTAACCCTTCTGCCAAAACCTTTTCAACTACAACCTAGATTGCTTGAAAAGTCAAAACCTTAAATTAGAAGAGAATGATGATAATACAGCACAATCATCAAAACAAGACGATGGAAACAACTTTTTGACGAACATTTACAGTAGGCTGCTGACGCTGCGCTCTGCTTTTCTGCCTCAAACAAGGAGAGGCACTTTCTATCTTGTTTTCATGAGCTTCTTTTGCAGATTCCTCAAGGCTGAATATTTTCTCCTCTTTGAAAGTAGAAGAGCTGATCCATGGAGTGTCACTGCAAACATCTGTTGGGGACAGCTGATGGCTGCTTTTGTCCTGCTCTCTGGTTAAAGTAGAGTGTTTTTCTGCACTTTCACTACAAACCGTTTTCATGGGTCCACCAAGATCAACCTTCTGTCCTACGGAAATAAGAGTACAGCTGTCTACAGCACTGCCACAAACAATTTTCTCCCTTTTGAAGGTAGGAGAGCCACTTTCTACAGTATTGCACAAAAATTCTTTTGAAGAATGCTCAAGGCCGATCTTTTGCTCCTCTTTGGACGAAGGAGGGCTGTTTCCTACAATGTGATCATAGCAATTTTTGTCAAATTGATCAGGGTGGACCTTTTTATCCTCTTTCGATGGAAAAGAGTTGATATGTGCAATGCCATCACAAGCACTGCCCACAGATTGCTCAAGGAGGACATCATTTTTCTCCTCTTTCAATTGAGGAGAATTGCATTGTACAGTTTTCAGATGGCGCAACACCTCCACCTTGGAAGAAAATCTGATTCCATCAGGAGAAGTGTAAAGCTGCATGGACATGAAACCTCGTAAAAGTCGCAACTACCAAAAATTTTGGCAATAAATTGAGACATTAGATCTCTTGAACACAGTAATATACTGAAGCCAAACCATTCCCAGATTACCGTGCACGCATTTATTACAAAATGCTTTCATCTCGGTTCTGTGCTGGAAATTCATTAAATTAGCTCAGAAGGAGGAGGCAAATATCACCCACTCTCTCCTTCCTTACCCAATAGAAAAAAGGAAAGTTGTAAGCAGTCATAGACTGAACTAGCACAGTCACAGCACATACCCATTTGTTCTGGAAACCTTCAGAGTTCGAGTGGCAGAGGAAAGGAAAATGGATGTTCTCTTAATATAAGAGCATGGAAGTGAAAACTCCCATATCTTGATCAGCGATGAGCTTACAACTATGCATGGATGAGGTGGCCTTGAGAGAAAAGAACAAGTTCAAGAGAAATGGAAATAGTACAATACTTTTGGCAGGATGGCAGTTTCATAGCAAGAAAGCGGGGAAGTTGGGTTATGTAAAAGGAAAGTACTTGATCTTCCTCACAACTAGTCCTGTACATCCTTCCAAAAGTGATGGGTATATGAATGGAAACGGAAATAAACGCCCTCAAAGCATAAAGTGACGTCTAAAGAAACGGAAACGAACCCACCAATATCACGCCGTGCTCTTGAAATGAGCGGTTTTCGCTTCGATATCTTCAGATGCTAGTTTATGCTTCAAGGGCATAAGATTCCATTTCTATTCATATTCCCATACTTTTGGAAGGAAATATGGAATTAGTTATGGGGAAGATGAACTCTTGTCCCTTTACTTACCATCCCGCCAAAAGCATCTTACTACTTCCCCTTCTATTCCTCACAATTCCCTCCATCCAAACACCCAGAAGCTAATTTCAATTAACAAACGGAGACATTAAAAGCTATCAACCTATCAGCCTTTTTCCTTTTTTACCACAAAGCCCTAAACACTACATGCAACCCCGACAATTCACACGATCACGAGAAAGGCAGGCACATCTCTTGCTGCTCCAACCGCAGCATACGCATCTGATAAACAAGCACCCTCCAAACCCACGTCAATAACGCCCAATTCCAATGGCGAGCCAGCGACATGACCAGTAAAAACAAGCAGCTGACAACAACCTCAAAATTGCAAATTGCAAAAAAAAATAAAAATCTTCCGGCTACAGACACCAAAGCACAAAAGGTAAAGCGACATCCGAGTATCAATCTGCAGCAGAAGGTATCAAGAGAACAGGCAAAAACTGGAACTTTCCCTTCGTTCCCTTGGAGAAGCTAAAGAAATCAAACCTACCCTATCCTTTCGACCGCTCCGCTTCACTCTCACATCCACGGTCCAGCCCGCGGGAAGCCACTCATCGGAGCCATCGTCCGCCATTTCTCCCCGAGCCCTCGGCCTCTCCCGCGCCGATCACCGGCCCTCGACGCACTTCTAGAAATCACTCCCCTCACCACCCTCTCTCGCTCTCTCTCTGTGCGCACGTTGAGTAAAGAGAGTTAAAATACAAGGAGACCGCACAAAAACGAGAGCATTTTGCGAGCGTTATAGGGGAGGGAGGGACAAAAGGGTCACTTCGACGACCACGTGTTGCCGAACTCGGGTTTGCTGCGAATCCGTAAGAAACTCCCTCCCTCCCTCCCTCCCTCCCTTTTTGCTCTGACGTTGAAACAGGGCCCGTTACTTTCTCCCTGGACGTTTTTGTCCTCCTCCACCTCCATCTGCAGACAGATACCACGGGAGGGACCTCCTCGAATTCGACGACTCCGAGGCGACACATCGCCTCAATCGCTCGTGCGCTCCGCTCTATTTTCTCGTTGAATCGGAGTCAAAAGTGGAGAAGAACTTTCGACCCAAAAGTGGCTCACCAGTTTAGGAGGAGACGATCAGGCCCCCCCCCCCCAAAAAAAAGTTCAGGAGGAGACGGGAGATTTTTAGTTTGGGTTCAGGGGCGGTTTGGGTATTTCGCACGACGGTGCTTGGGGTGAGTGATTTTCCGGATGTGCCCCTGGCTCAGTTGCGGGCAGCAACTGGCCACTTCTGTTAGTGGGGACTGGGGGTTGCGTGCGCGACTGCGCGTGCGTGCGTGCTTTTCAGACAAATGATTATGGATTGGGCTTGGGCTTTGGGCTTGTGAGTTTTACTTGGATATGGGCCTCTCTTTAGGTTCTCTTTATACCGGTCCACGACCCGTGTTCGGGTCGGGCCTCGTGATTTTCTCAAGGCTTCGTAAAGCGTTGGGTCGGTCGGGTGAAGGGCCAAGCCTAAAAGGTTAGGCCCATCCCAATCCGCGACTTAAAAAGGATACGGTTGAGTACGGTTTTAATCCTCTTAAGCGTTTTTTGCGCTTGTACAATCAAGTCCTCAAACTTTCTCGAATCGTGCAATCGAATCCTCCAATCAATCTTCTCTCACAAAACCTTCAGATTAATTAGCGAAGTAGCATTGTCATTGCGGCATGAAATGTCCCACGATGCTAAGGTGGCGCCAAATTAGCGAAAAACTAATCGTGGATAAAAAAAAGTAAACCCTCATCTAATAATGTTAGTTAAAATGGGTGAGTGAAGCACTTGATTGCACAAATAAAGAACATCAGACGACTTGAATGAACAAAACAAAATTTAGAGAACCAAATCGCGCATGCACCGAAATTTAGAGGACTAAACGGTACTTAACCCAAAAGAATATCGTAACAAAAGAGTTGAGTTCAGGATTGTCGCTCGTCTAAGCCCGCCCAAGAAGTTTATGATGAGCTGGGTCCGGCCTAATGGGCCTCATCTGTGCTAGGCTTGTGACAATTTCACTGGCCGTAAACATTCACCTACGTTAGAAATGGAACGAGTTATCTTTCGGTAACCAACTGTCTTCGGCATAAATAATGATCAAGGCATTCACGTTTGCTATCATTCCAATTACTTGTGGACTTGTTAGGGTCCAAGAAAATCTAAAAGGTTTCATCGCAAGTGATTGTTACACATTCATCAGTCCATCGATTCCAACCAATATGTATGAGAAAATAGATGAATTCGAGATATGGAAGGCTGTTCTCATCCGAAGTTAGTACGGATAAGAGCCGATTCGAACGTAATTGATCGCTCAAAGCATGTATTCCTCGAGTGCTCGAAACTGAGATCAATTTCCTTGTGGACACTTTCTCTGAGACCATTGACAGAATTAGTCTCAGTTGTCTATGGATTATACACACAGCTAAAAGCTGGAACTGCATATGCAATGTACAGCATCTTTGAGTCTCAATATTTGCTGAGCAATCTTTTCCTTTTTACATTAGATTCAAGCTGAAAATCTTTTCCTATCATGGAAAACCTCTTTCGAACATGTGATCTCAATCTCTAGGCAAGCCTGTCATCACTGCTCGTGCGAATCCTTTTACTGGAATCGCTTCGCGGAAGCAAATTGCAGGATGCATCTCCTTCCAATCATCCATCCATCTGGTTAGCTGCAGTATTCTAATGACAACTCTGTCATCATTTATCAAGTGCTCGCGTTCCCTAAAGGGCAGTTTCACTTTTCAAATTGAGTACACCTGCAGATGAAATATAGATCAAAACGAACTTTCGCTAATACTCTCTTCAAGGCTCGCTCGAACAATAGCTAATAATCCCCCTCCCTACCTCTTTGGACATATTATCTCACAGGACAAAAGCCGAAAGATCATTCTAAACTTTGTACAGACTTGCTTATGACAAACAAAATTAAAGAACAGCGATCAGATGAAACTCTGTACAATCAAATCAATTATGAAGTGGATTGGGTCCACACGGGACTTCTCTGCGTGATACAACGTGCGTCGAGCCATGTTTCTCGCCCCCCGATTTGGCAGATCTGTGGATCAAAGAGAAGCTCTTGAAGAAGGTAGGAGAATACTTGGCCCATAATCTTTGTTTGCTCACTCCGTCGGCGCCTTCATTAATCTGACGGCCACTGGTAAATTGGGACAGAGCTGATATCATGCAGATCATGACAAGCAGAAGATGAGACTTGTGAGCTTTCATGTTCTGAAGGTCGAAGAAGACTCAGAAAGAGTATACTGGTTGAATGATAGGTCGGTATAGTTTCGAATGCTTTGGCAGCTTCAAGAGTCTAGTCTATGTATAATGGACCAGCCTCGGTTGAGTTATATAGTGCAGGCAAATCTGGGTTGTAATTAATAATGAATTTGGTGAGTAAAGAGAGATGGTGATTAAAGATGGCTCAGCACCAAGAAGGAGAAGGGACCAACGTAGCTATGCTGTGGAAGAATGAGCACTATACAGAGTATCAGATTTAAAATTGTTGAAAGACTAATTCCAACTCCTTTCTCTGAGTTAAACTACACGATGCTTTGACTCTCTCTTATGCTAGCACGTCGCATGCCTCTAGAAAACTATATAAGTTGACTTTTTAGTGGTTGTTTTCCACCCCCCCCAGAAAAAAAAGTTTGCAGGCCCTTCGTATACAGTAGGCAGTAACTTTCTACCTAATTACCGGATCTTCACCGGGTTCTCGAGCCGTCTGATCTGACGCCATGTCCTGTGTGAACTTTGTCCAAAACATTTGTCAGTTCGCGTACTTACGACACGCATAAGACATGAACTTCGTCCAACTAAAGACAACGGCAGGCTTTTCAAATCAGCCTTTCCTTGAACAAAATCTGAGCTTTTTAAACCATTAAGACAGAGAGTTCTTGGTAAGCAGCAACCATAAATTCCAGATATACTTTAATTAATTAACCAAAACTGTTGCTTGTCTCATTCCTGCATATCACCTTGTCAATAAAAGCAGGCTCTTGAGTTCTACTAGGATGTAACATTTGGCAAGAAAGTATTGCAAAGTGACTGTCCTTTTGCCGTTTGCTTGTTTGGCTGGATGACCACATTTTCAAACATTTTGAAACTCATGCCTTGATTTCTGCATATATGATGCAAAGTTTACCCCAGACATTTCGCGTTCATTTCCTACTTTGAATTTATGATTTCTGACAATGCCTCCAAGATACATGCGGGGGCTGCCAGAAGAGAATGATGTGGGTGAGAAGTACATTTAGAAATAAAGAATAAACAGTTGACAAATCTCCTGAATAATTAATTCCATAAAGTCAGAAAAGTTGCTGTCACCATGTGTGGCTTCTTTGTTAGATTAGAATATAAATGAGATGAATCGCTACTTCTTGTCAATTGTCATGCTTGGAAATTCACTGGTCGAGTATTTGTTGCTCTGATGTATATTTTAACTGTTGACCAAGCAAAACGTGATGAGTCATGTTTCTGTTAAAGCGTACAAATCAGGCGGGAGAAGTGTGCAAACCTCGAACGTCCATTCTGACTTCTGCTATAATATTTGGAAGTTCGTATGATGTATGAGAAAATAATTGATCCTTCAACTTTGGTGGTCCTAAAATATGCATTCGTCATCAGCTGAATAAAAATAAGGAAGTTGACTGCTGAAGAGAAGATGCTGCACTGAGTAGTACCAAGTTTTCCATTCTAATGTCAATAAAGCAGATCTCAGCTTCTTCATTTCTGCTAATTTCTCTGTTTTATGATTCTGTTTGCTCATTCATCTTGCAACCATCATCAGAGTCCACATTTCCCCTCATATTGTCTTGACTTAAAAGCCTGGGATTCTTTCAATAGCACCTACTAAAGTCAAACTATTCTTTTTGACATTTTTCTGATGCCTAGATTGAAAGAATTTCTAACTTCTAATAGTCCAAGGTTGCATTATAAACAAATTGGATCTACCTTGTGATGCATGCCTTGTATCTTCTTGCTCATCCATGATTCATTCTCTGTTTTTGAAACAGAAAGACAATTTATCACCTCTTGAACATCTTGCATCATATACTCATGGAAAGATCAAATTGCACATGCAAAATCAATCGACATCAGACATCACGAGGATGATTGGAAGGCTATGTCAAGATCCACAGAATTGATACAAGGGTTCGAGGGACTACATTCCTTTTCTTTTCCACCTTTCGGCAGCAATTTGGAATCTAGCGATTGCTACACTAACCAGAAGGTTTCCAGTTCTGAGATTCCTGTCTTTCCCTAACATAGGAGTAACACATATGATCTTACTGAAGAGTGACAAACCTCCATAATGTACAAACATCTGCTATCTAATCCAATATTATGTTGTCTCAGAGAAACTGAAATTGACTCTTTAGTATAATCTCATATGGGAAAGAAAACCGATACTATTAATTTGCTGATACCGAGCTAAGTAAATGAGCTTCTCAGCAACATGAACTGTGATTGATAACATAGTTGCTTTCTTACAATCCGCAATTGAAATAGTACATCACTTATCCGAGATATATGCTGAAACTTCAAGCTTGAATTACAGCTACCAGTTGGTTCTGCCTAGAACAAGGTGGCTAGGAAATTTGCTCACATAATGCATAGATCTCAGAAAGGATTCGTCTTTTCCTTGTTCAGTGAGAGAACCAAAAATATCCCCCAGTTCAATAACAAATCCACTACTGCCCAATGAGAGAGAGAGAGAATTCAATCAGTTGTGAAGTGGGTTTGGTCCACTTGGAACAACTTGATGGGAAACAAATATCTGATCCGCCTTGGAGCTCTCAGACATCGAAATGGGAGGACTAGCGGTAAGAAAATGCTCTGATCCTGGAGAAGACGACGTGGTTCCTAAATCAGAGACAGAGATGTGCTCTTCATATGTAAACCCATGAGGTTGTCTGGAGCTAGAGACGTGAATGGTTGCCATAACAATCACTGCGAAGAGAAGTGAAGAAGTGTGAATTCTCATGGGTAAGGAATCTGTATTAGCAGAGAAACCTGAAGCAGGGAAAAAACTGGGTTTCAGACTGGCAGGTGAGGACACTTATAGAGGATCAGTAACAGGACAGACAAGGCTTTTCCATACAATCATAATTCAAGTGCCTGGGGACCAAAAAATTCAACTTGTGCTCTCTCTTTCAATATAATCATGATCACAAAGGGCAATAAGACAAGCAATATTTAGTGACACATAACAAGATGTGGGCTTGACCATGAAGGTTACGATGCACCATTCATGTCTTGATGCCAAAGTTGTCCTTACCTAAGTTGATCTTTAATAGTACCCTATCACTCTTGTCTGTATCATGCCCTAAATGTTGTAGTTCACACTAGTACCATGTCACGCTCGTCTCCTTCATGGAGAGGAACCTTCTCAATTCAGTTTCTTCCAAATGCCCATCACCACCATTCACCGGAGAGCTCCTATCGAGACGTGCCGTTTGCTCATTTACCGTCCGATAGGATCACATTATCTAATCTCTACCCTGAAGTGAGACAATACCAGTGTGACTTCACTAAAAGACTTGACCAATTGGAAGTCACTGGCTGAGGCAGCTTCATTCAAGAATCAATTTTTTAAGGGAACTGGACAATTACTGCATACATCTATGCACTCAACGAAGACTGACATGATGTCTCGTTCGCGTAGTCACTGCCAACCTATGAAAGCGATGTGGCCTTATTGTCCCACGCCAGCCACAGCACACCAACAACGTCGGCAGGATCACCCTCCCTAGTATTATATGATTTACGATAACCCAAATACTAAACTAGTATAAGAAAGTACCCTGGGCAGAGCGATGCGTTCTCTATGAACTAATTCTGTGGTTGGATCGTTTCCTTGTGTTGTCCGGATAAAATGTTCCAAGCAGTGCATGGAACATGTTATTAGATGCCAATTCAAGTCACTCAAGATGCTTACAACCAGAAATGCCAAAAGCACACCTCTTTACTAAGCCAAACCCTTTAAAACTCTTCTTGGTTACAAGTTGGAGTTGTAGTTAATGAGGTCATTTTCAACCGACCTGGAATGTCAAGCTTCATCATCGGTTGAATTTAATTATACAATCGTCTTCATTGTGAGGTTTGACTAAAATAATGACATGCCTACCATCCTACCTGATGAGCCATATCAATCCCTGTTTAAGTATCTGTCAAGTTGGTTGCCCGCAGCTGAGAATCTGACAACTGATCAAGCGTGGTCAAAAGAAGCGATGAACTAGTTGAACGATGATCATGGAGAACCGGCTTCTTTAATTCGATGTAGTCTTCCGTATACTCGCAAGTGGCGGTACAATAGGAGGCTGGAATCATAGGTGACGCGTTTCACGTTGACTTAAGCACACCAGAAGCTGTAGGTGTTTTCATCAAGCTATGCTCACAGCACACAATGCCATTATTTTCCTACAGAAAATCTGGATTATTATTATCTTAAGTTCTACCCGTGGCGAAAGAGAAAACATCTCACTCAATCTTAGAACCTAATATCCTTCCAAAATACTAAAACCGATGCATACGTGTTATAATTCTCCTTTTATGGCATGGAAGTCCAATACACCAGTACTCTTTTCCACCAACTCCTCTGGCCGGAGCGCGCACCACCTACCATATACCATATCCTCGTACATCCTTCTTTTCCCATCCAAAGAAGATGACCAACTAGATGCATGTCAGTAGTTGAAGATGGTATGAATCAGGGATATAAAAAAAAAATAGTAAATGTGCCGTGTGCACCTATAAGATGCGAAATGATGAGACATACTTCCGTGGCTTTCCTACCAACTCACCGCAAACGGATCCAAAATGGACCCTCCCATACCAGTCAGAGAAGGGAGAATATGAGAGGAAAACGAACTATGAAATGACAAGTTCTTGAACCTAAGAGTTAGATACTCGCAACAAAATGCACCAGATAACATCAGACACATGACACTAATATACTGCAGGACCTCATGGAGTCCATTGCTGTTCAGGCGAAACCTGCATTGATCGACCATATCTGCTCCTGTCATGCACCTGTACCATTCTTGAGGAGAAAATATATTTTGAGATACTCATTTACAGTTAAATTATCACACCACAACAAGGCATAATACAAGTCACAGCTCCAAAATCCGACATACCTAAGTTCATTGGGTGCCAAATACATTATTTGAAGAACTAAATATCCTAGGCCTCATAACAGTAAGTTATTTTTGGAATATGGATATGATAACTGAGAAGCACGCAGACAACGGTACTCCCCAAACCTCGCTTATTCAGCATCCTCAGGTTTGACTGATGAAGGGGTTTCCTCAGTTTTAGCCTCAGTGCTCTCTGATGGGCCATCTTCGCTCGTCTTAGGCACATCTTTATCAGCGACTTCTGCAGATTCAGCAGTGGATGCTCCTTCTGTCACTGGGATGGTCCTCGTGATGGTTCCAACCTTAACATACTTGCTCATGAACTTGTACTCCCAGTCCTGCAAAGCATCGAGTTCAAATGGGCCAAGACCGGAAATATCCCCAGTCAGATCTTTCTCTTCAAATGACATCTTTGCAAGAGCTCTACTTGCATCCTTTCCTGCAAATAGAGCATAAGGACCCCCTGGCCCATAAAACATCCTGCAGAAAAATTACGTTATGTACGCCAGCGGATGTTTAGAAATAACAAGAGAAAAAGAAAGGTGATCATGTCCCCAGGGAGATTTTCATAGTAATCATTTTGCCAATTAGTACAAATATTTATATTTGGCCACCATTGGAGCAAACTCATGTTTTAAAAAAGCAAACAACACGTGATATTTTTGAAATCAGAACTTTTGATTAACACTGATGAATTTGAATCAGTCGATATATATAAAAACATGCAGTAGTACCTATGACCAGCTGTCCATTCGATTGAAATCACATAATTCTACACTCAATCACCAATGAACTTAACTTCCTCAAATTATAATTTAGTGAGATGATGGGCCAGCAGAAGTGCTGAGATCAGGTTAGCAGATTATACACAAATCGATGATTCCCAAAACAATTCGTGGCCTCAGGCAAAGAGCTCTAGATACTAAGCGACACTATCTCATGTTAAAGCAACTGAAAGCAATCATCCACCATCCCGTTGTTTGGACACCAAATTGGAGTGTAGCTATGCACAACTATACCAAGCAGCTCACTGGAGCACGTGTTCAATTATGTGGCAATATAATATCATAGACTTCGTTTTCCATGAGGAAAGCACCTGCCCTTCTCTCAAGAGACATATCCATGATTCTCCTAAACATAATTCCAAAGAAGTCCCCTGGATGGAAATTCTGAGACATTCAATAAAATGTTTTAATCCTTGACAACGAGGACGTTGTCATGTAACGGAGCTGGCTTGCGCCGATATGAGATGATTATGAACAACTAACTAGGTATGTTTATTTATTGTGACTTTTCCACATCAGGTGATAATAAATGCAAGCAAGAACATTTAACTGGTTTGGCAATACCACTCTACATGGTATCACCGAACATGAGATATACTTTCCAACCTCAACATCGCATGACTGTGAGGTGACTTACAATTTTCCGTATGGACTATGCTAAAGAGAGCACACATATTGATCTGCCTCAAAGGACACCTTATATTGTACCACATCAAATTAAACGGGCAACCCACACCCCTAAATCTCAAATCATGAGCATGAAACTGGAAGACTTTCCAGAACCCAATGGCATCAAACGCGCAAAAGATCAAACATTGACGACGCAGGTGTGGACCAACAACCACGAGAAAGGGGAAAAAGTAAAACTACCGAAGCTTCAAATCTTCAGAAACTGCGGTACTAACAGTAAGAGTCACGAAAACCACTGTAGCAGCTGCAATTATAAACCCTAACTCCATCAGAACTCTACCAACTCACAGTCAGTAGGCAGGGCATCTTCAATACAATAATCTGTCCTAGAATGAAAATCGCATAGGAATCGGTCAAAAGATCTTCAATTAGAAGTCAAATAATCAGACTGTTCAAGCTTTGACCCGGTCGAGCGAGTTCATCTCAAGACAGTGACGATCCGATCCATAACCCACGACCACCACAAGGAAGCAATCGAAATCGCGCGATAAGCATAACAATTTCATCCGATACTGAAAAGGTCGCAGCATACCTGCCCTGGGAGACATCGTAGATCTGCCCCTTGATGGCCATCAAGAGAGGCTTCTTGGGGTCGGTGCCGTCGTACTGCTTGAGCTCGTCCTCGGAGACCTCGCCGAGCTGAACAGGAGTAGGGAGGGGCTGCATCTGCTCCTGGTAGTCCCTCGGCCTCTGGTGGTGGTCGGACGACGACCCGAAGAGGCCGGACACGACATGGTAGACGGCGAGCCCGAGGGCGAGGACGGTGAAGAAAGTCGCCGGGGACAGGCCCGTGTAGGTGACGATGGATTCTTTGAGGGTCTCCCACAGTTGCAGAGCCATCGCCGAAGTGCTTTGGAAGAGAGAGGGAGAGAGAGAGAGAGACTGAGAGAGAGAGAGGGAGATTCGGAATTCTAGTATCGTCTTCGTCGATTCGGTGCCGACGGGGTTTGGTCCGAAATTCGGTGCGCACGTAAAGACAGGCAAATTTTTTTTTATATGTTCATAATAATTCATAAAACTTATAACAAAAGTTCATTTGAATCATAAAACTTACAAAAAAAATTCAACTTAATTCTAAAACTTAACATAAAAATGCAAATGAGCCGAAAAAAATTTTAAAAATGCAACTTTAAAAAATTACTTGATTGGACCAATAATGCACTTTTGTGACAAGTTTTATGACTTATTTAAAATTTTTGTAAGTTTTATGACTCAAACGTACTTTCTATATAAGTTTTAAGACTTATCGTAAATATATCTTCTTTTTTATGCAAAGTTCGATTTAGTCTATAAGGATATGTTTACAATAAGTCCTAAAACTTGTAAAAAAAAAAAGTATATTTGAGTCCTAAAATTTGTAAAAAGTTCAAAAAAGTCCTAAAACTTGTAAGGAAAGTACGTTTAAGTCCTAAAACTTGCACAAAGTTTAAACAATTTCTAAAACTTGTTATAAAAATGCAAATAAGTTTTAAAACTTTCAAAAAATGTAACTTTAAAAAATAACTTGATTTGACAATATAACAAGTTTTAGGACGTGATTGCACTTTTTGAATGTTTTAGGACTTGAATACATTTTTGTAACAAGTTTTAAGATTTGTTTGAACTTTTTGCAAATTTTATGGCTCAAACGCACTTTCCTTACAAGTTTTAAGACTTATTGTGAATATATCTTTCTTTTTTTTGCATAAGGATATGTTCACAATATGTCATAAAACTTGTAAGAAAAGTGCATTTAGGTCCTAAAATTTACAAAAAATATAAACGAGTCCTAAAATTTGTAAGGAAAGTGCATTTGAGTCCTGAAACTTGCAAAAAAATTCAAACAAGTCCTAAAAATTGTCACAAAAATGCAAATAAGTTCTAAAAATTTCAAAAAATGTAACTTTAAAAAAAGACTTGATTGAACCAATATGACAAATTTTAGGACTTGATTGAACAAATACGACAAGTTTTATGACTTGATTGTACTTTTTAAAAGTTTTAGGACTCAAATGCATTTTCATGACAGTTTTAGGACTTATTTGAACTTTTTATAAGTTTGAGGACTTAAACACATTTTCCTTACAAGTTTTAGGACTTATCGTGAATATATCTCTAGTTTATAATGTAGTTTAGTTTGGCCTGATTAACGTGATGTCCTAGAAATATCATCTCATTTTATGAAAATGTTAAATATCATGAAAAACCCCAAATCGAAACACTTCTGACAAATTTACTTCAAATTAATTTTTTTACTATAAAAAAACTCTAAATCGGTACACCTAAGACAAATTTACCCCAAACTGGTATGCTTGTGATAAATTTATCCCAAATTAGTATATCTATGACAAACGAAGGGTAAAAATTTTAAATTGATACATCCGTCAACTGCCACGTGCCATTCAACTTAGTTATTTGACGGTAAAATTTAACGAAAATTAACAAAAGGTAAATTTTTCACGGTGTACCACTTTAGGGTTTTTTGTGATCAAAAAATTAATTTGTGGTAAATTTATCGCATGTATACCGATTTGAGATTTTTCATAGTATTAGCCCTTTATCAAATGATTTTCTCATTGTGATTAGTGATTTTCTAATTTTCGTATCTAGAAAAGCTATCACCAATTAATAATTATGATTAGTAATTTCTTTTTTCATGACACAAGTAGCTTACCTTACTTTTTTTTTAGTTGAGGTCGGTAGCCAGTAGCATGTCATATAGGAAAGTGGAAAAATGTCGTATTCAAAAAAAAAAGAAAAAAGAAGAAGCCACAATTCGGTCAAGACAAGTTTCAATGTAGCGACAATTAGTAAAGTCTCCTAATAAAGAAAGTTTTATTTATACTGTTCGATAAAGAGTTACTAACCGCCGGCCAATTTTTTTTAAAAGGAATTGTTTGCCAATTTGTCTGTCCATTCGATCTGACCAATCGAACGGTCCATAGTCTTTTTCACTTAAATAGAGGGATCCCCGACGGCCGTAGATGGATTTCCCGTTGTAGGCAATCACCAGCGTTGGTGACATTTCTAGCCTTTCGCAATTTCATTTCATAAACTTTGGTTCTTGACATGTTACGGGAAAAGATTCCTATGCGGGTCCCTGATTTTGGCTCCCATTTCGCTTCGACCGTGGTTAGGTAGGGTGGAGGGGGTCCACCAAATTTCGTAGGTCGGATATCTGTTCAATTTTGCTCCCCACATCTAAGGCTCCATTCGTTTTGCAGGAAAAATGGATGATTTGAAAAATATTTTTTTTTAAAATGATTGCTCATATCGCTTACAAGATTGAATAAACGTAGAATATTTTTGTCATTAACAAAAATATTTAGACATAAATTGCCATCGATAACAAAAAAAAAAATATTTCGTTAACTAATCGTTTTAAGCGATATAAATGATAAATTCTAGACAGATATTTTCTAGATCATTCATATTTCGCGAAATAAACGGAGCCTTTTGTAAGTGAAAAATCACCAAAAATCATCGAGCGAGATCATTAATTTCCTTGTCATCAAGAAGAAAAGCCACCAAAAATTATTTGTCTCTCTTTGGTAGGAGGAATATGGGCAACGCATCAACGTCGACGTTAGATCTTTTGATGATGGGCACAATCGATTCCTAGCCACCAAAGATCTTCAAACTTGGTAGGCTCTTTCGTAAGTTTCATTCAATCAATAAAACTTTTTTTTGACTTTCTCCTCGAAAGGGAAAAAAAAGTAGGGGAGGTGCTCCAAGAAGAGAAGAATAGTGCCACTTCTCTCTCTCTCTCCTTTTCATTTGGCGAAAGAGAGAAACGTTTTATGTTTGTCGTGTATTTTTTTTTTCCAAATTAAACCAATTATATGACAGTTTAAGACAATTCACGTGATTTTATTTGGATGTTCATCGTTAAAACTCGACGGAGTCTACATCGACAAATTCTACAATCTCTAAGGCTTTGCTTGTTTTGCGAAAAAAATTCAGTAATTTAGAAAATATTTTCCTAATTTCGATCATTTATATCTCTTAGAAAAAGTGTTAATGGAAAATATTCTCATTCTCAACAAAAATGTTTATGCATGAGTGGTTGTTGATAATGGAGACACGTTTTTATCCAATTATTTATGTAAGCGATAATAACCATTAATGTTAAGAAAATATTTTATAAATTGTTGATCTTTCGCAAAACAAACGAAGCCTTAGTTACTGAAGAAAAACATTGAATATTTCAAAATAGTTAAAGAACTACATTGAACGTTTGAGAATAATTCAAGGATCACAATAAAAGTGAATCAATAAAAAGTTTAAGCATGACATAACAAAATTAGCTTGATGCTCAGGGGAAAAAGAACTGTGAACGAAAAAGAAGAAGGGATACTTGTCGATTTTTTTTATTTTATTGTTAGTCATGAGCATCGAGAAAAAAAAAAACGTATCTACGAGAAGCTAAGAGATTTGCGTAATTATTTTCTCATTACTTTGCCCGGAGATTTTTAACTACCGAGCCGTATTTTAACTGACTTTTCACAATTTTTGAGATGCGAAGTAATATTCTCCAGAGCTTCTTTTAAAAAAATATTTGGACGAACGAGTGGATCAACCACAAGAACTTATAATCTTCACACGATTCTGAACTTAAACCATTACGAAACTCATGATCAATCACGTGCAAAAATAAATAAAACGAGATTTTTTTTCCTTAATTTATGTTTTTCTCTCTAAAGTATTCATATTTTTTAATAAGCTCAGGCTGTGATCAATTGCTCATACAAATATTTTCCGGCCCAATTTATTTGCTTCTCCTATAGCGATCGTGCCGGTTCAGTAGATTGGTCCGGCCCAAATGGTTCAGTCGGCCCATGAATTGCTCTCCACTTTCCTCGGTTCATTTGAAAAACTCCAGACTTTGCGTTCTTTTCGACAGGTTTTTGAAGTCGCTCGCTTGTCCCGGAGAGAGCAAGAATGGGAGTGAAGAATTTGTGGGACATCTTGGAATCATGCAAGAAAACCATCCCTCTTCACCACCTTCAGTGAGCTTTCTCTCTCTCTCTCTCTCTCTCTCTCGCTGTCTCTGTCTCTGTCTCCGTCTCTCTCTCTCTCTGGGTCGACCTGCTTCTTGTTCGTCTGTTCTTGATTCAGAGGATGTTGGGGTGTGTTTGCATATATGTCATCGGACGTTCTTCGATTGGTGTAGGAACAAGAGAATGTGCATCGATCTCTCGTGTTGGATGGTTCAACTGCAGAACGTGAGCAAGTCCCACAATTGTATGAAGGAAAAGGTTTATCTCAAAGGCCTCTTTCACCGACTCAGAGCTCTCATTGCTCTCAACTGCAGCCTCATTTTCGTCACAGGTTCGGACTCTTTACCCTTCTGTTCTCCAGAAGTGAAGCGCACCCTTTGTCTGTCGTCCAAAGTTTTGCTTCTCCTTGCCTCTTTACTTTGCCCATCCGTGCTGAGCTACAGGTTGGTGCTTTAATTTGTTGAAGGTTACTGTAGTGAAGGTTCGGTTGTCGATTTTGGTGCTACAGAATAAATGATGAACCATGACTCCATCTGCTGAGAAGGTTCTCTTACGTGCGTAATTGAGAGTTTTGGCATAAAAGTTTTGTGAAAGTTCCTCTTTTTGTCATCACCCTGTGTTTCATGACCACACAAAACTGGGTTTTTGTTTACACAAGATGCTTTTCTTCTCTCCTTTTTTCTAACTTAGAAAAGTCGTCCTTGTTTCATCTCATAGCATGTTACATTATGCCATTTTCACTGGTTCATGTAGAAGACATGTTCCGAATATTTGAGCCATTGTCTTTCTTTTGTTCAGATGGATCCATTCCTGCAATCAAACTATCCACTTACAGGCGTCGTCTAAATTCAGGAATTGAGGTATTGTTCACTATCTACTGTACTTTGCATTATTGTTCTATCTCCCCTGATCCAAACTGTATAGTCTTTGGACATCCTTTGCATTGTGTTTTCATGCTAACCTCAGCAAGGGCAGGTTAATCGAGATGGAACAAATCTACAAAACTTAGCTTCACTGAAAAGAAACATGGGTTCTGAGTTCTCACGCATGATCAAAGAGGCAAAGGTTTTGGGTATGGCACTTGGAATTTCTTGCTTAGATGGGTAAGGTTTTTAACAGTACTTAGCATTACTCATGGGAAGCTAGGAACCACTGTAGTAGTAAGGCAAAAAGTGTTCATTCATGACAGAAAGTGGAGATCAAACCTAACGAAGCCTTTTATTTTGCCATGAGATGTAACAAGTGCAACACACACACCTGCATATGTATTTGCATTCAGTACATCGGTTTTGCAAAATTGATGCGTTACCCTCCGGTGCTGAACATGATTAATGGAAACTTTTGTTTTCAATTTTCCATTTGCAAACACTTTGGCAGAAAAGTGCTTTCAGCAACTATTGGTTGCCTTACCTCTTTGTCAAAGAACGTTTTAACTTCTAAGCATTAGAAATTACAGATTTACGGAAAAATAGATGAGTTGTCTAGTAACTACTTCCGACGTAGCAATGGAGCTTCTAGCTAACTTGTCATTGCCTTTTATACAGGATGGAGGAAGCTGAAGCTCAGTGTGCACTGTTAAACTCAGAATCACTATGTGTGAGCACAAATCCTGTTTTATCTTTGAATCATGAATTTTGCATTAGAGATCTTTGGTAATATTCCTACCAGTATATTTGCCATCGCCATGACTTCGCTGCAATTATTAGGATGGATGCTTCACCTTTGATTCAGATGTTTTCCTCTTTGGAGCAAAGACAGTTTACAGAGACATTTGCCTTGGTAAGTATATAAATTAACTTGCCTTTTTTGGACATCTGTAAGTCATCCTTTTATTTTTTTCTTGCAAAAAAGAGACTCGTTATTGAATTTTTATGTTCCAATATCAATAAAAGTTGCTGTGTGAATCAGGTGATGGTGGTTATGTTATCTGTTATGAAATGGCAGACATAGAGAGACAGCTTGGATTTGGAAGAAACTCGTTGGTAATTCTCTTATTGGCCTGTACATCTGCTCATGAGATATGTCACTCTCTTCATCGTTCTTGATGTACCTCTAGACATTCATCACCTTGCACATGATGGACAGTTAAGGATATGTGGTGATTTCGTTTTGCGTGTGCCTGTAGCCATAAACTATGTTGCAATCTTCCCTCAGTTATTATTTGTTAACTCTTTGGTTAACTCACCGAGTTATGATTTTCAGATTGCTCTTGCCCTGCTTCTGGGGAGTGACTACTCCCATGGAGTTCGTGGTTTTGGTCCAGTGAGTTTTTGATATCTGTTCTTCTTAGCTACTGTGGGTTCTCTCCAAGGTTACTTTGAGACCACAATTACAATGGATCTTTATTCATGACATGCTTACTCTTGCTTGATACAGGAGTCGGCATGTCAGATAGTAAAATCAGCTGGAGATGATGGGGTCCTTCAAAAGATTGCATATGGGGGATTGCCCATTCTAAAGAAGACAAAAGGTTCAAAGAAACAGCAGAAGCTGCATGAGCCAAATGATAAGGAAAACTCAATGCCTAATGAGTTTGACGTCAATGGTGTGTCATTGGAACTTGATATGATGCCATTAAGCTTTTGTAGCTCTAGCAGACTCACTTGGGTTGGTGTAATATATTTGGTTATAATAGGAATTCATAATCCTAAATTCAACTGAGATCGATTATGTCCTAGCAGAAAAAGAACTAAGATTGATCATGAAAGGGTCAGAAATCTTTACTTGCAGTTGTCCTTGACTTAATATAGAAAAGATGCATGAGTGATTTGTACAGGACTTTCAGCTTTTACTCTGGTATATCTTTCAAATGCTTTAGTATATACAGACATGCCAATATTTCTTAAAATCTTATAGCTTAAAAGATTAAGTTAATTGTGGTAATTTGTTCTTTCACAGTCTAGGTTCTCACCAATTTCTAGTCACCATAATCTGAAGAATGAGGAGATCTTTTGAAGGTTTATTCTGCAGCAATTTTTCAAATATCTATGTGCATTTCTGAAGCAGTTGTTAAATACTCTCAATTTTTGCAATTCAACATAGAATTGAATTTTTTTATGGCTATGATAGGTAGTAAGCACAATTCTCAAGGAAATGAACAATTTTTGCAAGTTATTGATGCATATATTAGGCCAAAGTGTCACTCCGCAGATTCTGAAGCTGTCCACAGGTAAGAAGGCATGTTTCCGTCTTCCACAGAATTGTTCTTCTGCATCTTTTTCTTAGAGTGAGTTGGAAAATGAATAAAATATTATTGTTGCATGATGATTCAGTTTAGCTTTACCACCATGAAAGACTCACAGAAAGACCGTCAATATTGTGATGCGATGAGGCTGCACTTAAGATTTCAATAGTTAGAGAGGTCTGATATGGGTGTTGCAAGAGAATGTCCTTCCCAGTACTGCCCACTTAATCTCATAAGTAGGTCGTGTTTCTAATTCTTCCTTCTCTCTATCAAATTATTGTGATTAATTTTGACTTAAAGCAAATAAGGATGCAAAGAGATGGCAGGACTATTGTTGATCCACGTTCCATTCACTGACAGGTTTGCATGATCTAGTGATATATGTTCACAGATATTTTGGACTTTTTTGCCTTCTGTTTCGTGACTGCTGTATAGGTTCTGTCTGAAACTTTAAAATTGGCTAAGCGTTTCACATGGTTTATAAGTTAGCTACTGAATAGTTTGAGTTGCCCCTTATCATTCCTGTCATGGCATGCACATGACCATTTATTGGGACTCTTGTAGAGAGTGAAACCTTTCTGCTGAAAGTGAAAACATTATGAACCAAAGCAACTCTTTATGAATTAATGGAGAAGAAGGTGAAAAAGATGCAAAACATTTGACCAACTCGATTTGCGTTTTCTTTTTCCAAATTTTGGTGCAACAGCGATCATAATTAGCAATTGACTAGTGCAATCTTTGTAGGGTCCTTGCAAATCATCCTTTTCAACGTACTAAGTTTCAAGAAGTATGCGCCAAGATGTTTGAATGGCCTCCTGGGAAAACAGGTTTTTTATCCACTCTTGCATGTAGATATACTGATGTTTTCTATGTGCATTCATGCTCTCTTATTAGCACGTGCACACACACATGGCCTCGTATACCATAGATTTGCATGCTCATCTTGTTATGGTTGTCCTCAGATGAGTATATCCTACCAAAGATTGCAGAGAGAGATCTAAGGAGGTTTGCCAAATTGCGGTCAGCATCTTCACAACTTGGGGTTGAGCTTCCGCTTTATGAAGTATGATTTTTCCCTTTGTAATAATGCCTCATGCTTCTTAATATTCTCTTTTTGTATGGTAATACACTTATCAATTCAGTAGGACCTTATTTGTTGAGTCATCGAGAATATGCTCCATTTTCACTACAAGAAATAAGTAGTTCTGAATTACAGATTCCTGTCAAATGTCCTGTGTCTGGAATCATCAAGCAGAGAAAAGTTCTCGGTGTAGAATGTTTTGAGGTCACATGGGAGCACTTGGATGGACTTGAAACTAGCATTGTGCCTGCTGATCTTTTGGAAAGGTGAGGTACTTCATGCTGCTTTGTGCATCTACTATTCAGTCTTATGGTAATGGGCGAGCATGTTGAATTGCTGGATCACATAACTTATGGTTTTTCTATCATTTTTACCTTTGGTGCTGACTTGTGCTTTTTAACCAACTCTCTCAGATTTACTCTAATTCTCCTCTCCTTTTCTTTTCAATTTTTCATTCGTCCTATAGTGCTTGTCCTGAAAAGATACTGGAGTACAAGGAGAAAATAGCTCTGCAGAAAAAACAGAAGTGTCATAAGCCAAGACAGAGAAAATTGAAGAGCGGGTCATCGCTTGCAGAGCTTGATCTGAAGCTCCAGCAACTGTTGCTCGAAATCAACTCCGAAAGCGGCAGCAATCCTAAAAGTCATTCACTTTCTTCAAGAGCCGTAACATTGGAAAATGGAAGAGTCGCAATCAAAGTTGATCTATTGGACCACGGCTCATTAGTTGATCAAGAGCTGGACATTGAATGCGGTTGTAATGCTTCCATGCCCCCTTCTTCAGCTAATACAAGTGTTGCAGGAAAGGAGGTCATCGATCTGTTAAGCCCTTCCCCAGCAATCCAGGTTCCAACCCTTACTAAATGCAAGCAGTTTAGTTGTCAGCAAATTGATGTAATAGATTTAAGCGAGTCAGATGCTGAGATGTCACCTGAACACGAGAGGAAAGCGAGAGAACTACGACATTTCATAGTCAATGTTAGGGATGACACTCCTTGAGTTGCATAAATGAAAAATTTGCAGTTGCTTGTCTTAAAATTTTGGTTGGACTGTGTTAGTCACCACTGGAAGGCTCAGATCAAGCTCATATGATTGAATGACTAACCATATCCAACCATTGGATGCTTGGCAGTAATTACTCAAAGATACAAGTCCTAAAGTGCAGACCAGGCTTGTTTTTCTACCCTGTCTTGTGTCTAGCCATTGGAATGTCAAGCGTGTCAGGCTTTCACAAGTAACAATCACAATGTTTTGTAATCCGGTGTTCCTTGACCGTGCGCATACTTAAAGAAGACAAAAATCAGACAAAATGCATAAATAAGGAAATCCTAACCTGGATTTTAAGAAACGTTTGTTAGATCAAAGACCCTTATTTGGATTTAGCAAATAAATTCCATCAAAGGGGATTAAGATTAATGCTCTGCTCAAAGAAACCCCATTATGAATATCCAAGCAGCAGCGCAGGTCGCTATTTCTGTATGTCAAACTCATTCTGCCAAAAGCTTATTAAGAGAACTGAAGCAAATACATGCGAGTACTGTGTAAATTGATGCAGTAACTGACAAGAACACAGAAAATTCTACATCAGAGGTAAGCGCAAGCTAAATGGTTAGCAATCTCCAAAGGTTTCGCAGAGTACATTGGTGGTTCGAAATTGCACAAAAAAGTATCCAAGCACTCATCTCATATTTACTCAATATAGCTATACAGCACACTATGCGCACACTAAACCTATGATGGACGATGAGCCGTTGGCCAGTTTATTGGTTTCACAAGGCTCTCTGGTGTCTGGAAATCTTTTGGATTTTCATGGATAGTGATTGAAGCTTCTACAAGCAGTGCTTCTGGTGGACCAGACTGAGTTGTGTGGTTTGTGATGCTTGGGGAACAGGAGCCCTGAGGCTCCAAAAGCAATGATCCCGGCGGACCTAGCCAAGCTGTCTGGCTCGCAACACTAGGAGAGAGTGATTCACCAACTTGTACTTTTCCGGCCACTTTTACGGTCAATATCTTCTTTCCCATCTTGAACCCATTTAAATGTGACGAAGCTATGGCTGCATCAGCGGGATTTTCAAATTGGACAAACCCATAACCTTTGCTGACTCCTGTTTTGTGGTCCCTAATCAATTTAGCTTCAACAAGGTTGCCAAAAGGGCAGAACAACTCTTTCAACTGATCATCATCTACCGTTAGAGGTAAGTGGCTGACATAGAGATTTCCATTGCTGCTGGATGTGTTGCAGGAAACATATGTAGAAGCAGGTGGCTGGTCAGGGCAGGCATGATTTGGATGCCTCTGCATGCCACACATAAAGCACAGACCTGCCTCGGGATACAAATTTTTCAAAGCAGAAAGTTGGGCTCGTTTGTGATCGTTCATTCTCGCGTCAACCGGAATCAGAAGTTTCTCAACCATTCCAGCTGCTGCATCTAGAGATTCTTGATTATCTGCCTCTATGTAGACGTGCAAGTCATCATTTTCAGAGGCATGTTTCCCCCGCGCGAAGGAGCCCACGCCCCTCAAGGAAATCCTTGCTCCAGTTTCTTTCTCCATCCTCTTTTGAGTATTTCCGCGAGGACCAAGAATAAGACCAACAAAATTGTATCCTGGGTACTGCTTCACTGGCACATAAAGCTTCTTGAAGAGCTTGGAGGGCTTGTGGCTTGGAGGAGTCTTGAAAGTCGGGTGCTTCTGGATCAATTTCAATATAATTCCTTGGCGTTTCCTAACGAGTTCCTCCCGAAGCCTTACTTCATGCGTGTTGACTCTGATGCCAAAATCATTATACACAGGTTCAGGAGAAGGGGATTGCTTTTCCGTGGGTCGGACGTCATGGAGCACCGGCTTTTGCAATTCACTGTTGAGTTCTGCAAGCTCTGCCTTCAGCTTCACTATTTCTGGGTCGGAGTCGGGTTCTAGTACACTCTCTTTGATGAAGTCGGGAAGCTGAAGGGGTCCTAACAATTTTATCCGTGTATCAAAGCTAGACCACTTAGTTTTTCTTCGTTTCTTGTTCCTATCGTCTTCTACACTTTCTTCATCATCCCCAACTTGCAGGTCCCCCCTAGTCCGCCTCCGCTTTCCAGAACTTTCACTACCATCTCGTTTATCAGAATGGCATCCATCATCTGATGCCTTGGAGAGACCAGACTCACAACGACAATCCGAAGCAGCAGAACCTAATTCCAATTCTGATTTTGGATTTTCACAAGACCTGTGCTTCTTCCGAGATCGAACACCCAAATCATCTGTGTCATCAAGAGTCCTCTTCTTTTCATTCAACAAATCTTCCTCCGATGAAACTGGAGGGGAATCATCTCCTAAGCCCCCAGCTCCCATCGAGTTTCTCTTGCCAACGCCTCAGACCTACGCCAGATTCAGGAGATTCTACAATGCTTGGCGTAAAGACTCAATCTGATCCATTCAACAGGAAAAAAAAAACCCATCTAAGGCCGAGATATACAGCGAAAGAGTTGAGAATTATGAGAGAATTTGCATCGACATCAATCAACAGGATGAAGAAGCAAAATGCGAAGAACTAGACCGGCGCATCAAAGATCTCAAGATGATCATCAATCTACAGTATCAGTAAGATCATCAATCTACAGTATACTTACTGATCGAGACCACGCATGAAAATGAACAAATACAAAACAACGAAGGGGGAAATCACAAAAAAGAATCATCGTTTCTCTTCCCATATCAAATAGCCTCATCGCATTTACTTAAAAAACCTACGATCATCATGCTCGCTTTTCACAATAAATTTCAAATCGCATGTAATTTCACTAATTTGCGGTTCGATTTCTCGAATTACTCCCACCCAAAAACCCAACACTCACCAAGCTCTTTCCCCCGTTCAAGAGGCTCACTCCATCAGATACACTCGCCGCCGTGTCTTCCCTCTCCATCGCGGGTGCTGCCATTGCTCCTTAGGAAGCCGTTGCCGCTCCAACTCAAGGCCAGACCGAGCAGCTATGGCTGAGCTCTGCTCTAGTACAGAGCTTGCACGGCTCGCGAGCTCGAGGCTGACCTCGCACGGCCTTTCGCAACCGCGAGCCGCGGGCTCATGTGTCGATCTCGCGTGGCCTCGCCGCCGCGAGACGTGAACGATCTCGCCACAAATGGGGAGAGGGATGCGAGGGGAGGGGTGCAGGTGGCCGGCGAGGGTATCGTCGTCGGCATTGGGGGGAAAAAAAGGGCGGGAGGGGTTTGAGCGTAGATTTTGAGGGTGTACGAGGACAAATGAGTCTTTTAGGCTGACAGATGTAAAATATGGCATTGAAACGTGAGAAGGGTATTTGTAAAGTTGAGGAAGGTTTTTGCAATCATCCAAAATAAAAAGAGATATTGCATTTTGATTTATCGAACTACTTTTAGTTCTTCTTAAATCGTGATGCTTCTATTTATCCTGAAAATGTGAAGAATCATTAATTTAGTTAATCTTATTTAACACGCTTACTTATTTCTCTTTATTCATTTTGAATGTTACTAAAAGTGAACAATAAAAGAAAGAGTCGTTAAATAGAAATTACGTGATTATATTTGAGTGTGATAATTGTATGCGGCTTTTTGTTAGGAATGAAAAAGAAAGGCACTTGAAGGGCTCGAAGGGAACACATTTGGATAATGAGAATGGCTAGATCTCTTATTTTGATCAGGTACTTATTAACGAATGCCTTTGGCCCTATGAAATTTGTCAAGTGTACTCAATAAATACTTAATATGGAAATGTTTTGACTTTCAATGCGTTGATTATCCATAAGTGATAATACAAGAAAGACATTGTATTGGAAATTACGAATTTTTCTTAATTGGGTGTTTAGTACTTAAGTGACCAAAGTATTCATTAGCAAAATCCTTTCGATTAATGGATATTAGCCAACAAATGTGAATTTGAGAATGCAAATACTGAGTTCTCAAATTATCTCACCTAGTTAATTAGCTAAAATAAAGATACAACTAATAAATTTCGCCAATTTCTTTCTTCTACCCTCAAATTTGAATTATTAATAACTTCTTCAAATTTCACCTCTCACGTTTTTTTCCCTCTAAAAGGGATCTATGAAAATCACTAGGGAATTCCCAATTGCGAGTAGAATTATACTAGAGATACTAACACTGATTTGTGAAGTGATTACATTTTAATAAGGAGGCTATGAAATGAAAATAGCAGCAGGGGATGATGCTTTAAAGGGTCTGCTCAGTTAGGCAGAAGAAAGAAATAAGAAGCTTCACCTTGGTTGATAAATGGTTATGGCTCCACCTTCAAGTGAAGTCAAGACTCATGACAGCATCTGCTTCCTGGATTGTTCTTTTTGCTGGGAAAGTTCTCTCACTAGATGCATTGAAACAAAGAACATCGTATTCAAACACAGAACAGCATATAGATGTACAAAATTGCATTTTGTCTGCACCAGAATATGTACACCTCAGACATTGTGTACTAAATCATATAAATAAATGAAGTCATCTGTGAGGATGCTTCGAGGAAAACACAGGGTAACAATGAACAAGGGTGCCTCTTCGACAAAATTCTACACATGTTCATCCTATTTACCAGAATCATGAACGGTTGAACCTGTTTAAGTCACTCGTGTTTCTCCAGTGCCATGTCCTTAGTATGCTTACTGTACAGTTGAATAAAATCAATCTCGTGGGACTTGGGTATCTAAGATCAAATTATGAGGATCCAATGTCAACTGCTTTGCCATAGTTCTAGCGCGAATTAAGAATTGAAATCGCTTTGCTGCGTCCTCCTCTTCCAAAGCAGATCTCAGGTTTGAAAGGAATTCCTTGTAAACAGACTCCCAATACTCCAGACTTTGGGAAAAACAAGGTCTCGACTCTTTCTTTTCTCTTTCTGCTTCTTGTTCAGCCATTGTCAGCATCAACCCATTCTCTGACCTATTACTCATGACAGCCTCGAGCTTTGAAGCCATTTCAGTGGCTCGATTTATACAAGAAAGTGGTATCTGCAGTGGACAAATTGGCCCGACTCCGGCCAAAGTGCATCAATTGCAAATAATTGAAAGTTTGGTGTGTGGCATGATTGAAATAAAAGTTTAGTGGTCAATAGCAAAGCAAAGTCCAATTAACTTCAGTGACCATTAGTTCAATCTACCCAAGAGAATAATGAACAACTTATCATGGATGTGAATTTTAGTATTGAAATATAGATGACATGATCAATAGATGAAACACATGTAAGAATGTGCTCTTGCTTCGCAACATGAGAAAATACGCAGGAGAATTCACTAACCTGTGCAAGCTGAGCAACCTTGAATCCGAAGCTTCTTTCTGAAATACCACTCTTAAGTTTGTACAGGTAGGTAACATCCTCATAATCAGAACTTGAGTCCGATCTTGCATCTTTGCTTGATGTCAGATATGAAACATGATATGCTGCAACGGACCCTGGGAATTCATTTTGGATGTCGGCTATTTTGGGGTAGTGCGTGACAAAGAGAGTCATGCACCTTTTCTTCTCTAGAAGATGATGCAATGTGGCATAAGCAATAGCAACACCATCATGTGTACTAGTTCCTCTGCCCAACTCATCAATTATTACAAGTGAACGTGGAGTGCAGTTGCGGAGTATAAGAGAAGCCTCGCTCAATTCTTCAAGGAAGGTGCTCCTCCCTTTCTGAATACTATCAGATGCGCCCATTCTGGTGAAAATGCCATCAAGTACATGTAATTTCGCTGAAGATGCTGGTACAAAGGAACCAACCTAGAGACATCAGAAGGCATTCTTTTATGAGGCAACCGCCCTCAAAAGATCCACCTCCTAAAGCAATATTTGCATTTAGCGATAACAGAGCATGCAGAGGGAATACACAATAAAGCAATATTTCCATTAAGATATTTAGATAACGAAGGTGGAACGTCATCTTGCATTACATCAAATTAACAGGACAGAGAAACAAGAGCTTTTAGAGAGGAAGCATAGAATTAGTGCACGATGCTAATTCATTATGGAAGAGAGATACCTGAGCCATAATAGCAACGAGGGCAACTTGGCGGATATAGCAACTCTTGCCTCCCATATTTGGTCCCGTTATAATCTGACAAAATTCTCCATTCCCATGCAAGTTGGTATCATTTGGAACAAAATTGTCAAGTAATAAAGTTTCCAAAACCTGTAAAACCAATCGCAACAGTTGAAAAGGGCCCAAAACCATATAAAAGCCATGCACACATAAGATTTTAGCAGCAACACTTATGAAGTATGGACTCATATTCAGTAATAATTGATGCAACAGGAGGGAGCGCAAAGGAAGAGTAATGCAAACTAATGCTAGACCAGCTTAAGCATATGGGTCTTCACCAACTTGTGACAAGCACAAACTACCATGAGAAGATTGTTAACCTCTACAATCTCTACTAACAGCCTTTTTCAGTCAAAACATTTTGGCAAATTTTTTTAAATCTTTGAAAGAAACAAACTTTGCTCCATGGCATAAACCGCAATATCAGAAAACACACAAAATACATGATGAATTTTCAGTATTTCAAACCAAGTAGTAATGCTTATTTTAAAACAGACATAATTACTCATCTACGTAGGTGCAATAAAAGTTATGATGGGTCAACAAGCACTTCACACATACTGGATGACGACCGGAACATATCTCTATCTGGACGGGATCATCATCGTAGACAAAAATTGGACGAACATAATTCTGCAACAGAAAACTTCAGAGATCAGAAACTGACAAAAGAAGCTATATGATATGGAATGAAATTGTGTTGTTCAATTTACCTTATTTCTTGAAAGGAGAGCTAGTGAATGTAGGCAATCCAAAGCAGCAAAAGCTTGAACAGAAGCTTGAAACTCAGGGTAGTATTTGCCAAATCCTTGAAGAAAACCATCCCAAGCAGTTCGGCATGCAATTATCAACTCTTCATTTGCCAATGTCAATTGATCTAAAGCAGTCACAACTTCGGGTGGATGATAGCGTATTGTTTTCTTAGTGCTGTTTACTTTGACCCAATTCAAAGGAACCTTTACATCTACAGGGAGCTGCAGAAATATGAACGTATTATAAATGCAAGCAAGAGCTACAGAATCACTCAAATGTCATGTCTTTCACTGCAATACGAACTAACATGCAACAGAATTAGGACATTAAAATCAAGAGGCAACAAATCTAAAATGTCTGGCTGATATGCCCAATCCAGTAATGTGCTAAAGGGTGCTTCACTTCGGTTCCTAGAGGAAATTTCATCAATTCAAGATGGATCACTTTTTCATGCCAACAAACCAAGATTCAAACATTTATTCAAGATTAATTCCAAACTCAGTTACCTCTATCAGATGTGTAGTTCCAGAGACACTCATGAACTCCAGATTCCGCATTCGAAGTTGCTTCTGGTACATAACAATCAATGACTCCAATCTCTCCTTGGCCACTTGAACAGCTTTCCGGGCAGCAGTAACCTTAAAATGTATGAAGATTCAGATAAATAAATATAGAAAGAGAAATTGATAAGGAAATAGGGACATGAGCAAACAAAAGAAAAATGTAAATCTTTGAAGGGCTTACTGACCTCAGGAAATTGGCCATCGGATATCACAATTAAGTTGGACAAGTCCCCCTTTTCAGCAGCTTCTTTGTTTAGAACTGAAAGTAGTTTTGCAGCATTGGAAATCATGCTAGATGATGATGCAGTCAAAATCAACTTTCTCAACAAAACAGAACGGACAGACTTTAAATCCAGGACATCTTTATCGAACTCTTCCTCCACGTGAAGTCGCTGAAGTTGTTTTCCAGAATGCAGTATAGCTTGCATGACTGCAATAAACTATAACAAAGATTATTTAGGACCAATCAGCACACAGCAAAGCTAAATCAAAATAGGTTTGACAATCATTAACCTTTATATTATTTTTTGAGAAGATAATTGATATTTAAATTGCCACATCAAGCTTAAAGAACTTTAGAAATTGTTCCAAAGAACTCAAGGGTTCCTTGGAAGTATTCTAAAAAAGTATCTTACCTAAAATGGGAAATAAAGTCTAAAAGTTCCTCCAAAGGAATGAGGAATGTCCTTAATAAGAAAATTTCTAGGAGGGAAAAAGATAATTCAATGATTTACTGCACAACTGACCAGAACAAGGATATTTACTGGCACAAGAACTGGTTTACCTCTGATGCAGTGGCAGTGCGATAGAAGATTCTAGTTATTCCACGTTGAAGATCTGGTGATCTTCCCAAATGTGTCAAAACTGAGGAAAGCAAATAATTGAGCTCCGCTTGTTTTACTTCCACATCCCAGTTCTCATTTTCGAGCACAGTAGTATCTCCTGTTACTTTGTAAGACCCCATTGATTCTGCAAGCTCAGCAACAGCATCAAGGCGAGCAGAAATCATGCTTCTATCACACAAAGGATGAGTCACCTAAATCACCTCGAAAGAACTTAAACAGTCAAACACAGATTAACAAACAAAACTAACAAAAGCACTCCCATTCAAAATCACCCTTAGTAAATACCCAGTGCCTTAGAAGCCTTGAACCATAGATGGTGAGAGTGTTATTCATAATCTCCATCAAGGAGCCATCTTCAGAGCCATCAGAGTTATTCCTCAGGATCTATAGGCACCAAGAAAGCGAAATTCAGCACTCAAGGGGAAGGAAAAGGAAATAAGAAATGAAGTGCTTTAGCTGCAAGAAAATATAATTTATGACAGATATAAGGTCATCAGGAGGAGAAACGGTTTCCGATCAAAGGGAAAATCCATTGAAAACTTCATCAGGACATTCTCTTGAACTTCAGACCAAGTTATCCACAACCTTTGACCTCCAAGGCTCCATGCATCCACATAAGATCCAGAATTTGATTTCACATATTATGTGTTTATATGCTCTTTCCATTTTCTCATGTTTGAGAAGCAACCAATGGATTTCTTAAGAATGAAAATGAAATTAGACAGACAGTCGCAGAGGAGGTGCATACACCATCAGGAACAGCAACATGTGATTGGCTGGTCAAAATTGTGACCTTGGTTTCTATATAAGTGCCATGTGAGCTCTTTTGTTTTATCTTTTCCATAATTTGCTATTAAAGGAGGGCCAAGGAGTTTCAGATTGGTGGTCAGCATGTGTTTATGGCTGACGAGATGATTAAAGAAAAATCAAAGTACCTCAAGATGTTGAATCACATTGCCAGAAAGGCTCATCTCCATATTGCATGGATAGGGTCGAAAAGCTGCTCCAAGACACAGAATCCTTTCAAAACCAAATTGCTTTAGATGACGTATCGATAAGGCCAATGCTTTGACGGCCAAATCTGGCATATTCATCATTACCTTTGGAATAAAAAATGTCAAGCTTAAATAGGTGATAGAAACTGAGAACATTGTAAGCTAATCACTAATTTTCACATGGGATGGACAGCAACAGTGGGAGAAAAAGAAGAAGTAAACCAGAAATTCCATCCCCAAATGAAAAAAGGTACAAAATTTCAGCTGCAGGTGACTATAAACCAATCTGTTGCCATCAAATTTGGACCAATTTATTGACCAGCAATAAATCATGACCAGTTTATCCAATGAATAACATAAAATGCTTCATACATATGGTACCTCCACTGCTGAGCTTCTATTCTCCTGCTCGTTGTCTTCTACATTTCGCATTTCAGTGACTGATGTGTTGACACTGCTCATACACTCATAAATAGTCATGACTTCAGCTAGTGCACCTCCCTTTGTAAAGCTATCTTGAGGAGTATGCTCCACACGAACATTTGAGGCAGGCCCAGCATAAGAGAGTAACAACTGAAAATATTAAGTCCATACAGTCAAGAAATTAGTATGAGATTTGTCTGGCACCAAAAAGATAAACTTGCAAGGCAAAATGTAACTCTAATCATCTCTTTATTCTGGATAAGTAGAACATGAACTATTATATTCTTATGAAAATAATGAAAATGACACAAGGAGGAGAAGATCCTTCATCATGATTGATAGAGGGAATCTAATACGAGGGAAAATATTCTATGGGCAGTACACATCACATCATCAACTAATCCAGTGCATGACTACTATGTCTAGTTAGCCATCCATGTGTAACCACCTGCTCCACTTCCTCTGCTTTCTTTGCAATTATAAAATAACCCCAAAAACATGGATGGCAACCTGTGATTGATAATAATACATCATAGGATAAATCGTGTGTTTCTCCTACTATGCAGCTAACTGATAGATGTATGGTGAAAAAGAAAAATGAGATTAGTGTATTTATGACTTCTACATAACATATTTGCAAGTAAGACACTGTCCTCCCTATCTTGCACCAAAAGCCTAAAGATGTTTCGTGCAAAACGAGCTCCACAAAGCTGCAGTACACAAATGAATTTTGCGAAGTATATTTGTTCAATCGCTGCATGAAGTACACACCTCTTGCAGCAAAGTGGAAAGAGAACATATAGCAGATATGGATCCTGTGGAGCAGGAAAGGATTCTGAAAGTGGGTTACACTACTTCCACGGTGTAAACTATTAATTCTTCCATAACCAGATAATGTATTTCGCATACCAATAAATGGACATATATCAATTCCACATTCTGTCCAGTCGGTAAGGCAGAAGAGAGAGAAGATGCAACCCCGTTCATTGAAATTAAATCTCAAAGATGTACTTATAAACGATTATAACTAGTGAAAGCTACCTTCTTTGTTTGATCCGAAAGTGGGTCTCCGAGTAGCAACTCAGCCGGTGACAAGCTTAAAATCATAGCCTCAAGCCCACTTCTCATTGAATTATCATTAAACTCTCCAAAAACAACTTCCCCTGTCGAAATCTCAATAGCAACAACTCCAATTTTTACATCAAACCCGCTCTGCATGCCGCGTTCCATTTTCTTCACCAACAAATTCTCCTCCACAACACAAGCCAGATAATTACTCTCCCTACCAAACCCCTCGTCCTTACCCCCCATATCCTCAGCCGCTTCGAGCGTGGCCTTCGTATACAAGGCCGACAACCCGCGACAGAACGGGCCTAAGCGATTTGAACCATGGGCCTTAATAGCCGTGGTCTCAGTCTGCTTAACCACACCGACCTTGTACCCAGCATTCACAAGCCTCCTCACATGGACATTAAGTCGAAAAGTTGGTATGCTAGCAGTCAGAAAGCTATGATCCATGTGAGCATATATCCCCAGAACTCTAGCAGCTACTTCCGCATCTTCCCCAAAGAACCTATACTTGTAACCCACTTCTACCATCAAAAGAACATCCGGGTACTTCTCTTTCAGCTCCACCACTTGCTGTTCAAGTGGAGTGTATTTTTTGGAGCTCGACTCCGACGTTTCTTTCTTATGGAGCTTTTGGAGGAGAGAGGGCACGGGGTTATGAGTGTGAGGTGAGAGTTTCGGTTTCTTGCACGGGGAGGCGAGCTGGGAAGAGAGGAGGCGCTTGGAGGGAGAGAAGGAGACGACGGCGGCGATTTTGGGAGGCGGGGTTGATGGGGATGGGGAAGACGGTGAAGGGTCCGGCGTACGCAGTGGCGTTTCGGATTTGGGTGCGAAGAAGCGTGATATTACCTGTTGCTTTTGCTTGCCCATCACCGATTCAGGGGAGGAATGATGGTTTCGCGCGCTTTCGCTCCGCTGAAATGGCGGTTTTCGTGGAGGGAAGACGACGAGATGGGGATCGCTGATCCCTCGCAGGAAGAAAAGTGTGTAATGAGTTGAACTTTTCCAGAGGTTAGGGAAAATGGCAAATTCGGAATTCATAATGTATTTAAACATTTGTTAATTGTTATCCCCATTTGTTAACAAATTAAAAAAATTTGGGGGTGTTTAGTTAAATGAAAGTTAAATGTGAGAGTCACAATATTTTTGAAAAGTGAAAATTAGAAAGATTACTTCAAATCCAGCGTGAGTTTGAAAATTTAAATTCAATAAATGATTATGGTTAACTTGACGTCGTGAAATTTATATACGAAAGCGATGAATGCTCTGGTAAATCGTGAACATGAAGCTATTAACTTGTCATGAATTTTCCATTTCTCATTCTAATCTATGAATTGAGTAGGTGATTTATCATCACAAAACCAATGTCTAAAGTACAAAATGAAAATTGGAGTGTAGTTCTAAAAGGTGTTCAGCGAAAACAACCACAAAATTTAATATGAAATATTAAAGAAGCCAATAGTAAAAGTTAAAATTTCAAATCACACACCTTAAGTGAACATACCTTGTCCCGATGTCAATAATTGATCGATGTATTCCAAATGAGCTATTTAAAGGAAGCATTAGTGGCTATGACTTTGTTAGTAAATTATGGAATAGAAATAAAACAATATGTGATACGAACAAGTATCTATTATCATTTTCTTAAAATTACGTTAAAAAATTCGACCCTATTGTAAAAAAATTTAAAAATCATCTTTGTCGTGAATTTACATTAATTACGTGAAGTTTATCTAAATATACCTATTTTTATTGTGGTTTCTTATAAAAATATCGTGTATGATAATTAAATTCTGTGATTGTTTAGTGCTATCAATTGATAATTCAAAAGAATACTATATTGTCTTATGAATATGACATGCTACAATCGTACTATCAATATATATATAACAGACATGTTACTTCATCAATCGATGAATGAAAAGATATGAATAAATAAAAATGAAAGTAGTTCTATTCGAGTATAACGCTGGGTAATTTCCAAGTTGCAAATACATTTCACATATGTACATGTATTTTACATAAAAATACGAGTGTTTCACGAACAGAACCTATGACAAACGCGAATTCTATTAGATTTGATTAATGAAAATTCAAGATCAATATCATCGACTTTGCTTCGTAACATCGAAAGACGGCGAGTGATTTCGATTTGACCCGAGCCCGAGCCCGAGCCCGAGCCCAAGGGTAGGATGAGGCACATCAGCTTTTAAGGACCGGACAGGGAGGTCCAACAAATTTATCTGACGCGGGCCCATGCATGAAGCTTTCGTGTTTTTTCCCATGTCAGCTGAACTTGTTGGTCCACTTTTATGGCTATTTACTTGTTTGTCTGCACTAATCTACAATCTCTACCGTCGGTGACCAAAACTGTGCCATCCACTAATCCCTGTTCACCTTCGTTCTCAAACGGGCAACAGCCACCAAGAATTTAAACTATGCTCATTGTGATATATCTATTCTATACTTTTTTTCTATGACATAAAAAATCGCAAACTTGTACCCGTGTGAAATGAGAACCGTTAATAATCTGCCTACACGGACATCGAAAAGAAAATAGTGCTGACATGACGCCCACATGACTTAAATGAAATAAAAATGACATTATTTTGGCTGAAAAATCAACTGACAAAGTCTTGATGGATGGTAAATGTGTCACATAAGTACACGTTTTGGGGTTTTTATGTCACAATAATAAAGTTTAGGATAAATGTGTCACAGTGGGCATAGTTTGAGATTTTTAATGTCACAAAAAAATACGAGGTAAATGTATCACGGTGAGCATAATTTGGGGTCGTGCCTTTTTCCCTTCTCCAACTACAGAACATGATTAATGGGGCGATGTGTGGTAGTTCCAAGCATACAATGAGAGAAATACTCTAGCATGTCAATATTTAGAGAAACTATTATTATATTGGTCAAAACTAAATTAGGGACGTACGCGTTTATGTTTGGTTAATCCGAATCGAGGTTAACTTATTATATCATGTCACAAAACTCCAATTCAAAAACTTAAAGCCCATCATAAGTAACCCTCTACATAAGTGGTGCAAATTTGTCCGGAACGAGGATTCGACTAGAAGGAACTTTTTTAGGATGCGAAAAGTTAACCCGAGCATGAAAGTAAGGATTTTTATTCGACAAATATGGTCACTAAAACATTTCTTATTAAAGTGCGTCTAACAAAATATTCCAAGAAGAGTCATTAACGAAACTTTATTACTTTATTTATTCCTTTAATAATTTAAGTTTTTTCTTGTTGAATGGTTAGGCACGCAATTCCCATTTCGAATATTTTCTATGGGCAGGTAATCTCCTATATGGTTGGTCAAATGCGTCAGCGGACGCCAAAAGGAAAATTCATGATCCAATTTGGACCGTATGAGGTCAAGGATTTGAGCTTTGAAGGAAACGTGGGTCCGGCTGAGTGTTTTAAGGGGGGAAATTTTTCGCTCGCTCTTGCGTGTTTCCCGACTCAACCGTCAGAGCCGACGTTGACAAGTTAGGCCTAGAAATCGATGATGAATCTGATGGATTCATGATGGCTGAGAGAGAGAGAGAGACTTGTCAACGTGGTTCGGTTTAGAAATAAGTGCTTGCACATGTCGATAACGGTTGGAGACTTGAGTTGAGATATATTGGTGCGGAAAATTACCAAGCTTTAGATTGAAGGAAACCTAACCTAGTATAAGAGGCTTGGACACAAAGAAAAGAATGTGAAGCATGCACATGAGGTGGGAAATATAGTATAATCTCGTGTTAGATGATTGGAGTAATAAGAAAAGGTTTAGCATAGTTGAATCTCGTTGCTTAGTTTTTGTTGAGATGAATGTATGAGGGTGCTAAGTACAAGAAATTTTGCAACTGAGATGATGTTGTGAGGTGGATTAATCAATATATTATAATTGATCCATAACTCCTTAGTTTAATTTTTTTTAAATGAATGTGGATCTAGTTGGATAAGTTAATGGGCTCGGACTTGGACTTCCCAGGCGATCTCCTCAAAATGAAGGTATCAAACTTTTATTATGCGTTCCAATGAGTGATATTAGCACCGAAGGTTGACTGGTTGTAGGCTCTCAATGTGGATCAGTCTAGTGAATATGTCAAGGAAGCAATCTTGGATGTGGCTCCCAATCGAGGTGGCGGATGGTGTGTTCGTGCCGAGCTCAATTGAGCTAAGGCCGTTGAAGATGACTCAGAAGGTTAGCAAGTCTAACACAAGAGGGTTACACGTGAGACAAAGATTTTTGGGATGCACGTGTAGGGGTTTTAGGTGAAAGAAGTTATATATCAAAGATGTGATGAAAATTGGAGTGGAGCAATCAATACATATTATAGTTGGAGGGATCCAAAAAATCCTAAACTTAATGTACATGGCCAATTCAATTCTAAATCTTTTAACTATGCCAATTCAACTTTAAACATTTTGATGATTTGCCAATGTAGTTATTTCACCCAATTTTAAATGAAAATCGCTAATATGGGTGCCGGGTGTCTTACATAGCATGACCGGCATTAACATGAACAATTTTCGATTGTTCGATGAGCTCGACCATGCATTGGCCAGCTCGTAGCACCTCCTCTGCCTTTATTCCCCATGACCAAACCAACGTTGTAGTTGCTTTGGATGACGCGCGCCACAAGTAAGCCCTTGCAGCCTATCGCCGTCTCCCCATCTTCTCTTCATCTCCACCTCTCAGCACTCTCCCACTCTCGGACTCCACGATGGTGGCATTGATCAATTGACCTCGACGCCACGGCAGAGCTACAGAGTCGAGCTCAAAATGCGGTGGAGCTTGATCATTAATCCGAGCGGAGCTCGACCCATATAACGCTGAGCTCCAATGTCGTTGCAGAGCTTCCCTACATCTGTGGCTCGAGCTCGACTCCTCGGTGGAGCCCAACGTCCTTGAGCTCGACGGCCATGGATAACGGAAAATAGAGATGCAAGCTGCAAAGACAAAGAGAACAAAGAACAAAAGAGCGTGAGACGAGAGCCAATAGCTATTGCTCGAGCAGCAGATCTTCCAATTATGAATGCATTGGACTTTCACTGCACTTTTCCAACAACGCCGACATGAAAGAAATCGTGCAAAAGAGATTTAGTCGGTGCAGGTCATATCTAATCCTTCCCCACATAGATTTGGCATTCTCGGTAGTTGCTTTCCGGCTCTTCGTAGAAAATTGTCTGGAAAATAAATGGGAAAAGACTCCTAATCGACATCCAAGAAATGACATGTCTAATGTCTCATAACTCACGATGCAAAACCTCAAGTAGGTGCCAGATTTCTTCTCAAGCTTTTCCGGACGAGATGCATTGGTCAATCGATGATCGAAACAATTTAAACCAACATCTACAAAAGCTATATCGTGGGACATGGTCTACACGATAATAGAAAAGACACGTTACGCGCGCGACATGCGCACATAATTGAAAATGAGTTGAGAAGTAACCGAAGCGATACACATGGAAGGCTGCACGACCTAGGAACTCGCTTAAACATCACATCCTATGTGAAATGAGAACGGGATAGTTCCAAGTAGGCGATGCCGATGCCTTCATCATCTCTGAAACACACGATCCGCCTCCGGACTAGAAGAAAGCTCATCCAGACACGAATACATCTGTGATCTGTTCGCTACAAATTCACGTGTGGGTAATTAAGATAAAGCGAGAAGTAATTATAACCGCACAATTGATGTTAAATAAGGGAGAAAATACGGGGCAGCTGTGAATTTGTAACCCTAGACCAGCCAACACGTGGCCGATTTGGCAACGGAGTGTCTTTCAACCTCCGTGACCGAGCACGCATACATGGTCAGGAATCTGTCAGGTCACCACTTCCCACGGAGTGGCCTAAAAAAGGTAACCTCCCTGACGTGAAAATCTAGCAATAACTAGGAATTTTTCGAACGTACAAAATTCGAGTTTCGCCACAACACTACGTTCGCGATCAAGAATCTAAACTTCTTCGAACCGCAAATGAATGCACAGCACAACAAGATCCGAATCAACATGCCTAAACATTACACCCCGGAGCAATATATATCAAAGGCATTTCTCTTAAATTATTTAGATACAGAGACTAATTTCAAAATAAGAGAGAGAGAGAGATAGAGGAAGCATTACGGGAGGCTTGGCCGAGACCACGTAGCGGAGACGTGGAGGAGAGAGGGTATCCACAAGCATGGTGAGGTACAAAAGCAACCACCACTTCCTCTCACTTTCCCTCTACACTTATTATTCATTTAATGCCCTCCCTCCTCCACCCCCCTACACATTCAAACATCCCTCGTTCGCCCCCAAATTTATCCAAATATCAATACGTGCAAAATCCCATCTCGGGCCTCGCCTTTTCCACTTATTTACTTGTTGGTCCTCGTCTCCACCTCCATCCCCTCTCGAGAGACATATTCACATTCTTCGAAAAAAAACTTAAATAACTTAAGGGTGTATTTGTTTAGGGAAAAACTTCACGGTAAATGATAATGCTTTTCGAGAAATCATTTTTCAGAAAAATATTTTCCATTTTTTTGGTGTAGGGAATTCATTTTCCTAACTTTATGCATGTATTTTTTCTTTGATGGTAAATGTTTTTCCATTTACTAATCATTTTCAGCAAATCAAAAGTGTGAAAGCTTGAAAACTAATTTGTGAAAAATTCTTTCGTTCAAATAAATGTACCTTACGATAATACATGGATATATGACTAACCCTTATAGTGTTATATATTGAAAGGAATCAAAGTGGTGAATCCCCTTCTTCTTTAAAATAAAATAAAATAAACGACTGGCTAGAATTAATTACAGATTGCCACCAGAATGAAAAATGAGAAGAACCAATTTTGGAATTCTCAAGTGAGGTCACGGAGGCATCCAATGCCACGATGTTTCCTTTCTAATTGGCCCCAAAAAAAAAAAAAAAAAAGAGAAGGAAGGATATTTTATAACGGGGAATTCCTAAAAGAAAATGCTAGTGGGGTCATCAAAGCTATCCACCAATGCATTCTGAGTGGCATAATAGAAATTAAGTGGGAAGTGTGGGGCGATATTCACACGTACAAAGAAAGGTGGAATTCCGTTGCTGCCCGAAAGAAAAGTACAAGACAGAAATAACTAATACCCTGTATTTATCCACATCATCAAGCTATCGAAGTCTCAAATTGGATTGCCAAATAGAAAACTTTTTGGAACTTGAAAGTTCCGTATTCTATCCTCACACAACATCACTTTATGCAATCCTTTGATCGGTCCAAAGCTCGACAACCCTCCAGCTCCAACAACATCATCTCCGCCTCAACTTGTGCCTCCATCGCCTCTTATGTATGGGCTATGAACAACTTATTACAGCCCCAGAAATCACAAGAAATTACAAGATACGAAGAAGAAGAAGCAGCGACGGCGGCGGCAGCCGCAGAACACCGAGAAGGAGAAGATAAGAGGAAGGAGAATCAAGAAAACATAGAAAGTAGAGGAGGTCAAGATCAAGAGCTCGCCATCACCCCTCCGCCTGAGCCTCCCCGAGAAGGAGGAGGAAGATCGAGATGTGAGTGGGACTTCCATCTCTCTGCCGTCGTCTCCTCCGCCGCCGCCTCCTCCGCCTCCGACACTCTCGGCGTCATCGAATTCGACCCGCCTGGCGCGCTCATTGCCACCGGCGGGATTGCGAGGAAGATCAGGATTTACGGCTTGAGTTCTTTGGTGCCCCATGTAAGTGACCCACCAACAACTGCATTTTTGGAGCATTCCAGCGCCTGCAGCTACTACATATGCACTCCGGCAAAGCTGAGCAGCCTCAGGTGGCAGCCCAGCTCGGGCAGCCGGGTCATCGGGTCTGGCGATTATGATGGGGTTGTCACAGAGTATGACCTCGAGCGGCAGGTGCCGGTGTTCGAGCGTGACGAGCATGGTGGCCGACGGGTCTGGAGCATGGACTACTCGAGCTCAGGCCCGGCCATTGGGGCGTCTGGGTCCGATGACGGGACAATGCAGCTCTGGGACCCACGCTGCGGTGACAGCGGGAGGTGCCTTTCCGTGGTGCGGCCCGGGGAGGCGGGTCGGAGTACTGCCGTATGCAGTGTCGAGTTCAGCCCGTTCGACGGCACGACAGTGGCCATCGGGTGTGCGGACCGGAGAGCCTACACATATGACCTGCGCAACATGTCGGACCCGGTCTGGGTCTTCGATGGGCATGCAAAGACGGTGACCTACGCCAAGTTCCTTGGCGCGCATGCGATGGTGTCGGCGAGCATCGACGGCTGCCTGAAGCTGTGGAGCTTGGCGGACGCGCGCGCGGTCCGCACGTATCGTGGGCACGTGAACGCACGGAGCTTCGTCGGGCTGTCTGTGTGGCGAGACGGCGGGTTGATCGCCTGTGGCTCAGAGAGCGACCAGGTATTCGTGTACGACGCGAGGTGGGGCGAGCCCATCTGGGCTCACCGGTTCGAGCGCGGGGGGTTCGTGAGCAGCGTGTGCTGGAGGCAGGCTGGCTCGGACAGGTGCACGCTCGTCGCCAGCGGGTCGGACGGTGTTTTGCAGCTCTTTGTGGGCATGAGGAAGTCATCATCTCGAGATGATGATCGCCTGAATGTATAATTCTACCATTGAAAGGCTCGGAAATGCAAAAATATTGGTGAGTGAGAAAAGAATAGAGGCCATTTATTTTTCAATTATCTCCATCTATTTCTTTGATGGATATGGTATTCTTCTTTCTTTTATCGTTCTAGAGAGTGGGAATCTTATCCTGTTGGACATTCCTATGAAAACGATGCCGTCGGGTTCCTTTTTCTTTGGCCTTCTTCTTCTTCTGAGCAACATATCTTTTGCTTTTTGCCATCTTTTGGATGCCTAGGAAAGGAATTGTCATTCATTGTGTTTCCATGGGAAGGGTGTATAAGGTTCTGAATCATAACTCTTTTGACAGCTTCCGCGTCAGGAGCTGCTGATGATTCTTCATAAAACCTATTTCCCGTTTTGTGTCTCTAAAATTGTTTCCGCTGTCTTGAATTTCAACCCCAATCAAATCAAATCTTTACGTAATATAACCCGTTTCTTGATCTAAGCTTCTAAATTAGTGAAATTTAGTTGGGAGGAAAAGGCGTTTTGCGTCTGAATCGGTAAAGATTTCTTATTCCAACAATATGAGTTCTACACGAGCATATGTAAGAACTACTCGTGGCTACTATTCTCAGGTAACTTTGCACTTGCAAGTGACAGACTATTTTACTAAATTGGTTCCTTTGACTTGTATATGGTATGTAAATGTAGATAACAATTTCATCATTTTAGGAAGAATCGTTTTACTTCCATCAATTTTGTATCAAGCTTCTATATTTAATGTGAGAGAATACAGCTCTACAAAGGGACAAGTGCATCAATTGACAACAGTAGAGAAAGTTCCTTATATACATGTATCCTTTTGAAAAGCTTAATCACATCCTCATTCGAATTTTAATTCAAACGTGTGGAATATTGTGATTAAAGTTAATATTTGTCCGTTTAAGGAATATTGCTAATGGTCGAAAGAGAAGGAGAGTAATATCTTTAAAGGAGGAATAGCGCTTCTCCATATATAGTTGTTTTGAAATTTCGATTATGTGCATATCAATATCTAAATGATGCTTGCATTATGTGCCTTGATGAATGTCTCTCGATTATTGACCATAGTAGTTAGTTTGGGATAATTATCCAAATAGGTTCTAAACCTATTGTTCGGATACCAATTCAGTTTTAAAATTTTCAATTTGGCCAATTCAGTCCTAAACCTTTGACAATTTGCCAATGTAGTTTTTCCAGTCAATTTTGGCCGAAAATCGCTAACGTGGACGCCAGCTGTCCTATATGGCACGATTGGGCTAACATGGACATTTTTTTGCAATTTCTTAAATAATTTTTTTGGAATTTTCCTTTTCCTTTTTTAAAAGAAAATTAAAAAAATGTTAAAATTGTCAATGTCAATATCAGCGTTAGCCATGCCACGTAGAACGGCTGGCATTGATTGGATTGCCACATCAGCGATTTTAAGGGGTATATTAACTGGAAGGACTACATTGGAAAATCGTCAAAATATTTAGGACTAAATTGGTTAAATTGAAAAGTTTATGATTGAATTGACATATATACAATAGGTTTATGACTTTTTTTTTGTTTTAATTTTCCCATTTAGACTTTTAAGTTGAATATGAGTTGTTTATAAGGTAAGACATAAGAGAAGTAAAGTTCTCATATTCCTTTTATCCTATTTATAAACAAGGGAAAATGACACAAATAATTCATGAACTTTGGCTCAATGTGCAATGTGGTCCATGAACTTTTATTTTGTTTAATGTGATCCTTGCACTTTAACTCAATGTGTAATGTGGTCCTTGAACTTTCAATTTGTTCAATGTGATCCATGAACTTTTGATACATGTTCAATCTAGTCCATGAACTATAAGAAAATGTTCAATATTGTCTCTAAACTTGAATTGATGGAAGTATGACATTGAACATTTTCATATTGTCCAAGAACTAACTTGAACATGTTCAAAAAATTTAGGGACCATATTGAACAAATTGAAAGTTTATGGACCACATTATACATTGGGCTAAAGTTCAGGGACTATATTGAATAAAATAAAAGTTCAAGGATCACATTGCATATTGAGCCAAAGTTCAGGGATTATTTATGTCATCATCCCTAAAAACAACAACTAGGTGCTATTAAAGTTTTCCATTCTCATCCATTAAGTCGATCACTACGTTAAAAGTTGGCGGGTTTTTCGTTTCTTTCTAGACATGTATTCTCCTGTCTAAGCCTTTTCAATACCTTGGTATAGAAGTGGCCATGTGGGGTTGTGGGGTTTGGTTTCATATCCGAGTTTATCACGATTTTCCTATTAATCCCCTCTAAGTCTGAATTATGCATGCAAAAAATAATCCTTTGTGAGGTTTCCACTTTATACAAGGAAATCATGGCCATTTTCTTTCGAAATTTGTTCATTAATAATTACCCTTGGTTTTTACTATTTAAGAGTATTCGGCCAAAAAAATAATATTTAAGAGAAGGATCCGCAAGTTAAATACGCAAAGAAAATCTCTATTTCTTCAGGATTATTAATTTGCATTTTCTAGTTCTATCTTTAGAGAAATCAATTTCAAATATAAATAGTGCACATGTAAACTCTTAAATCTTTTGGAGAAAACTTTATTGAGTATTAGAAAATTTAAATATTAAATCACGCTTTCATCTAACAATTTTAATTCTTAAAATAGTTGGCAATGATTTAAGAAAACCTCACATGGTATCACAACATGTCCTGAATTCAAATCTTTCCAGGCTCCTATTTGTCTCCCCAATTACATATTTTCACGCTTTAGATTTAAGCCAAATTCCAACCTACGCGTGAGGGAGAGAATTAAAATATTTAAAAATCAAACCATGAAAATCATTTTAAAAGAAATGAATTAGTTGATGTTTGTTTGGTGGTTTTGAAAAAGTGATCTCCTTTTTTCTAAAAGTGGAAGTAGTTTTTCCCAATCTAAACTTGTTGGTTTTAGTCCCGGGAGAACGTTTTTTGTATATCGATTAACTTTTAGTCATCCAAATATCGGAAAGTCGAAAAATAATTTTTCAGAAACAATTTTTTTCAAACAAACTGACCCTCAATATATCATACTTTCATGTTCCCTCACCTGTTAGCTTAGTGTTGATTTGCATCTTTGTTCGAAACAAAGAATGATACTGCTCATCCTAGCAAAACAACATGAAAAAGATCTTGGCACAATTGATATCTGACGTTCCAGCCAAAAGCGGTACCTTCGCAGATTATCCGTACTTTAATGTCTCCACTAAACAAAGTTCTTATCATTATTAACAACATTCTTGCCTTTGCCTATGCTCTTTAGGTGGATAAGTCCGGGGCAAGTGAAATACTTCACTAATCGCATAAAAGGGTGTGTTTGGTTCGACATTCCCAAAAGAGAATGAACCTTCATAGGCCTTTGTGCTAATTTAAGGGGTTCGATAACATAACTCCAAATGCCTGTGGACAAAATTCAGCATTTCCAAAACCCCAACCCAGTGTAACTTCTACCCAACATTGACATTCTGCTTTTGGGGTTAATACATTGAAAGAAGCCCAGCCCACAGGAGAGAGAGAGAGAGAGAGAGAGAGAGAGAGAGAGAGAGAGAGAGAGAGAGAGAGAGAGAGAAGATTATGCCATACAATGATCCTCACAGACCATATGCCTTTAGACCAACGCCTACTTATCATCTAAAATTTGTCACTTTGCACATTCTAAGAGTTGTGCAGTTTTTATTTAGCTAATGGTGTTCGAAACTTATAAGATAATTTAGGAGCAAATCTCACTTTGTCTCGTAGCAATTACCAATTGAAAACGGCTTGAATATGCGATTTTATCTGATGTATGCATTTGCGAGACGGCGAATAATTAAAGAAGGGAAGTTTGATTACCCTATCAATTGGGACGGATATACCCTTTGAGAATTTGGCATAAAAATAAAACTTGTGAGCATTTCACCTACTGCTCTTTTGTTCTTGTATGAGTATTAGGTCTACCTGAAGATGAATAAAACCAAGACTGTAATCATGTTAAATGCGAGTTACAAGTCTTAATAAACAATTCTCGAGCTGCTGTCCGTTTACTATATCATGATATGATATGATATGATTTGATGCGATATGCTCTTTGTGTAAAATAACTATTCATCACTTGAGGATTCTTATATACATATCCACTACAAAAATACCTGATGATCCACATGACGATATTAAAGTACGATGTACGTATTTTTAGACAACATAGACGAAGGGCTTCAAGTCAATTTAATAATGGAGGTTGTCTTGTCTGATAGAATATTTATGGATGACGACTTTGCCGTTATCAATTTGAATATGATGGTTGGTATAGAGTATGGTAGTTGACATGCGAAGCTTCTTCTGCTCCGACCTGTAGTAGCTCGAGTCGTCATTGACTAGGCTAACAGAAATTAGTCACAGTACATTGATTAATTAAGATAAACAGCACAAAAAATCATATAGAACGACAGCGGGTGTTTCTTTTTCCTTTAAAGACTTGCTGATCATTTGAAGAGGAAAACGACAGAAGGGGTTAAGATATAAAATAGCTCTGCAAGAAATTATAAGTCTAGGTCGCTGTCAACTTAAATAATTTAGTCTAATCATGCCCCTAGTTTCTTGAAAAGTGCTCTAACTTGTGCTAGGATCAAAGTCTTCCCTCTGTGGAACTAAGTTCTGAATAAATAAGATCCAATGATTAATGGAATGATTCTTTTTTCGCATGTAGCTGTTTAAGGTTAAAAGCTTTTACCTACTCTTGGGGAGTTCTTAAGCCAAACTTATATGATGGTGATGTATGTATATTTGTAATGTGCTAATAATGATATGCTGGGTTTGAGAAAGTTTCCATCGACAAAATGGAGGAAAACACGACGAATGTATCCCATGATTTATATTCGTGGAATTATATCATTTTTCATGCTTAGAAACCACTCGATCTTTCGAATCTGAGAACCTTTAAGCTACTAATTTTTCTATACCACTATTGACTACGTTAATATTATAATATACAATTCCTTATGTTCGAATTATAATCTACAGTTCCTTATGTTCGCGTTCGAACGATTTGCAGGTAAGAGCATATCGATATAGCTCACGCTAAATCTTCAAACTTTTTGCCCCTTGATCAAGCATTGACAAAAAAAAAGGGATCGATGGTTATAGAAGATATGTTAAAGAATTCTCATTCTAATCCAGTAGTTTAATTAATCAACCCCAAAGCAACGATGGCTTACCAAAGAATGATTCTTCTTTCATCTTGATCTAGGACATGATTTAACATATTTTCGCGTTTTCTATCCCCTTTTGGGCATGGTTTTGGGATCGTGGGACACAGCTGGAAAGCTGTTGGTCGTCTTCAGGCCGAACGAATTCGATAATCACTTTAATTAAGAGGCAACTGTGGCCTAATCCTTCATCATCCTTTGAGACTACTAGAGACACGTGCCTCATCATCATTTGGTCAGCCATTAAATGTCCCGGTTATATAATGGGACGAACACACTCATGGCACATTACTTAAGCACTATGGCGTATTCGCTTAGTCACAACTTGTTCTTAACTGTCATTTATTATAATTATATGAAGTAATCATACATATACTGATACTTTAGTACTTATATAAAACCGAGGAATGGATTTTTAAGTAGAGTAAAATCTGTCCCATAGAATATCCAATGATGCTTAGGCACATGACCCTGCTTAAATGGCCAGACGGCTCACATCTCATACCCACCACTTCTAAAGAACTTTGATAAGCTCTCATTTTCTTTATTCATCGGCTTGTAGAATCCAGTGAATAAATTTCCACGAATTAAGAAAATAGAATGAATAGAAGGACTTCTGGACAATCTTATCCCATCAGTGGTCCAGGACGAATTGATTAACCTAGATCCCTTTTTTT
>BCNH02000011.1:1177856-1203138 GCA_001662345.2 Metrosideros polymorpha var. glaberrima
TTTTTTTTTTTTTTTTTTTTCTCTTGCTATTATAATCAACCCAGAGTTTTAAATGCGACGATAAGTATAGATACAATCATTATAGTACTGTATTGGCATCTGTAAAGATGAGTGTGATCCATTTTGAGGTGGCTAGTAAAATCACCTGGAGGGAGTAAATAGGTGTTTTCAACTAAACTTGAGAAATTAACGTGGAATTGAAATAAATTAAGTTTAGCGAAACTTAAAGGTTAACTTTTGACAAACAATATACTGTCGGAGTTAAGTGTGTAGGCAATATTCTATCAACAGTAAAGAGAGTAGGGAAAGAGAAAATTGCAAACGAGATTTATAGTAGTTTGGCTTTAGCATGCCTACATCCACTGTCTACACAGACAATCTCCTTGGCTGGATTCCACTAATGAATCAATAAGATATTATAGTATTTGCACTCAAGACGATCATTCTCTTGATCTCAGAGTTCTCGAACTAACACCTCTCGATAATTATAATATGAAAGCTCTCAATGACAAGTGTATATGAATAGGGCTCTCTTGCACTTTGGGATTTTTTTCGTCTCTCACTTTAGCTTCTAAATCTCCTTTTATACTCCTCAACTTCAAAACTAGCCGTTGGACAGTTTTCAGAGGATTGTTCTCCAGACATCTCGTCGGATATGAACATACCAAAAATGGATTAAATAGCCGTTATAGAAGAAATTAGAATCTCCATAAATATGGTCGCCCATACAATTGGAATTTGAGTTTCCATAAGCTAAGTTCCTTGTAAGGAAAGTGTATCTTATTAATCAAGAGGATTGTCAATCAATCTAAGATATGATTTGTGTAGTCTTAGTTGTTGCAAATCAATCTATAGATATGATTTCTGAATCAGGACTTTCCTAAATAGAATTCCAAGCCACATCACTAGCTGTTGTGAGTGATATCCGTTGGAAACTTAGTTTGAAAGATCTTTGGTATTATATGTTATCTTCAAAAGATCCTGTCAGACGTTGTCATCAGACTTTTCTATAAGAAGTCTGAGTATACTATAAGTCTAAAAACCCTTTGTGTTGAGTTTGGAGATGTCCAGCAACTTGACAATAAACCACGTACAAGTGTTGATAATATCTCCATGATACTCCAAAGATGTCATTCCATATAAACATCACAAGGTGATGAATCAAGCCTTCAGACATAGTATATAGGGTGTGACAAATAGAGTCTGAATAAGATTTCCTTAGAAATATTTCATGAAAAACACTTTCATTTGTATCAGTTTAAATTAATGGAAGGTTTTGTTAGTCTTCAAAACATATTAGGAAGATTTCCATAACACATTTTGCTTGCTCTATCAACATCTACATTGTGACCGACCAATAATGTTTGTTTATGGGCGGATTCTACCGTTTTGTTCCGAAAGAACGGATTTCCTTCCTTACTAGTAAATTTGTGGAGGAGTTGGAAAATGTAAAAAAAATATGGCAAGAGAAGATATTCCAATAATTTATTAGTAACTTAGTAAAACTCTTTGTGAAACTACGGACTCTTTTCGACAATAAGCAAAATATCAACTTGTTTTTTGGGATATGTGCAGTGGAAGTCTTAAAACTTGTCACGAAAGTGTAATTGAGTCTTAAGACTTGCAAAAAGAGCAATCAAGTCCTAAAACTTATCAAATTGGTGCAATTAAGTTCTTCTGTTAATTCTATCTAACTAGGCTAGCAGAATACGCTAACATGGTTGTTTTAATATTTTCTCTCTTCTACATGGCGATAACGTGGTTATAACATGAAACATAAGGCCAAAACAACATCGTTTTGATCTAAATATAATTTTTTTATACAAATTTTATTTAAGTTAAATAAAAAATAAGCTTAAAAAAACTAGGAGTGTTGGAATCCAAGCAGTGAGGGTGTAACCCTCACCGTCGCTGTCTCACAATCCTAGGGAAGGGCCGACGATATTGGGGGAATGGTTGGTGAGGGTCGCCAGGCCTTGGTCAACGGTAGCGAGGGCTTTGAAGCCCTGCTGCTTGGTTTCCAACTTTTTTTAAAAAATTATTTTATTATTTAATTTAAATAAAATTTGTATAAAAATTAGATTCGGACCAAAACAACTTCATTTTGGCCACATCATCTCCACCTAGGAAAGAGAAAATATTAAAAAAAGCCACGTCAGCATTTTCCTTCAACCAAGTTGGACGGAAGGACTTGATTACACCAATTTGATAAGTTTTATAATTTGATTGTATTTTTTTGCAAGTTTTAGGACTTAATTGTACTTTTGTGACAAGTTTGAAGACTTCTAGTGCACTTATCCTCTCTTTTTTTTTAATCTTTACCAACTTTCATTTTTCTTTCATACCAACCCATTAAATTTATCCAGTCTTGAGTGAATTTACTAATATTTATTTGAGTGAATTCCCAACCCCTTTCCAATTACATTATTAACTAGTTTTGAGTTACAAGCTCTCATTTGGACCCTCTTATTCTAAATTTAACAACTTTGTGATCATTTATTGATTTTTTCTTGTCTTTCTTGTTGATGCCTCAATCTTCTCAACTCGCATACGAATTGTCTAACCTTTATTTGTGTAACTTACCAGTTTTTTTCATTAGTTTACTAACTAATTTTGATTTATTAACTCTCTTTTGTGTTGCTTGTCAACATTTATTATTTAAAAAAAAAAAGATACCAACTCTTTTTAGAATTTACCACCCTTAGTTGGAATAATTACCAGCCTTTTCTCCAATTAAGTTACCAATTAGTATTGCATCATGAACTCATATTTGAGCTAATTATCTACGTTCATTTGAGTTTTGTCCAATTACCAATTAAAAAAAAAATTCTCTTTTATTGGACAAAATTTTAGTTACCCTTGTTACTAATAGTTTTTAACACTTATTATTGTTCACCGACGAAAAAAGAAGTATTATCAAGTACAAAACTATAAAATTCTGCTTGTTAGGTAGTGTCAGGGAAAATTCAATTTGAAAATATTTATGGCACATAAAAACACATATGTAGGTATCATATAGCCACATAGAGATTAAGGGTGCGTTTGACAACATTTTTGTTCCTCTATTTGTCTATTTTTTTTGTTCCCTGGAACAGAAATTTGTTTGTTTACGTCAATTAATTTTTCTATTCGTCGGAATAGATCAATGGCTAGGGAATAGATTTGGAACAGAAATAAGAAATAGAAAGAATCTACTTTTTTGTTCTCGAGAACAAATATAAAAATAATGTCATTTTAGAGAAACAAACTCAGTGTAACATAATGCTCGTCTTTATGCCCACAAGTCCACGACCCGCTAGTGACCCATATGGGTCGCCGGTCATTGCCACTGGTTGCCGATCGTCATTGCTAGTCACCAGTCGCTGCCGCTGCTAGTCGAAATAACTGAATTAGAAAAAGAAAAAAGATAAAGATAAAGATAAAGAAAAAACAAGAAAGTATATAAAAATATAAAGTCTATGACATATGTATGGACTTTACCAATTGTAATTGGTTAATGCTATTACCATTTGTTTTGTGTTCATAGAAGTCGAATAATCTTGTGCTCCATGGATATCCGATGTCATTTGCTTGAAGGTTTGATGAGTTTGTGCAAATAAACGCACCAACTTTAGGATCGCCTCAATCCTAAATTGTTTCGTCCTTGCCCATTCCACCAGGTAATGTTTGCTCTTCTTCTTGCAGCTAAAAAAGCTCAAAAGGTCTATGCACTTGTTTATTGTATAATTCAGTGGAACTCTCTACTACTATTTCCATCCATCCATCTTTAAGTAACTATTACATTGAATTTTCTGAGGCTATCTTAGAATATCTTGATCAGTTAAGTCCTTACAAAAGTCTAGCTTTATCCAAACATGAATTGTTAAAGTCTCCATTGACATTTTTATAATTAAATGAATATTTAAGAATAGAAATTTTTAGGGTCGTATTAAACGCATTTATGGTCTTTTTTTATTCCAGAAATAAAAATTTTGTACACTTACCAAACACGTTTTTTAGCTCAGAAACTCGTTCAGGAAATATAAATAGAAAACTATTTCTGAATATAAATTGTTCCCGAGAATAGAAATGTTACTAAAGACACTCTAAGAGGTCATACTTCTCACTTAAAAATGTAATTCACCTCGCTTTTCTTGGAAATATTACATAGATATACTATGCATGATCTTCACCGTTAGAGATTATTGGAAGACAATCGGGAGATTTTCCATAACTTTCTTAATTTTTCATATCTCATAGGATTGTACATTATTGTCCTTTAATTGTGCTTGTTCTTGATTGATCTGATCGATTGTAATTGATAGTGTAATATCATGCTTCCTTACGTAATCATTATAAATAGGCTCGTTTATTATGGGGAAAGTACCGAAAAAAGTTATAAACTTATTGCATTAGTACCAATTTAGTCTTACACCTTTAATTGGATCAATTTAGTCCTAAATTTTTTGCATCGGTACCAATTGAGTTTATCCGGCCATTTTTGGTCAAAAATCGCTGACGTGAATGTTGGCCCTTCGACGTGGCACAATCGGTGCTAATGTGGTCAAATTTAGAATTTTTTAATATATGTTTTATTAATTTTTCTTTATTTTTTTTTCATTGTAGCCGGCGAGGGTTGCGATCCTTGCCTAGCCCATCGTCGATTGTGGGTGAGGGACATCAAGCCCTTGCTAGGCCGCAAGGGTCGAGCCCTCGCCAGATCCGACGAGGGCAACCCTTGTTAGGCCTGGCGAGGGCTTGGTGACCCTCACCTGCTGCTGGCAATGGTCGCAACCCTTGTCAGCAGACAGCAAAGGCTCACCGACCACAAAGAAATAAAATAAAATAAAAAGAAAATAGAAAATAAAAAAGACATTAAAAAATCATAAATTTAATTCACGTCAACACCGGTCATGCCACTTAAGATGGCCGGCGTTCATGTTAGCGAATTTCGATCAAAATTGGCAGGATGTACTCAATTGGTATTCATGCAAAAATGTTTAGGATTAAATTGGTACCAATATAATAGATTTATGATTTTTTTTGTACTTTTCCCATTTATACTTCATTATAAAATATAGAGAAATGGGACAATTCTCTCTTTTGCATATTCTAAAATTTTCCCTTCACTTAATAATATCCGGTGATTTAGATCTATGATGGAATCCTGCGCATGGAATATCAATTGCATCATATATTAAGCCCCATTTATGTACCGTTATTGGTCTTGTCAAATCTTCTTCATGTACGGACAATCTTGTCCCGTCAATCTTTTAACTTGCACGCGATGGGGGAACGTTACATCATTCCACATTTCTTATCCACAATAATTTTTATTGACTTCATATCAAACGTGATGTATTTTACCTAATAACGCGAACTTTCAAATTCGATGTCTTTACGTATGTCGGTTTGGGATGACGAACAGGAGGCAACACCGCTCCTGTGCCTTTTCCTTTCGCACCTTTTTCCATGTACGTGTCGTACTTAGTACTGATTAGCACATGAGTAAGAAGTAAGTTTCGTACATATGAGTTCATTCCATCTTAATTATTAAATCATGTGAGTTTTTCGTGAGATTTGTAATATTTAATGGCCAGGAAAACCAAGAGGTGATGGCCACCACCAGCCTCCCATAGGTCCATCTCCGAGGTGTGATCCGGTCTGTTTTACTCATGTCCTCAAACTCCTATCGAAAGACAACCACCCAAAATTTGTCCCTCTTCTTTGAGGCCACTCTTGAATGAATTCATACAAATCATATGAATATTTTAGTCAGTAAATTGATGGTGACCATTCTTTAAATTTCGATTGGAAGTGCCATCACCAAATACCGACAGCACAGCAACCGTCCCAGGACATTAAATAATGTGATCGCCAAATTATAAAAAAAACAAAACCCCCACCACCACCACCACCACCACCAATTTGCAGTGAAAATTGAGGATGAGTTGGTCGGAAGAAAAGGACTGAGAGAGTGAGAGAGAGAGAGAGCTTTTCATGAAACCCTCATAACCTAGTGAAAGACGCGCTTTATATTAAGCCCACATTCACCTTATTATATATTCACCTATGCCTTATTGCCTTAATAAACTTTAGGTATGGGCTGACTCCATTAAATATTGCAAACACTACTTATTAATTCTTCAAGGATAGATAAGATCTTTTGTTGACCTTAAACTCTTATTCTTTAGTCGTAGAGTGATTCCCCCAGTTTAGCCATGACATTTATAATTTTTTTGTTTGACTAAATACTTATTGGATTCCTTATTTTTTGCGACATAGGCTCGGCTGGGTGTCTTTTTGGTTCATTAGTCATTTCCAACTACATTGATATGAATAGTTATATGCAGCTTTAGAAATTAGCTAGCTATCCAAATCAACAACGATAAGCATGGGATTTGTAACCAAAAAGTTACTCTGCCTGTGTAGTATATAACATGTCATACTTATTATGCGTGTCTTGGTAAGTTTTACAAACCATGTGACAAAGGGACTCATGAGAATATTAATTGGCAGAGAATCAAGTTAAATTACGTACAAAAGTAGATGGAGAAAATCATGTTGTGTACATAAATGTGAAGTATATACTTTATCGCTGCATTGAGGGGATGGTCTCTGAAAACAAAACGTAAACCTAGCGGTGTGCATTTATATTCTTCTTACAAAGTGTTAGATTTAAAAAATATTAAACCACACCTTCTTCTAATAACTTAAACTTTTAGAACAGTTGGCAGTGGTCCCATAAAATCTCACATGATATCAGAGTAGGAGGTCCTGAATTTAAATTTTTTGAAGTTCCTATATAAAATATTAAACAACGCCTTCTTCAAATAGCTTAAGCTTTTAAAACAGTTGGCAGTTATTCCACAAAATCTCATACAAAGTGGTCTGAAGTATGCTTGCCCAAGAGTGGTGCATGGTAATCATTATGGAGTAGAATTTCTGTTCTAGAATGACTTCTGGAATAGAAATGCATTTGTTAACGCATTTTCACTATTCTACTTCTGGAGCACTTTTTCCACTTCTGGAGTAGAAATGCGTTTGTTAAAACTAGTTCTTTTTTTATTTATTTCAGAATTCATTTTCTATTCCAGAATGAGTTTTGAGTCTTAAAAAAGAAGTAATTTTTTTTTACTTCTCTCTTCCAGAATGAGTTTTGGACACCTAAACATTTCGTATTTGTACCAATTCAGTTCATTTGGCCGGCCGGCACTGACGTGACGTGGCTCGCCGGCCGGCCAAAATAATAATATTTTATATTTTCAAAAATTTTATATTTATATTTTTTACTTCTTGCTAAGAAGTGTGGCCAGCGAGGGCCGCAAAGCCCTCGCCGGGTGGCCAAAATAATAATAATATAATAATTTTAATAATTTTAGTAACTATTTTTTAAATTATTTTATTTTTTCCTTCTTGCTTAGAAGTGTGGTCGGTGAGGGTGAGGGCTGCAAAGCCCTCGCCGATCAGCTAAAATAATAATATTTTAATATTTTAATATTTTTTTTTAATTATTGTTATTTTTAATAATTATTAAATTTTTTATTTTTTTATTTTTGCTTAGAAGTGTAGCCGGCGAGGGCGAGGGCCGTGAAGCCCTCACCGTTAGCCAAAATAATAATATTTTAAATATTTTAAATTAAATTTTTTATTATTTATTATTTTTTCCTTCTTACTGTGTATGATGCAAGAGGAAGGAAATAAAAATAAAATAAAATTCTTTAAAAAATTCTTTAAAAATATTAAAATATTATTATTTTTCTTCTAGAAGTAAAAATTTTCTCCTATTTACCAAATGCATTTCTACTCTAGAAATCTACTTCTAGAGTAGAAGTAGAAAAATCAACTTTTGGCCAGAAGTTAATTTCCAGAATGACTTCTGGAGTGGAACAAGGCTGCAGCTATGTAGCTTATTTTGTTGCTGGTAGTTGACTCAGGCTTCTGCTGCTAGGTCTGAGGATCTTACTCTATCTGCATTCTGTGCAATTCAGCCAAATATTGAGCAGTCTCATATAGTATTGTTTGGATGCCTCCTCCTACTGGAAAATTTACTGTTGATGGTGCTTGGGGTAAAGTTCGATCTTCACCTGCTAAAGTGCCCTGACATAAGCTGGTTTGGTTCGCTTCAAACATACCAAAACAATGTTTAGTAAGCTGGCTCGTTATTTTGAATAAGCTGCCCACTAGAGATAGATTGAAGAAGTGGAATCCTTCTTTCAATGGTGTTTGCCTTCTCCGTGGATCTTTCCTTAAATCTAGGGATTATTTGTTTTCTGAATGTGCAATTTCTTGTGAAGTCTGGAGCTCGGTTTATAGCTGCTGCGGTGTTCAAAGAATTAGGCAGAGTTGGAGTGATGAGTTGCAGTCAAATTTGTGCTACTTGGAAGGGGAAAGCTATAAATAATGTTGCTTGCAAGATTGCATGTGGGCATGCTGCTATCTACCACATCAGATGTGAGAGGAATAGAAAGCTTCACAATGATAATTTTCTTTTGTTTCTAGAAGTGGTATTATGCCCAGAGTCAAATGGGATGTTTTGTACAGGCTTGACAGGATCCAAACCAGCAATTCCTTAGTTTAATCTCAGAGCAGGCATCATATGTAGCAACTGGACACTCTTGGCTTGAGTTGCTGTACCTGTATATCTTGAGTTATTGTTGTAATCCTTTCTGTCATTCCTAGCAGGATTCCCCCTACTTTGTTTAGTCGAATGAAACCCACTTGCTAACCTAGCAAGCACATTTTTCTGTTGCCATATAGAGTTCCATCGAAGCGTTTAGCTAATTATTATTTGACAACGAGGAGGATTTTAAACAGTTCAAACTAAGGCGTGTGGAAAACACTCTCAGTTTAATTTGGGTTGGCGTGTCCAAAGGGTTTATTCTCTCAATGATTGACAAGTCGATGATAGTTAGTGCTAACCATAGAATCTCGTCTGTTCCCTTCTAAGCACACTCAGCATATGATATGCTATTAAATAATATTTGTATGAACCCCAAGCAACGTATTTTTCTACTATTGGCCAGATGAACACATGATATACGACGGAATTTTTTCGCCCACAAATCTCTGGAATTCCCGCATCTTCTTCTTGTCATTCCCATTGGAATCCAACTTGACATGTCGATTTGGTGAGTATGAATTGCATCTTGTTGATTATTAGGTTTGATTTGGTCTGCTGTTCATAACTTAATATAGATGTTGGGGATATTCTCTTGCAGTTTGTTGTTATGAATACATTATAGGGGAAAAGAAACCCAAATGAAAAACACACATTTCAATGTCTAGGTAATCAATCATAAAGAAGAGGAAACAACCTTATATTGGAAAATCTTTGACTAAATTGTGTAGCCGGACCGGACAAATTTATGTACGTTACTACATCTCTATTCATTTCGTGGAAAATGAAATGAATTTTAAGGCAATAAAAAAATTGTTGCTTCTCTTTTGGGTGATGGTGGGGTTTTGCCGATTTTCCTGACTGAGTCAATAATTTGTTCTCCAGCTGTTACGATTAGTAGATATGGGTGTCAATAAGGCTACGCAGTGGGTAAACACTCAACTTAAATCAAAGCCGAGAGACTTTCGATTGGAGTTAGATACGTAAATCATTTGTCAATCCCTGACGAGGAATCTTTCTAGAGAAACTACCGACATTAGGTGCACAAGTGAAAACATCTCGGGTCGTGTGTGGTGGAACAATTATATCGGAACTGTGTAGAAACTTTTTTGTGGCACTTTCTAGTCTCATTGGCGAAGTGGGTATTTCGCGCAATGATTTAAGATTGCATTGGCAAAATTGAAAAGTTCAGAACTGAATTGACATCCGTGCAATAACTTTAAAACTGAATTGATGATTTTTCCGAGTGAGACGAGTTAAACCAATAATAACTCGCGCGAAGCTTTCTCAGGGGTAGACAACATCACATTCTCAGCCTGGCCGTCTTTGAATTCTCGTACTACTTATACCCATGCGGTAAAGAAGACAAGCCTGTACGTAATACTAATCTCTCAAAAATGGTCGAGAGATGCCCTTTTCTTGCGTGCAGTGTGTGCTGATGCTTTCTTGCTTATATGGAATCATAAATTCAATCCTGAAGAATTTTTTTTTTTTTTTACGTATAACCAGAATTTTTCCTTATACTGTTGAATACTGCAGGGGGGTTGATGTTAGTCTTGCAACGACGATGTGAAGTTGAAATACAATTAACTTGTGCGAATTGGTGACGTCATAACTCTGTCCTAAGTCAACGGTGAAATGCTCTTTGGAGTTTCCATCGTGAAACAAGGAGAAAGAGAAAATGTAAGTTCAACAAGAGTCCGTGACCATTTGAGATCGACGGGATTGGTCCAATGTGATCGGTGAAGATGTCGCTCCGTCACACTCACTTACAAAAGGATCTCAATTTTAAATTAAACCCGAACCCACAAGAATCAATCACAAGGAGAAGTTTTCTCGCACTCTCAATTTTTTTTTAGGCAGTGATTTTCGATACTCTTATCTCTCACAAGTTTCAAACATGTTAAGCGCACTCACTACAAACTAGAGACCAAACTCAACAACATATGTAAATGCAAAAACGTACTAGCCCTTCTTTGACAACAACATAATACTTCAACTTCAATAAGGAAAAGAAGTCTTGTGAGAAACTAATTTCCCTTTTTCGCATCAACCACGGTTTTGTTGGTGAGAGCTCAATAAGGACTTTCCTAATATGGTCGGGTTTCCTTGCAATTTAAAATAGTGCGTCGAATTTCAAATCAATTGTGACTAATTTCGAGTTGTAATCAACATGAATATATTAAATTAAATTGTTGTGGAGTCTTTCATGTAACATACTTTCATCAATTAGAAATCAACTCGATATTTTAATTTATTGTTCAGTCTCTGCACATTGCTTTACCACGGGGGACAATGAGTCTTTTTCATTCTCGAAATCATAAGAAATAATCTGTTATTGTCATAATGTTATTTGTAACAATAAATTTTATCAAACACTTCGATTGATTTAAGAATATTCCTGCGGCAAAGCATGTGTGCTATTCTATTATCTTTAGTAGCCTCCACCTGGCCCAGACTAAGCTTCCATATTCAAGTACACAAACACAATCCCACACAATTTCAAGGACCTCGTTTTCAGTACAATCCTAAATTTTCTTTAAGATTGCTGCAAGCTAACCTTACTTGACTTGCTTAACGAGTACTTCGAGCAATCGTTTACTAAATCTTTCTTAGTATAAATCCATATTAGTATTGAACAGTGAAAACACGAGCATAAAGTACACGGAAGACAAAAGTGAAAGTAAAACCTTACGGTCACAGTCACGATCAGCAAGGTCAAAAAAGTTAGGAGGTAACAGTGACATTTTGTTTGTTTGTTTGGTCATAGGTAACATTGACATTTTGATAGACGATAGATGTAGAAAGACAATGTATTTTAATTTCCAGACACAAATACGACAAGCCCATTATTGTACGGGCACTTTCATTTTATTAAGAGGAGACTTGCAACAACTGCCTCTGCTTTAAATATCACTTGCCCTTATCTTCGGACTCTGCACGCACTGCTCCTCCGATTCCAAAGGAACACTGCAAAAACTCATCTCTCTCTCTCTCTCAAAGTTTTTGTCAACATCTGAGAGCCTCATTGACTCTCAAAACTATCTTCCTGAGAGCGTAACGCTATGGAATTGAAGTCATCAGAAAGGCCAAAACCCAAGCACAAGAGGGGCTTGTGGTCACCTGATGAAGACCAGAGGCTGAGGAACTATGTCCTCAAGCATGGCCATGGTTGCTGGAGCTCTGTTCCCATTAACACCGGTAGGTTTTCTTGATAAACTTTTTTATCATATATTGTATGAACATGAAATTCTAGTGTCCAAAGTATGACTAGGCATATCCGACAAAGCTTGTAGTGTTATTTCATTGCCTTATAAATAATTGGAAAGCCATGAACTAGCCATAGCTAGTTAGCTATATGGAGCATGCATTGTTCAAGGAAAAGAGGGTTTTTTGTTTTCAAAGACTAGATGATCTAGATGAATTTTTATTTTAATCACTCTTTTTACGGTTGACCTATGCATGCAAACTGTGTGTGTATATATATATATATATATGGTTCGTGATTATATATTTGAATGTGCAGGCTTGCAGAGGAATGGCAAGAGCTGCAGATTAAGGTGGATCAATTACTTGAGGCCTGGCCTAAAGAAAGGCATGTTCACTGTGGAAGAAGAGGAGATTATTTTGTCCCTTCATCGCTTGATAGGCAACAAGTAAGCGCAACAGTTTAATGACCTAAACAGTTTATGAGAGCTAAATTATTTAACCAGTGTATAATGGTACATTGATTCACCAAGATATTGATAAAGCTTTCAGCAACTTCTGAATTTTTGTTTGAAGGAGTGAGTGAATAGTGATGAAGGGATATGTTTGTTTTTCTGTGGGTTAGGTGGTCTCAAATAGCAAAGCATTTGCCAGGAAGGACCGATAATGAGATAAAGAATCACTGGCATTCTTATCTTAAGAAGAAGGGGGCAAATAAGACTGAATTATCATCATCATCATTAGAAGCTCACCCTCATGCCCAATTTCATTGTACCAATTCGGACAATGTGGAATCTTCGCCTCCTCCGGATAAAATCCCCACATCAAAGGAACAAAAGGAAAAGACATCATTTGACTTTCCGAGAGACGGTCCACACAGCTCCTTCCCTCAGATTTTCTTCGCCGAGTGGCTGAATCAAGATGATCAAGGGACCAACGTTCCGATTAACGGCAATGCTTTCGATGACCGCTCAAATCTTCAGGATCCTCTTGTGCATGATTTATGCACAAGTGATTTTGGAAATTCTTGTGGTGGTGAATATGTTGGTAACGAGCTAAGTAATGGGTCTGCTGCTGCTAGTGCAGGCGTGAACGACATGTATAGTTCGCAGTTGAAGTTGGAGATGGATCAGGTTTCGGGAGGTGGGTATTACTTGGATTATTTCTCTGGGGAAGATATTTGTAGTCAGTTCAACATGGGCAGTGTTGTAAATTCGATGATGTACACATGAGGCGGTGTCAATCTTTATATTTACGTTGGGGCATGCAAAAATGGATGGGGGGTCAATTTAATTTGTACGTACGTAGTCATACCTTTATTTCTTTGGGTGTATTTTCGTCAATGCAAGTGCATGGCATAACCAAAAAAAAGTGCCGTCTGTAAGTTACAATAGAAGCCTTTCATCTGAAATCATTTTAATAAACCAGGGCAGGTTAAAAAAAATGGAAGCTTCTTACACAGTAGGCTTTGAAAAGTCAGATGTGTGTGTCGGCTAACAAAATCTTTTTTGCTGGCCTGTTGAAAAATTCAAGAGAGAGATCAAGTTGTAACTTTCCAGAATTTGTTAAGGGAGAACCAATCTTATTAAAATCTCAAGCATTCACGATCCAACTAGATATTCATATCTGTAATCCGACGTGCCGGACTTCTTACCGTGAAGATCAAGAGCGCATTATGAATTCTTACAATTTTGGCTTTTTTTTTTTTAACAACTATTCAAGCTTTTGGCCTTTTACATAGCATTAGTTGGATTCTTAAAATATACCAATGTAATTTGCCTCGTCGTCCTTAGCAGAATTATATTGGTTAATGTAAAACAAATACGGATTATTTCCCGTGCAAGTAAAGTTCAATAATGTGTTGGTAAGTATAAAGAAATTATTGGCAAAAAGTGTTATCGATAACTCTTTTTTCAATTACTTGTTGGTAACCTTATTTACACTTTAATGAAATTACCAACTTCTTTTATTGTTTGCAAATCACCAATTTTTATACTAACTTACCATTGTTTATTTGTATAACTTACTAACGCTTATATAAAATTACCAAACGAAATAAGAGTAACAATTACCAACTTTTGCTAGTTACCAAAATTCATTCAACACTTTTTGGAGATACATAACAACTTAAATTTGCGTAATTCACGACCTTTTATCCTCTTAAATTGCCACAGAGTACTAGGTTGCCATTTCCCTTGTTTGAGTTACTTACCGACGCTTATTTGTATTTTAATTTCCCAACTTTTCTTATCGCTTACATGCTTATGTTTGCCTTTCTTAATGCCATAACATTACTAACATTAATTAGAGTGACTTACCAAATTTTCTCTGGTTAACTTAACAGCTAGTTTTGATTACCGACTCTCAACTTTTAAAAAACTAGAAATTTTTTAAGAAAGCCAAATAAATGCCGACAAGCAACTCGAATAAGAGTTGGTAAACAAAAACTAGTTTGTGACTTATTGGGACAAATTATAGTAAGTCCTACAAGCAAAGGTCGATAAGTTCATATAAGAAATGACATATCCAAGGCATTCCCTAAAATCAAGTGGAAAGAAAAAAAAAAAAAGAATCGAGTAAACGTTGGAAATTAATTCCAATGAGAATTGATAATCCAAAACTTGTTGATAATGTAATAAAGAAAGTCACTAAGTTGCTCAAATAAAGACGAGTAAATTCACAAGAGAGTTCACAAATTTGAAACACTTTATAATGACTAAAAAAAAGTTGATTTTTAAAAAAATATAAAAAAGGTTGGTAATATCATAGAAGTGTTGATAATTACCGATAAAAATCAAGTCACCGAAATCTTACTTACTAGTAATTTTTTTAGACTTATCAACTCTTTCAGATTTCCACCTGAACACCGAGAAAAAGATACTTTTTTTAAGAAACTAAGTAGAAGAATTGTTCCGTTTTCTAACATTTGAATTACTAATAACCCAAATGCTTGCAAAATCAACTTCAAAGAGAGTTTAATGGCTGGAAAGGCATCAGAAGAAGAAAGTATAATTTACGGAAAATGTCGAAAAGGTCTTTGTTTTCGACGTCGTTGTGTTTTCTCGACTCCTGTTCTTTTTCCCCCCGCCGAGTTTGGCTCTCTGCCCGAGCTCGCCTCCTCTAGATAAGTACCGACTTCTAGCTCTTCCATGGACGGTGACCGCCCGCTTGTACGACTATGCCTTGACTTTGTATGTATCACAATGGGAGGGCGGAGTTCTTTCCCAGCTTCGCTACTTGTAGAAACTGTAATTAAACAGCAGAATCACACACGCCAGTGCCCACCTGCTTCCGTTGAATGCACTGATTTTATGTATATATAATAAGACCTTTACGTTGTCACCTAAGTCTAAGTGATTGTTGTAGATGGGAAAAATGCATACGTTGAGTCTGTGACTCTCTTAATTAGCGTAATTCACGACCTTTTATCCTCTTAAATTGCCACATAGTACTGGGTTGCCTATTCTCTTATTTGAGTTACTTACCGACGCTTATTCGTATTTTAATTTCCCAACTTTTCTTATCGCTTACAAGCTTATGTTTGCCTTTCTTAATGACAGCACATTACTAACATTAATTAGAGTGACTGACCAAATCTTCTCCGGTTAACTTAACAACTAGTTTTGATTATTGACTCTCAACTTTTAAAAAACTAGAAATATTTAAAGAAAGACAAATAAATGCCGACAAGCAACTCGAATAAGTCTTGGTAAACAAAAACTAGTTTGTGACTTATTGGGACAAATTATAGTAAGTCCTACCAGCAAAGGTCGATAAGTTCATATAAGAAATTACTAATTAAGTATAGCAGAAGTGTCAAAAATTTGTATAGAGCTCAGTTAAGTGTCAAAATCGGAGAAAAACGATTACTTAAGTGCCAAATCGAAAAAATTCTGGTCAAATTTTACATGTGTCATTTATAATTGATTTTTTATATGACGTGGCAATTTAAAAAAAAAAAAACTCAGTCTACATAGGATGCACATGGATTTTTATATTAATTAATAAGCTGAAATTTTAAAAATTTTAATTTAATTTGAAATAAGCCAAAAATTAAAAAATGAAGAAGAAGAAGAAGAAGAAGAAGAAGAAGAAGAAGAAGAAGAAGAAGAAGAAGAAAGGGGAGCTGTGCAAGCCCTCGCCACCGCCGCCCCACCATTGCCAACAATGGCCAGAGAGGGTGGGGGGTGGCCAGCAGGGGTCGCCAAGCCCTAGCCAATGGTCAGCGACCGCAGGCAAGGGCGAGTGACCCTCACTGAGGCCTGTACAAGGTACGCTGGCCCTCGCCTAGGCTTGGCTAAGGGTCGCCACCGGTGGGGGTCGGTTGCCAGTGGTGGCCCTTGTCCAGGCTTGGGCGAGGGTCGGCGATCCTTGCCTAGGCCTCGATGAGGGTTACTCGCCCTTGCTTGCGGTCGGTAGGGGTCATCGGCCATTGGCTAGGGCTCGGTGACCCTCGTCGGCCATTGCTAGCGATGGTAGGGCGGTGACGGTGGCGAGGGCCTTCATAGCCCTCGCCATTGCGAACAGAACAGCTCCCTTTTTTTTTTTTTTTTTCATTTTTCAGCTTATTTTTAAGTTAAATTTTTATATTTAAAATTTTTAACTTTTTAAAATGCTGACTAAACCTCTGACAGCTCAAAATATTGATAAGAAGTTGCCACGTAGGATTTCCAGCCAAGCTTGCCGGAGTTGGTACTTAAATAATCGTTTTTAAAAAAAAGTTGGCATTTTAGTGATCCAAAACAAACTTTTAGCACTTAAGTGAGCTCTGTACATAACTTTTGGCACTTTTGTTGTACTTAACTCAAGAAATGACATATCCAAGGCATTCCCTAAAAACAAGTGGAAAAAAAATCGAGTAAATGTTGGAAATTAATTCCAATGAGAATTGATAATCCAAAACTTGTTGATAATGTAATAAAAAAAAAGTCACTAAGGGTGCGTTTGGTAACGTTTCTGCTCTCGGGAACAATTTCTATTTAAAAATAGTTTTTTCTATTTCTGTTTCGGGAAACAGTTTCTGAGTAAAAGACCGTGTTTGATCATTTCTATTCTTGGAATATGAAAAGAACAGAAATGCGTTTGGTACGATCCTAAAAATTTATATTCTCAATTTTTTTCATGTAATTATAAAAAATGGAGGCGGCGGTGGACCGAGAGCGGTGGCGCCGGTTGGCGTTGGTGGTGGTCAACGTCGGCGGCGTCAGGCGTTGTGGCGGTGGCCAGTGTAGGGCGGTATCAAGCGTGGCGATGACGATAGCCAGCGGTGGAGGTTGGCGATGGTGGTGGCCGGTGGCGGCGGTGGGGATGATGGCCGGCGGTGGGTGGTGAGGGCCGCAAGCGGCAGGCGTTGGTGGCAGTTAGCGTCGGCAGCATCGAGCGGTTGTGGTGGCGGTCATCGGTCTCGGGCGGGATTGGGTGGTGGCAATGGCGGCCGAAGGTGGTGGTGGCCGATGTTGGGCAGTGGCGGCGATGGGGGTGGTGGCCGGTGTCGGGCGGTGGTGGGTGGCAAGGGTGGTCGGCGGTGGGCGGTGGTTGACGGTGGAAAGAGTGGCGAGAAAGAGTGAGAGTGAAAGAAAAAAGTTGATTCTTTTTTTTGTTCCTAGAAACAAGAAGCAATTTTTTTTTACTTCTTGTTTCTGTTCCAAATTTGTTCCCGAGAACAGAAATAGTTTTTGAGAACAAAAAGTTACCAAACATGTTTCTATTTCAAATCTGTTTTTGAGAACAAAAAAACAGAAAAATAGAGAAACAGAAACGTTACCAAACAGGGCCTAAGTTGCTCAAATAAAGATTAGTATGTTCATAGGAGAGTTGACAAATTTGAAACACTTTATAATGACTAAAAAAAATAAGAAAAGTTGATTTTTTAAAAACTATAAAAAAAAGTTGGTAATATCATAAAAGTGTTGATAATTACCGATAAAAATCAAGTTACCGTAATCTTACTTACTAGTAATTTTTCTTAGACTTATCAACTCTTTCAGATTTCCACCTGAATACCGAGAAAAATCTACTTTTTTAAGAAACTAAGTAGAAGAATTGTCCCGTTTTCTAACATTTGAATTACTAATAACCCAAATGCTTGCAAAATCAACTTCAAAGAGAGTTTAATGGCTGGAAAGGCATCATAAGAAGAAAGCATAATTTACGGAAAATGTCGAAAAGGTATTTGTTTTCGACGTCGTTGTGTTTTCTCGACTCCTGTTCTTTTGCCCCCCGCCGAGTTTGGCTCTCTGCCCGAGCTCGCCTCCTCTAGATAAGTACCGACTTCTAGCTCTTCCATGGACGGTGACCGCCCGCTTGTACGACTATGCCTTGACTTTGTATGTATCACAATGGGAGGGCGGAGTTCTTTCCCAGCTTCGCTACTTGTAGAAACTGTAATTAAACAGCAGAAAGTGCCCACCTACTTCCGTTGAATGCACTAATTTTATGTATATATAGTAAGACTTTTACGTTGTCACCTAAGTCTAAGTGATTGTTGTAGATGGGAATAATGCATCCGTCGAGTCTGTGACTCTGTCTTAATTCACGCGTACTCACACTGTTGATTTCGTTGAATGACCTTTGCGGCACAAAGGGGCAATCGAAGGCTAAGAAAAGTCGGTTTTTCTTCTTTTGCTCAGCTTTTTTCGGTGCATGCGAAGTGAAGAAGAGTATGAAGCATGATTGTTCTTAGATCACGAAATTGATGTCATTAAAAGATTCATTAGTATTAGAACAGTAAGAGCTTCGTGGTCCCTAAGATCATCAGAACTTGTTACTTGACCAAAGGGTCGGGCTATATCAAAGCCTACTAAATTTGCCAAGCTCGGCCCTTGACTTTAAGCAATCTATCCTCTTTTCATTAGCTAAGTTTCTTTTATGCGGACACCTATGATGGGAAATCTTGTTTGCATAAACACATCTGTTTAGATATATGTATATTTCGACCAAAAAAAGAAAGATATATGTGTATATGTGTGTGTGTGTGTATATATATATAACGGGCCTAACATTTGTGATTCGTCGTATTGCCACGTGAGAAGGAAGCAAACTCAAATATAGAGTAGTCATCATCTTTCATTTTTTTCCATGGCATCATGAAGGTCCAAAGCGCAGATGAATAATAATCACTAATCATCATCAGATCACAGCTTATTTTTAGGCCTCACAAACTGAATTTTTCAATTGTGTCAACTGAGCTTCTTGTCACCTTAGAGATTACGGCATGAAGGAAATAAAAGGAGAGCACAAGTTGTCACCATGCAAATTTTATGAGTTATGAAGGTTTGATATAACTAATGGTGTTTGAAAATCTCAAGCTAATTTAGGACTAATTATGCACCTGAAATAGGTTGTCGAGTAAAAAAAATATTCAGCGCTGATGTGGTAAGCATCATTCACTCATATATTGGCACGTGTACATTAACATGAAATTAAATAAAAATAAATAAAAACTTGTTCTGAGGGGTCGTTCAGCCATGAAAGCTTGCTTCTTGCCCAGAGAGATAAATTCTTTGCTTTGTTGTCCAGAGAGATATGTTTGTCCATGGCCGTCGTCGGTGTCGCTCGCTTGTCCAAGCCGAGCCACCCCCTCTGTCCTCTTTGTCGTCTCTTGTGGCCATGGAGGAGCCATCGTTGCCAATTCTAGATCTGGAAGTTCTTAGGCTAGATCTGGAGACATGACTCTGATGTTGGCTAACAATATAACATAGATTGGGTGAATAGGTAATTCCAAGAAACTTGACACAAAAATGTAGAATTAAAAACGTCGAGTTTGATATAAGTGTGACTAGGTAACACAATGTGTTGATATAAGCAAGAACTGGTAATATCAAGCAATGCAGTGTGCTTTTATCAAGCAGTAAATAAATATAAGCAAAGAGATAGAGAACGATGCACTTAGAGCTTTGTATTGGTTTAGCTTAGTGTAAGTCTACATTCACTCCAAGACTAATAGCTTAGTGGGTGAGTTCCACTATTATTCTTTTGAGCAGTTACACAATAATACATGTTGCTTCTACTTGAAGCGCTTCTACCTAAAGCTGATAGATCACGCTATCACATACCCATGCACTACTACAACACAGGTACACTCCTCACTCAGATTACATTCATTGTAAGCATTCACTGTAGCTCGCTCATAGTTTGTATCAAAATATAAAGCTTTCTATCTTCATAGTTCTTTTCTTATTCGATGTAGATTATGGGTGAGCATGGTTCTTGGGTAAAACCCGGAACCGAGGAACCGAAATCGGAACCGGACCACGGTTCCAGGTTCTAATGCTTGAGGGTCCGGTTCTCGGTTCCATTTTTTAGGAACCGCCGGAACCGGAACCGGACACTAAAAAGAAAAAAATAAAAACCCTAATTCAACTTTTTCTTCTCACTTTTAGATTTTTAGTTTCTCTTGCAATGTCTATTATATTTGTTCTTGATTACTCCACACAGGTTAGAGGTGAAGTCATATAGTTGTTAAATTCCCCTGCTTTACTCATCTGTTTAGTAATTTTTTTTTATATCTTTTTGTTGTTGTTTAGTCTATTACATAGTGTACTTAGCTAATTATTTAGTACTGAGCATGCAAATTAAGATAAGAAAACTTCAAATGTATGAAGCATCTTCCATGCTAGCTCTATATGGCTGCATTATTTGTTTTGCTAATATATAAATTAGGGGTGAGCATGGTTCCCGGGTAAAATCGAGAACCGGGGAACCGGAACCGGAACCGGACCGCAATTCTAGGTTCTAATATGAGAGGGTCCGGTTTCCGGTTCCATATTTCAGGAACCGAAACCGGGAACCGAGAACCGGTTAGGAACTGGACACTAAAAAGAAAAAAAATAAAAACCTTAATTCAACTTTTTCTTCTAACTTTTAGACTTTTAGTCACTCTATCTTGCAATGTCTATTATATATGTTCTTGATTACTCCACATAAGTTAAGGGTGAAGTCATATAGTTGTTAAATTCCCCTACTTTACTCATATATTTAGTAAAAAAAATTATATCTTTCTGTTGTTGTTTAATCTTTTACATAATGTATTTAGCTGGTCATTTAGTACTGAGCATGCAAATTAGAATAAGAAGACATCAAATGTATGAAGCATCTTCTATGCTAGCTCTATATGGCTGCATTATTTGTTTTGCTAATATATAAATGTTTCATCTTTATTTTGAAATTTCTAATTATATTATGTTCTTGTTCTGTATGTGTGAATTGATTAACAACATCATAGTTGTAAATTAAGTTCTGCATTTGGCTAGGAGAGATTGATAAGAGAAGAATATTCTATGACTGACTAATTTAGTTGAAGCCATTCCTTCATGAAAAATTGCATACCTTGTCATTTGTTAACATTGAGAAGATTTCACAAAGCTGAAAAGCAAAACTAGAACACTGAGTGCACCCTTTTCATGTTGCTCTATTCAATTGCTAAAGAATCAACCCACACCAGAATTTTAAAATTACAGCGTTTAAGTATCATAATATAAAAATTACAGCATTCAGAATGATAACTACAGCGTTTAAGTATCGATACTCTATTTTGGCGTCGCATTAGTTTTTGTTGTCCATGTTTATCGCATTAGTACATCTTTGTTGTTTGATGAAGGAACCTGTGAGAACCTGGAACCGACGGGTAGGTTCCAGGTTCCCAAAAATGAGGAACCTGTAGGAGCAGGTAGGTTCTAGGTTCCAGGCGGAACCTACTCAGAATCTGGAACCGCTCACCCCTAGTGTAGATCGATCTTTTTATAGTCTTCAATCTCAAAACTAGTTGTTGAATAATCTTCAAGATGATCAATATAGCTATTGAAGATAAGAAATTACTAGAGATCTGGTCACCCATATAATCAAATCTTCCAATATTATTGTAGCTTCCATGAATATCTTCGTTTAGGAATCCAATCTAGATAACTAGCTGCCACAAATGTCCTAATAAGAATCGTCATGGGATGTTTTAGTCCAGATTTCCAGAGCACGTGATAAACTATTGTGTAGGTAATATAGGCGCTTTGCTTTTATCAATAGTTTTCGGTTATATCAAGGTTTAAGTGATATCAGGCTTCTGCTTATTGGGCTCTTGCAAGCTTCTACTTATATCAAGCTATCACAAACTTTTGCTTATATCAAGCTCCTGCAAACTTCTGCTGACATCAGACCCATGTTATATCAGACTTTTCGGTTATATTAAACTGCTCTTCATTGGTCTTGGTTGGTGTCTTAGTGATCCAAGACTACATGAATTGTTCACATTGTTTGGTACCTCCAAGTCTTTACGAACTTCATGTTCTTCATAACTTGTTCACCTCCATAAAGGTTCGTCCAGATATCATCGGTCTTTCACTTCATACTTCGGATACCTTTGATATCAGCATGGTATATGATCTTCACTTAGCTTCCATCTTTTGGTCCCTTTAAGTGTATTAGCAATTATGGCTCTACCTTGTTGTTCATCTATCCATGGTACTTCAAGGCTTTATCGAACTCTCCGTTCTAAACTTGTTCACCTTCTACTCAAGTACTTTCAGTTTGTAGACACTTTTACGCCCAATTACTTGTTTACCATTAATAGAGTATTCATAATTTATAAACGTTCTATTAGGACATCATGTGCATAACGATTTGTGCATTTTTCACCTGGTTAACTCAACCATTAAACACATTAGTAGTCTTCATTTTGTCATTTTCAAAACATCATAAGTGATTTTCTCAACAAATTCCACATCTGTACTCATAGTGTCGCTGGCGCCATCATCCAAGCCGAGCCCTATTTGTCGCCGCACACGGCCATGGACAAGCCACCGTCACCAGCTCCAAATTTGGACCAGCGGCGTCACCGACGCATCTAAGCCGAGCCACCCCTTTGTCAAGGCTCGCTACATTTGTGGACGAGCTGCCTCGCGAGTCATGGAAGCTTAGAGGGCTTTGAACAGAGGAAGAGGAATAGAGAGCAAAAAAAGTCAGATTTTTATCTTCTTTTTTAATTTTATATTCATCAGCTCCTGATATGGTATTGTGGACACATGTCAATTTACGAGTGGAAATAAGCAAGAAAAACACATGCCGCATCAGTTGGTGACGTGGTGGCATCTAACAACTGAATATTTAGCATCAATTGTTTCTAACGGGATCTCACTTATTAGTCTCGTGCCAATTACCAATAGCTTAAAAATGTGGTTTTAGTTTATATTATTTGTGTATGCACTTGCGAGATTGCAATAAATTATAGACGGAAATTTTTTGTTATCCCTATCAATTGGGATGATATATTCTTTGAGAATTTTGCATAAAAAGAGAACTTTTTGGGAGCATCTGTTTTGTTCTTATATGGGAATTAGTTCTACCTAAAGATGAATAAACCCAAGACTCTACTCATGTTAAACGGCACAAGGACATCATGAGTGTCATAAATTTTGTACGAAGATAACTTGAGTGCCATAACTTTTTTTTTCTCACTTGACTACCATAATTTTTTTAAAATGTTCACTTGAATGCCATCAGCGATTTGTCTAATCGGAAATCCAATGTGAACATTGGAAAATCATACGTGAACGTTGAAAAATACATTATTATTTTTTGAATTTTTTTATGTTACTTTTACTTTTACTTTTCGTTTTTTTTTTTTCCATTTCTTTTCCTCGCCAAACTCAAAGGCCTTGCCTAGATCTGGCAAGGGTCGTCGCGGCCCTGCCTGCCCTTGCCTGCGGCTAGCGGGGCCACGAAGGCCCTTGGCGAGGCCATCGTGGCCTCACCGGCCACGGGTGAGGGCCTCCGCCAGTGGCCGCGGGCAAGGGTCGCTGGCACAAAAAAAAAATAAAAAAAGTCAAAAATTTAAAAAGGTGAGAAATTCAAATTTTAATAAAAAAAATTTCATGTAGGCCAATTTGCCGAAACTGGCACTCAAGTGAGCATTTTTACTCCGATGTGGCACTCAAGTGAGCAAAAAAAAGGTTATGACACTCAAGTGATCTTTGCACAAAATTTAATAGCACTCCTTGTGTCCTTCTATTTATGTTAAACGCAAGTCTTATAAATAATTATGGAGCTTCTATTAATATGATATGATATGATGTGGTTTGATTTGACGCGCCCCTAGTGTATACTAACTATTCATCACATGAGGGTTCTTATATACGCATCTACCGCAAAAGTACTTGCTGACGCACATGACAGTATCAAACTACAATGTACGTATTATAAAACAATATAGACTAAAAACTTCAAGTCAATTTATTAATGGACGTTGTCCTGTCTGGCAGAATATTTTTTAAACACGTTATCAATTTGATAATGATGGTTGGTGTGGAATATGGTAGTTGACATTCGAAGCTTCTCTTGCTCCGACCTGAACTTGCTGGCGTCGTCATTGACTGGGCTAATGAAAATAAGTCGCAGAACATTCACTGATTAGGATAAATCGCAGGAATTTCATTTCAATCGATAAAAATGGATCGATTAAGGATTTGCTAATTATATGAAGATGAAAAGAACAGAAAAGTACCCATCCGTGGATGACGTAGTTGGTTGAGAGCTCTCTCGCCATCGTAGGAAGTGGGAGTTCGAAACCCTGCGTCGTCAGCGATTTAAGTGAAGGGTCCTGGGGTGAGTTGCTGGGCTAGCCTCCCCCCGGGTTTAGTACCGATTAACCTATCGGGCGAAAGGAAGGTTCCCGAGTCATAAAAAAAAAAAAAGAACAGAAAAGTGACGCTAAGAGAAAATAAGTCGAGGTCTTTGTGAGTTCACATAGTTTAGTCTAATCACGCCACTAGTTTCTAGCTATCTTCTCTAGCTTATTCTGATTTTCCCTTCTCATATGTGAAATATTCTAGGATTTTCAAGAGAGAGGAAGAGAGAATAAAAACATAATACATCTTTATTCAATTGACTTCGCCTTTTAATGTGGAATCAATGGTATTTATACGCGAACAATACGAACCGTAAATAAAATAATCTAATCTAACAAAGAAATTAGCTATATTAAGAAATAACAAAATATGAAATAATATTTAATAATATCTCTAACAATATTTTCTAATAGGAAATTATTTAATATCCATAAATACACTTGAACACCATGACATGTGGAAATAAGTTCTGAATAAATATTATTAAATAATTAATGAAATGATTTTTTTTTTCTGCATGTAGATGTTTAGGGTCAAAAGTTCCAACCTACTCGCAGAGATAGCAAAGGTATGATCGTATGCATGAGGGAAAAATTGTCAAAAAAATTCTAAATTTATTGCACTTTTGCCAATTAAATCATAACCCTTTTTAGTTAGTCAATTGAGTCTTAAATCTAATACAATTGTGCTAATTCAGTCATAAACCTTTTGCTATTATGCCAATGTAGTCTATCCAGCAAAGTTTGGCCGGCAAGCGCTAATGTGGACGTTGGCTGGCGCCAGTGACGCTAACATGTAAATTTTTAATAAATTTTTTTATTTTTTTCAAAATTTTAATTAATTAATTTTATTTTTCCTTTCC
>BCNH02000011.1:1203299-1243484 GCA_001662345.2 Metrosideros polymorpha var. glaberrima
AATAAATTTTTTTATTTTTTTCAAAATTTTAATTAATTAATTTTATTTTTCCTTTTATTTTTCTCTTTTTCCTTTCCCTTCCCTTCCTTTCCCTTCTTCTTCCTCCATCTGGTCACCAAGGTCCGGCGAGGACGACCTCGCCATGGTTGGGCAAGTTCGCGCCTTGCTAGATCTACCTAGGCGAGCTTGGCCTTGCCCAGCCATGCCTCGCCATGGACGGGCGAGGCTCGCCCTCGCCAGTGGCAGGCGGGGGCGAGCTTCACCCGAGGCTGACAAGCGTCACCGCCTCTGGCCAGTCACCGGAAGGGAAGGAAAAAAGAGAAACAATAATTATTTAAAAAATCAAAAATTTATTAAAAATTGACACGTCAGTATCGTCGGTGCCGATTGGTGTCCATGTCAGCGACGGCCAATCAAATTGACTGAATTGGCACAAATGTAAATGATTTAGAATTCAATTGGCAAACTTAAAATGTTTAATATTGAATTGACACAAATGTAATAGGTTTAGGACCCAATTGGCAAACTTAAAAGGTTTAGGACTGAATTGGTAAAAGTACAATAGGTTTATGACTTTTATGACAATTTTTCCTATGCATGAGTGCGAAGGATATTTCTTCCAGGAAATTTACAACCAATCACCTGTGCATTGTCTTTGACCGGTCATAATTTTTACTCTCTCTCGGTAACCTAACCTTTTGAGATAAATTCTTTTTTCGTCGAATTTGAGATAAATTAAAATGGTGATGTTTCCTCTGTTCCAAATTGGATACTTTTCATTGGCGAGTTACAAATATAAAAATCACCTATATTTGTCTTTAGTTATGTTTATATGATGGTGATGTATATTTATAATGTGCCGATCATAGGCTAGGTTTGAGAAAGTTTCCACTAACAAAAATGGACGAAAACACAATCTATGTATCACATGACCTATATTCATGGAATTGTCTCATAAAATATGAAAACCTCTTAGCTTTCACTCTGAACTTGCGAAATAGATAACTCTTTCAACTTTCAATATTTCTATGTCATTATTGTTCATTTTAATAGTGTAATCTGCAGTTCCGCGTGTCGGTTTTCATTCGATTTACACATGAGAGAGCATATCAATATAGCTCTGGCTAAACCTTCAACAAAAAAAAATTCCCTTGATCAAGTATTGACCCAAAAAAAAGAAAAGAGGATCTACAGTTTAGAAATTTTGTTAAAGAATTCTCATTCTAATCTAATAGTTTAATTAATTAGTCCTAAAGCAACGCCATCTTACCAAAAAATGATTCTCATTTCATCTTAATCCTGTATAACAAGAATTATCATTTGTTTTTTCCATTCGTTTCGGGCGTGGTTTTGGGACCAGGGACAGAACTAGACAACTGTCGGTCATCTTCAGGCTAGACCAATTCGATAGTACTTTAATTAAGAGGCGAGTGTGGCCTAATCCTTCATCATTTTTTGAGACTATGAGAGCACATCATCTTTTTGTGAGTGATGAACTGTTCTGGTTATATAATGGGACGAAGACACTCATGGCACATTGCTTAAGAACTCCGGCGTATTCGCTTACTCACAACTTGTTTTTAACTTTATGGGCAAATGCCATCAAAATCCATAAACTATACCACTGTGATATGTTTACCCTATTTTTTTTTTTGTTACACGAAAAATCTCAAACTTGTATTTGTGTGACAAATTTCCCGTTTGTCAAAGTTTTGTCAATGAGATTCTTAAAAAAACTTGCCTACATGAACACTATAAAGCAAACAGTGTTGACATGACGCTCATGTGACTTAATGAAATAAAAACGACGTTATTTTAGTTGAAAAATCATTTAATAGAATCTTGATAAAGGGTAAATGTGTCACTTAGATATGAGTTTGGGTTTTTTTATGTCAAAAGAAAAACTTTAAGGCAAATGTGTCATAGAGAACATAGTTTTGGGATTTTAGTATTACAAAAAAATTCAAAGTAAACGTGTCACAGTGGACATAATTTGGGGTTTTCTTTATGACTTTTTCCCTAACTTTAATTTATTATAATTATACGAAGTACTCCTACATTAAACCGAGGAATGGGCTTTTTATTAGAGTAAAATTTATTCGATAAAGTATCAAAGGGAAAATTGTCCAAAAAATCCTAAACTTATTGTATGGTTGCCAATTTAGTTTTAAACTTTCAATTGTGACAATTTAGACATAAAAATTTTGGTGACTTGCCAGTCTAGTCATAAACCTTTCCATTTTGCCAATTTATTAGCCCTAAAACTTTTGATGATTTGCCAATTTAGTCCTAAAACTTACACGATTTGCCAATTTAATCATTCTGATCAATTTTGACCGGAATCGTTGACTCGACGGTCTAGTCAATGCTGGCCATCCTACATGGCATGATCAATGCTAATGTAGATAGTTTTTGTAGTTTTATAAATTTTTAATCTTTTTATTTTTTTATTTTTCGCTTTTTCCCTCCATTTGTCTTAGGCAAGGGCTGTCCTAGTCGGCCTCGGGCGAGGGATGCCCAGGATTGGGTTGGCAAGGCCCACCCTCGCCGGCCTTGAGCGAGGGTTGCCCTTGCCAAATCCGACAAGGGTGGCCCTCGCCTGAGGCTATCGACGAGGCCTATAATGGCTAGTGGAGGGAAAAAAAGGAAAAAGGGAAAAGCGAAAAAATTCATAAAATTAAAAAAAATGTCCATGTCAGCGATTTTCGATCAAAATTAACCGAAAGGACTAAATTGACAAATCGTTAAAAGGTTTAGGAATAAATTGAAAAATTATCAAAAGTTTTATAATTAAATTGGCACAATTTGAAGGTTTAGAATTAAATTGACAAATTGTCAAAAACTTTAAGACTAAATTGGTAGAATTAAAAGGTTTAGGACTAAATCGGCTGTCATACAATAGATTTATGACTTTTTGAACAATTTTTCAGAGTATTTAATGATGCTTGTATGGCCAGACGGTTCACATCTCATATCTTACACTTCTAAAAAAATTTGAGAAATTTATTGTCGGTCTCAATCTCAGTCCATTACTCTCATTTTTCCTTGATCATTAGCATGTCAAATCCAATGAAAAATATTTCCACAAATTAAGAAAAAGGAGAGAATAGAAGTAAATCTAGAGAGTCTGCTCCTATGAGTGGTCCAGCACGAATTGATTAACCTAGATCTTTTTTTTTTTTTTAAGGTTATATAATCAAACCAGAGTTTTACAATGCAAAGGTAAGTCTAGATACTCTCATTATAGTTCTGTATTGGCATCTGAAAGATGAATGTCATCCATTTTGCTTGCTCTATCACTATCTACATTTTGACCAACCAATAATGTTCGTTTGATGGTCGATTCTCCTGTTTCGCTTCAAAAGAACGAATTTGCTTCCGTGTCGGTAAGATTTTGAATTGATAAATGTCAAAAAAATATTGGCAAAAAAAGTTATCGGTTACCTGATTTCTTGATAAGTTATTGGTAACTTAACAAAAATTTTATGAAATTACCAACTCTTTTCGATAATATACAAATTACCAACTTTTTTTATTTTATCTTTTACTAGCTTTCGTTTGTCTTTCTTACCAACCCATTAAATTTATCAACTCTTACATGAGTTTACCAATATTTACTTGAGTGACTTACAAACTCATTTTCAATTAAATTATCAACTAATTCTGGGTTACAAACTCTCATTTAGGTTTTTCTTCCTAAATTTAATTTAATTAATTTTTACCGGTTTTTCCTTTAAATGCCTCATTTTTTTTAGCTTGTATATGAATTTTTCAACCTTTATTTGTGTGACTTACTAGTTTTTCTTCCACTAGGTTACCAACTAGTTTTGATTTACCAAGTCTCATTTGTGTTGCTTATCAACACATTGTTTTATTCCTTTTAAGTTTACATACTATTTGGGTTACCAATTCTCACTCTAAGTCTTCATTCACCAACTTTTCTGTTGAGTTGCCACTTTTATTGGCTTTGCTTGCAAAACGTTACAATTCACTTACTCTTTGTAAAAAATATCAACCTTAATTTGAGTGATTACCAACTTTCTCCATTAAAATACCAAATAGTGTGCACTGCCAACTCTTATTTGAGTTAATTTTCAATGTTTAATTGTTTCTTCGTACATTACTAATTCATCTTATCATTGACCAAAAAAAAAAACTTCTCTTGTCAATTACCAATTTTCATTTACCTTTATTAACGAGGCTTAAATATAAGGAAAATTATATGAAAATACCAAATTTTATGTATGTGATATATCGGTTTTTTTTCCAATTAAGTTATCAATTAGCTTTGGTCACCAACTTCCATTTGAGTTATATACCGGCATCTATTCATTTATTTGTTAAATTCAACAATTTTTTTTTTGTTAAATCCATCTCTAAAGTGTGATTCGGTCTTTTTTCCTTTTGACCTCATATTCATATGGAAAGACAACGACCCAAAATTTTCCCTCTTCTTTGTGGCCACTCTTGAATGAATCATACAAGTCATATGAAGGTTAACTGCCTTCTTTTAATTGATGGTGACCATGGTTTAGATTTCGATTGAAAATACCATCACCAAATACCGACAGCACAGCAACCGATCTAGGATACTTAAAAAATGTAATCGCAAATTATAAAAATTGAAAACACCATCACCACCGCCACCGTCATGGTATTGTTAAGGGAAGACGACGACGAATTGCAGTGAAATTTGGGAATGAGTAGGTAGGAAGAAAAGGACTGAGAGCGAGAGCTTTTCATGAAACGCTCATAACCTAGGAAAAACCTAGGAAAGGAATGCGCCTTATATTGATTAACCCCACATTCACCTTATCATATGAACCGCCCAATCCCATTTCTGGCATGTATGCTATACTATAAATCAATATTGCAAACAATTGAGTATTCTTTTTTCTTAAATATTTAAATCTTCTAAGACAAATAAGATATTTCGTTGACCTTAAAATTTTATTCTTTAGTTATTATTCAAATAGATAGAATTCTTCCACAAGTTTAGCCATGCGGACATTTATTCTTTATTTGTTAGACTAAATATTTAATGGATTTATTATTTTTGCTACATGGGCCAGGCTGTGCAGCTTTTTGGTTACATTAGTCATTTCCGCCAACATTAATCTGAATACTTATGTATAGCTTTAGAAATTTTATAATTATCCAAATTAACCGTGATAAGCCATGGGTTTCGTAACCAAAAAGGTACTCAGCCTATATTGTATATAAAGCTTCATACCTATTTTGTTCTCTGAAAAGAGAACTTTTACCTAGCGGTGTGCATTTAAATTATTCTTACAAAGTGGTCTGACTTATGCTTGCTTCTTCAGTACTTCTTCCTATATGTGGAGGAAGCTCCTTAAGCTGAGAACTCAATTCAAGTCCTTGATTAAGCATGTTATTTGTGATGGAAAACCAACTTTCCTATGGGAGCTTTGCTCGATCTGTTTACTCAAAGGGTAGTCTACGATACTGCAAAAGTCTGCGATGTAATTGGCCTACTGCTCGGTCCGATAACCTGCTTCTAATTCAATCAGCATTCTGTGGAATTCACACTAGTGTTGATCATTCTCAAAAGCTGGTTTGGTTCGTTTCAAACGTACCGAAACACTGTTTTATAAGCTGGCTAATTATTTGAATAAGCTACCTACTAGAGATAGATTGAACCGGTGGAATCCTTCGTTGAATGATGTTTGCCTTCTCTGGGGTTCTTTCCTTGAATCTAGGGATCATTTATTTTCTGAATGAGCTACTTCTTGTGAAGTTTGGAGCTCGATTTATAGTTGCTGTGGTGTTCAAAGAATTAGGCAGAGCTGGAGTGATGAGTTGCCGTAAAATTTGTGCTAGTTGGAAAGGGAAAGCTATTGCTAATGCTGCTCGCAACATCGCATGATGTGCTGTTAACATATCATATGAGAGATAGATTTGGTAAATATGATACAGATTTGCTTCATGATGATAGTCAAATGTGAAGTTTTGATAGGCTTGGTAACATCCAAACCAGTCATTCTTTAATTCAATCTCAGAGAAGGCAAATCTGTAGTAACTGGAGACTATTGACTTGGATTGCTGTATTTCTTGAGCTTCTGCTGCAATCCATTCTGCCGTTTGTAGCAGGATTCCCCTACTTTGTTTATTTGAATAATGCTCGCTTGCTAACCTAGCAGAATTTTTTTTTTCTTAACAATATAGAGTTCCAGCCAAGGGTTTAGCTAATTATTATTTGACAACAAGGAGGATTTTAAACAGTTCGTAGGAAGGGGTGTGGAAAACATTCTTGATTTAATTGCGTTGGCGTGTGCAAATGCTTTTATTCTCTCAATGATTGTCTAATCGATGATAGTTAGTGCTAACCATAGAATCATGTCTTTTCTTTTCTAATCCCGCTCAGCATATAATGTGCTATTAAATAATATTTGTCTGAACCCCACGCAAAGTATTTTTCTACTATTCGCGAAATGAACACATGATGATTTGGTGAGTAGAATTGCATCTTGTCATAAAATTAGGTTTGACTTGGTCTTCTATTCATAACTTAATATAGACGTTGGGGATATTCTCTTGCAGTTTGTTATTGTGAATACATTATAGGGGGGGGAAAAGAAACCTAAATGAAAAACATGCATCTCAGTGTCCAGGTAATCAATCATAGAGAAGAGAAAACAACCTTACATAGGAAAACCTATGACAAATTGGGTAGGCGACTAGGACAAATTTCTATACGTTTTTATATCTCTATTCATTTCGTGGAAAATGAGATGAATTTTATGGCAATAAAAAAATTGTTGCTTCTCTTTTGGGTGATGATGGGGTTTTGCCAACTCTCCTAACCGAGTCGATAATTTCTTCTCCAGCTGTTACGATTAGAAGATATGGGCGTCAAGAAGGCCGCTCATTGGGTTAGCACTCAACTTAATCAAAGCTGTGAGACTTTCGATTGGAGTTAGAGCTGTTAATCATTTATCAATCCCCGATGAGGAATCTTTCTAGAGAAACTGCCGACATTAGGTGCACACGTGAAAACATATTGAGGAGCCCCATTTAATAGATAGCGTGTGTGGAAGACAAGAGCAATTATAGTGTCGGCAAAGTTGGTATTTGGAGCAAAGGCGTAAAGACTATATAGACAAAATTAGAAAAGTGTAAAACTGAATTGGAATTTGTCTAATAAGTTTAGAATTGAAACCATAATTATTCCTAATGAAATAAGCTGAACCAATAATAACTTGCGCCAAGGGTGGACAACATCACATTCTCAGCCTGGTCGTCTTTAAATTCTGGTACTACGTATACCCGTGTTTTAGCCTGTACGTAAAAACAATAGTTTTTTAAAGATGGTCGAGAGATGCCCTATTCTTACGTGCGGTGCGTGCCGATGCTTTCTTGCTTATATTGCATCACAAATTCAATCATAAATTCAATCATGAAGAGAAAAATTTACGTATAACCAGAATTTTTCTTTATACTGTTGAATACTGCAGGGGCGTTGATGTTAGTCTTACAATGATGATGTGAACTTGAACTACAATTAACTTGTGCGAAGCGGTGACGTCATAAATCTGTCCTAAGTCAGCAGTGAAATACTCTTTGGAGTTTCCATGGTGAAACAAGGTGAAAGAGAAAATGTAAGTTCAATTCGACAAGTGTCCCCAACCATTTATATGAGAAGGACAATATTGTCATTCTAGAAATATCTTCTGACGTATATCCTAAACGACTGGGAAAATTGTGCAAAATGTCATAAATTTATTGTATTTTTGTCAATTTAGTCCTAAACTTTTCAATCTTGCTAATTGAGTCCTAAACATTTTCACATTTTATCGGTTGAGTTCATCCGGCCAATTTTGGCCGGAATTCGTTGATGTAGACGCCGACCGTACTACGTGGCACAACCGGTGCTAATTTAGACAATTTTTAATAATAAATTTTTTTCATTTTTTATATTATTTTTTCTTTTACTTTCTTCTTCCCTTTGTCAATGGTCGGCTACTAGCCAAAGGTGATGGTCGGCCATGGCCGGGTTGGCTAGCCTTGCCTTGGCGAGGGCCGATGTCGCCCGCCACATGCAAGGCTCGACTTGGCCCGGCAAGGCTCGCTGAGGACAAATCTGACAAGGGGAGCCCATGCTGAGGCTCGCCCTCGCCTAGGCTGGCCTCGCGTCGGGCCTCGCTAGATTTGGCCTAGGAGAGGTTTGCCCAACCAAGGGGAGCCTCGCCAAGCGTCACCCGAGCGAAGGCAATGCTCAACAAGGGCCAACCTCACTGGGGCTCACCCTTGCCCAACTAGGCCTTGCCTGTGGTAGGCGACGACGGCCCTCGCCTAGGCTGGCCTCGTGTCGGGCCTTGCCAGATTTGGCCTGGGAGAGGTTTGCCCAGCCAAGGGGAGCCTCGCCAAGCGTCACTCGAGCGAAGGCAATGCTCAGCGAGGGCCAACCTCGCTAGGGCTCACCCTCGCTTGACTAGGCCTTACCTGTGGTAGGCAATGGTGGCCCTTGCCTAATGGAGGCCAGATGGCCTAGCCATCGCCTTTAGTTGGTGGTTGGCCACCGGCAAAGGGAAGAAGAAAGGAAAGAAAAAAAAACAAAAAAAAAATCCGAAAAAAATTCTGAAAAAATAATAAAAAATTGAAAAGTATTAATTTAAAATTGTCTACGTTAGCCCCGACCATGCCAAGTAGGACGGCCAATGTCCACATCATCACTTTCCGGTCAAAATTGGCAGATGGACTTAATTGGCAAAGTGTGAAATGTTTAGGACTTAATTGGCAAAATTGAAATGTTTAGGACTAAATTGGCAAAAGTGCAATAAGTTTAGGGCTTTTTGGACAATTTTCCCATGCCATGCCCGTTGTTTAAGAGCTATTTCATTTACCTTGGAGTTGATATTTTCCCAACTCATGACCTTACTCTTTTAAATTGTTACGAACATGGAAACGGGAACAAATCAAAACAAAGCGACCAAGAAGTAAAAACTGCACGAACAAAACCTAAACACGGGGAATTTACGTGATTCGTTGCTACATCTAGAAAGATTGACGGGTCCACTATAATCGGTAAAGATGAAATTACAATCATTCAGTCACCCTCACTCACAAGTCATAAGTGGATCTCAATCCTAAACCCACAAGTATCAATCACAAAAAGGAGTTTTTTGGCACTCAATTTTTTTGGATGACAATTCTCAATACTCTTGTCTCTGGCAAGTTTTAAACATGTTAAACGTACTCCCTACGCATTAGAGACCAAACTCAACAACATATTTATATGCAAAAACATATTAGCCCTTCTTCGCCGTCAATATGGACTTCAACTTCAATAAGGAAAGAAGTCTTGGTAGAAACTGATTTCCCTCTTTTCATCACCACGGTTCTGTTGGCAAAAGTCGCCTCCACCTCGCTTAGATATAGCTTCCATATTCAAGCTCACATGTAAAATCCTACACAATTTCAAAGACCTATGAATATACTTTAAGGTAGCTGCAAATTGACCTTATTTGAGTTTCCATATACACAGAAGACAAAACTGAAAGTAAAACCTGACGGTCAATGTTTGATCACCAAGGTCCAAAAAGTTAGGAGGTAACATTGACATTTCGAAAACGATTGATGTTGAAATGCAATGTATTTTAATTTCCAAGCATAAAGAAGACAAGCTTACTATTGTTTGAACGCTTCCATTATAATAAGAGAAGACTTGCAACAACTCCCTCTGCTTTAAATACCACTTGCCCTTATGTTCGGAATCTGCTCGCACTGCCCCTCCGATTCCAAAGAAACACTCGAAAAACTCCTCTCTCTCTCTCTCTCTCTCTCTCTCAAAATTAAGCCTCATCGACTCTCAAAACTTTCTTCCTGAGAGCATAACGTTATGGCATTGAAGTCATCAGAAAAGCCGAAACCCAAGCACAGGAAGGGCTTGTGGTCACCTGAAGAAGACCAGAGGCTCAGGAACTATGTCCTCAACCATGGCCATGGTTGCTGGAGCTCTGTCCCCATTAACACTGGTAAGTTTTCGTGATATACTTCTTTCTCATATATTGTATGAACATGAAATTCTATTGTCCAATGTATGACTAGGCATATTTGACAAAGCTTGTAACGTCATTGCATTGCCTTATTATTAATTTGGAAAGCTGTGACATATATGGAGCATGCATTGTTCGAGGAAAAGAGTGCTTTTGTTTTCAAAGACTAGATGAACTAGATGATTTTTCGTTTTAATCACTCTTTTTAGGGTTGACCTATGCATGTAAACTGTATATATATGGCTCGTGATTATATATTTGAATGTGCAGGCTTGCAGAGGAATGGCAAGAGCTGCAGATTGAGGTGGATCAATTACTTGAGGCCTGGCCTAAAGAGAGGCATGTTCACTGTGGAAGAAGAGGAGATTATTTTGTCCCTTCATCGCTTGATAGGCAACAAGTAAGCGCAACAGTTTAATGACCTAAACAGTTTATGAGAGCTTAAATTTTTAACCAGTGTATAATAATGCATTTATTCACCAAGATATTGATAAAGCTTACAGCAAGTTCTTCATTTTTATTTGAAGGAGTGAGTGAATAGTGATGAAGGGATATGTTTGTTTTTCTGTGGGTTAGGTGGTCTCAAATAGCAAAGCATTTGCCAGGAAGGACCGATAATGAGATAAAGAATCACTGGCATTCTTATCTTAAGAAGAAGGGGGCAAATAAGATTGCATCATCATCATCATCAGAAGCCCATCATCATGCCCAAAGTCAATGCACCAATTCGGACAATGTGGAATCTTCGCCTCCCCCAAATCAATTCCCCACAAATGAAAACCCATCAGTTTATGCACCATCACAGGAACAAAAGGAAAATACGACGTTGGACTTTCCGAGAGACGGTCCACGCAGCTTCTTGCCCAAGATTTTCTTCACCGAGTGGCTGAATCAAGCTGATCAAGGGAACAACATTCCGAACTACGGCGATGCTTTCGATTATCGCTCAAATCTTCAGGACCCTCTTGTGCATGATTTATGCACGAGTGATTTTGGAAATTCTCGTGGCGGTGAATGCGTTGGTAATGAGCTAAGTAATGGGTCTGCTAGTGCCAGTGTGAGCGACATGTATAGTTCACAGTTAAAGTTGGAGACGGATCAGGTTTCGGGAGGTGGGTTTTACTTGGATTATTTCTCTGGGGATGATATTTGTAGTCAGTTCGACATGGGCTTTGATGTAAATGTGATGATGTACACATGACGGGGGTCAATCTCTGTATTTACATGGGGCGTGCAATAATGGAGGGAGGATAAATTGTACGTACGTAGTCATACCTTTTTTTTTTTTTTTTGTGCGTGTTTCGTCAATGAAAGTGCATGGCATGCCCAAAAAGGGCGGAAAATTAGAAGAGGGTGCATGGCAAAAACCCTAGAAAAGTGCCAAAAGGATGGGGGAATCATGTTACTCAATGAAATTGGCGACGGTAAGTAGAAATACCTCTTAAAAAATAAAAGTTAAAAATTTAAAAAAAAAGAAGGTAGAAATACCTCCTGCAAGTCAGAAGAAAAGACTTTTTATCTGAAATCGTTTTATTATCCAAGGGCAGTTCAAAAAATGAAGCTTCTTATACTGTAGACTACGAAAAGTCAGATGTCGGTTAACAAATTCTTTTTTTCACTTGCTCATTTCAACAGATTCAAGAGAGAGATCAAGTTTGAACTTTACTGCACAAATTGAGACCCCAATCTTATTAAAATCTTAAATATTCATGATTTAACTAAATATAGATTAATGCTACATATGTCGTATTTATTATCTGACGTGGGACTTCTTGTTGCACTAATTAAAATCAAGCTTTTGACCTTTTTTACGAGCCTTAGCAGTACTTGGACAATTAAAATACAATAAAAGTAATTCGCATCGTCATCCTTAGCAGAATTCCGTAGTCCAGTGTAAAAAATACGCATTTATTTTTTTCTGTGCAAATAAAGTCCCATAAAGTTTTGGTAAAAAGAGTGATCGCTAACCTCTTTTGTTCAATAACTTGTTGGTAACTTACCTATATCTTATATTTTCCAAATCAATCATATAAGAGTTTATAAATCCAAGGCGTTCTCTAAGAACGAAAAATGAAAATAGGAAAATAATGACAAAAGTTGATAAGTTAAAAAAGGATTAAATAAACATTAGTAATTAACTCAAATGAGATAGATAATCCAAAGATATTGATAAATTTAATCGGAAAAAAAAATTAATAAGTCGCTCAAATGAAGATTACTGAATTCACATTAGTTGGTAAGTTTAAAGCATTTGGTAATTAAAGTTGGTAAAAAGAGAAGAAAAGTTAAATATTTGCAAATTGTAAAAAAAGAGTTGGTAATTTCATAAAAAAGTTGGTAGATTATCAATAAAATTCAGGTGATAGAAATTTTTCATACTCATCAGTTTATATATATAGATTTTCCATCTCTTTTAAAGATTTACCACCGGAAAATTTCGAAATGAAATATAAGAATCGTTCCCATTTCTAACATTAAAAATTTCAATAACACAAGTGATGGCAAATCAGCTTCAAATAGAGTTTAACGGCTGGAAAGCCATCAGAAGAAGAGAGGAGTTTTTTCGAAAAAGTCCAAGGTCTTTGTCTTAGACATACTTGTGTTTTCCTAGACTCCTGTCCTTTGAAACCCCCGCCGAGTTTGGCTGCCTTTGTTCTCGTCTCCTCTAGATCGGCACCCAGTTCTTGCTCTTCCATGGATGGTGACCACCCTGCTCGTGCTCGCAGTGCCACCCGGACACACCGAGCTCAATCACTCAAGCCCAAAGTTTCAGACAAACCTGGACATTCTTAGTGGCGAGGGCCGTCCCGTTTCATTCGCGTGTGGGACGACTAGTCCAACGCGACACCTTTCAACTTGCCAACCCCGTTGCAGGTCTACTCTTATCAATACATTTTTTTTCTTTCCATAACTTGTGAATCGTACTAGTTCGATTATGAATATAATCTTTGTTTTGCTTACCAACATATCCCTGTTACGCAGAGCAAGTCTCTCGGCGTGCAACCCCTCTCTTGGTCCATATGTTATTCAGTTGACTCAGCTTGTTCTACTGCTAATTTCCACACGCTGGATTTATTTTTCATTAATTAACACAGTGCACCCAGGAAAATTCTGCCTTGACTTTGTATGTACACACAACGGAAGGGAGGAGTTATTCACCAACTTCGCTAGCTGTAGAAAAACTGTAATCAAACAGAGATTCACACGCACCATAGCCACCTGCTGCCGTTGAATCTACTGATTATATTTGTAAGAAGACCTTAGGTTGTCGCCTAAAGAAGCAGGGCTTTACGTAATTGATTTTGTAGATGGGAAAACTGCTTACGTTGAGTCTCCGACTCTATCTTAATAGACGTCTACTCGCATTATTGATTTGTTTGAATGTTCTTCGCGACAGAAACTCCTTAGTCTACGATAATGACCTTCAGGTCATAAAGGGGTAAACAAAGGGATAAGAAAAGCCCGAGTCGATGTGAAATGAAGAAGGGTATGGAGCATGATTGTTCTGAGATCACAAAATTGCTGCCATTAAAATATTTGGAATTAGAGATTCATGGCCAAAAGCTAGAAAGCTGAAAGTAGATGATCCAGGCCCTAAAATCATTAGAACTTTTGTTTACTTTGACCAAAATGTGGGGCTATCCCAAAGCCCATTAAAACTTGTGAAGCTCAGCCCTTCAACTTGCGGCCATCTCTCCTCTTTTCTTCGGCAAGGTTTCTCTTACGAGACATCGGGAGGTTTTCTTTGTTTCATATGAATGTGAGAGTATTGATGAAGACACAGGTTTTGATAATAAACTTATAATTGGCCCTGATGTTGATGTTTTTTAAGAAATTAGTGATGATATTTAATGCATTGATAGATTTGGGACTAGAATGAAAGTTATGGATTTTTTTTAAACAAAAATAATAATAAAAGTTCGAGCACAATTGGTTGTACCTGGGGCTTGCTTTTTTAAGGAGTTGGCCCTACTTACTAGGAAAATACTACATTTATTCAATAGTAGTCAAGATGTCCCCAACATTTCATCCTAACATAGGAATTTTGCATGTGTATAATACGTCTGTTTACAACCTGTATATAATCCAGTGTCTAGTGAGAAGCAAGCAAACTCAAAGATCAGCAATTAAGGAGTGGCCATCATCTTTCATTCTTTTCCATGGGATCATCACTGCTAATCAATCATCATCACAGCTGATTTTTCTGGCATCACGAACTGAATTTTTTGATCGCATCGACTGAGATTCTAAGCTTCAAACAACGAAACTCTCTGTGAGGTTCACACTAGCCCATAATAGAACAGCAGCAACTGAGACAACGAGGGCGATAGGCGTCCATTTCATCGCTATTGCCTGCAGCAAAACAGGTTCATCATATCATTGTTAACTAAAGACCATGCCAGATCAAAGGGGGAAGATTATCTGCACAAGTTATGCAATCGCAAATCCTTGTTAATTCATGACTAGATCATATATGGCTACACATTCTATCCACAATTCGGACCATATTTACGTGTAAACTGTGATTTAGATTTGTCTAAATAGAGTGAAATGACTAGTTTAGTAGTTTATGTACCTCCATCCGTGAGGAACCCCAAATAGGCGAAACGGTTGCATTCATCGTGATCTGACTTTCCAGAATTTCTGGACATAAGGAAAAATGTAGATCCGGTTACTCCCACTATGTAATTGTTCGTTCAGGCGATGAAGCAAAATCAGATTCGAAAATGAGAGCACATGCACCTAAATTTCTCGCTCTTCTTCTGGCAATGTCTGAAACATGCGTTGTAACTATGTCGAGCTCCTTTTTACGGTTCGCATTAAGCTTTGACAAATTGGCTTGGGTCCTTGTATCAATGTACCGCTTCCTAATGTTCCCTATTACACTATCTGTGACCCAAAAATAAAGCTCTATGAAAGGATATATCAGTGTTATTAAGACCCATTTCACCTTATAATACTACCCTCTTGATGCGGCGTGAAAACGGCTCATAGTAGCACTACTCAATCATTCTTTTCCGCCTCTTCTCTTAAGGCGAAAAAATTAATGAAAAGAAGAAAGAAATTGGTGAGCTGATTACTCTTAACATGAACATGTATAACTTCTAAAGATTTACCGAATTTCACAAAGCTGTATGGTCTGGTAATTTTGTCTAGGATTCTTTTGTCAAACTTGTCAAACTCCGTGTGCAAATCTTGCAGATAATGGAAAGCAAGCTTTCTTGGATATGAAGATTCGCACAACACAATAAAGCAAACACCATCCTCCACCAAGAAGCTAACATATAAGAAATGCAATGAAAATTAATCATACAACTGTCCCCTCCGAATGAAAAATAAATGACCCTGTTTAGTCTCTACTAGTTTTTACAGATTCTTCTAGTAGGTAATCAATTGCTTCAATATATCTCATCAAATTCATGGTCAAAGGAAAATTTGTGCGAAAGATGCTCAACACTATGCTTGACATTGACATTCTTCACTAAACCTCTTCTATCCTGGGTACACCAAGAATATATGCATGTAATTGACCTAACTCTCACGGTGCACACTGACATTGAAGAAATTATTAATATCACAAAGAACTTCATAGATAAAATTCAGAAGCATCTGATCGAAGTTATGAACAATAACGTTGCTATTGATAAAAGAAGTAAAAGAAATACTGGAAGCAATGGTCATCGACGTGAACGGTCATCTTGGGAGACTCCAAGGCTCCTCTTGCAATTTCTTCGAGTACAAGTTCAGCTTGTTGCTTGTAAAACCCGAAGATGCCGTTGTCGTCGGTGACGTACCGGCGACCTTGTGCAAGAGGCAAGCCATCCTTCACCCTTCCCACAATTGTTAGCTTAACCATCCCTCGACAGAATTTTTAGCTCAAATCACAAGTTCTGTGGTGATTGTATAGAGAAGTTAAAGAAAAGCTCTTCTTATAAGACACAAAAGAGAAGGGAATGAGAAAGAAAAGCTTGGACACTAAGTTATGCCTTTTGGTCATGCCAAAGAAACACTGGCCGGTGGGAAAGGAAAAGCCGTCTTTTGGAAAAGGACCTCAATACTTTTGAGAAAAAAAGGTTTCAAGCACCAACAGAATATTTATTTCCTTAAACATGATTTTCCTTTAATCTCTTGACAAAGTTCAAAGAAGGTAAGAGGAAGTTGAATGAAGAAGCTACTGAGAGAGAGGCAGAAAAAACAGCCATTGATTATTTTGCTTGAGCATGATCGATTAGGACCTCAATCTAGTTAGCTTCGCTATTCAGAATCAGTCTCCAAATAGTTCCTGAAAAATTCTAGGAAAAAATGGATTCTTGCACACATGAGAATGCATTGTTATGGATAATTCAAACCACTCATCGAAGTCATACCCTTTGGGAAACACTTACATGTCACACGACCTATAGAAACTTGATGCCACCACAAATATCTTCAGATGAGCTATACATAACTGCTAAAACAGATTTATTTACATGTTCCAGAAGAAATCGACGCATTCACTCAAGAACTATAGATATGAACAGCAAGAATTTCAAAGAGCAATGGCTATTTATCCACAATTAAGCACACCACAAGGAGATGTACACAAACTGAGCTGGAACACACAGATTTTGGAAAACTTCCATTTCCCCAGGATGGATAGTTCAGCCTCCAAAGCAGATGAGGAGCTTCTTCGGAACAAGTCCGGTTGCACGATACTTAGCAGCCATCTCCTCTGCCTTGAGGCAGTCTTCTCCTTTCTTTGCTTCCACAATCGCCCTCTTTTCTTCTGCAAGCTTGTGGACCGAAGCAGCCTTGTTCTTCATTGTCTCTGCATATTCCGCTTTCTTCTTTTCCAGTTTTTCCTGCTAGCAAGCAACGAGATTTCATCAGAAACTGCAGCGCATCAAAGTGCCTGCTTCTCTTGTTACTAGTATACCAGGTATCTTCTGCTAGCAACTCATCCGTAATCTAGACTACATCAGAAGCAAGACTGTTTGTTGCACACATACAGCTCCTTACTTGTGAATATAACATATTGCTTCTTTGAAGTAAATTGGCTAGTACAACTCTATGGCACATGAAAGGATAATAGACATGCAAAAGAAACATGACTTGGAGAAATGGGAGGGAAAAATTCACAAGTCTAATACAGCTATGAAGGAACTAAGAAGAATGAACTACTAAAAGGTTTTTTTAAATGATGAATTTGAGATGTAACAGGATTGCGAGTGGGAAGCATGGAGCAGCATGACTAATACAAGAATGTAGCACTTTTGAGACTTATGGAATGAGATAAATAACAATTAAAATGAAGGATTACCTCAATCTTTTTGAGGTCAGCCTCAATGGAAGCTTTCTTGCTGTTCTCCCACGATCCAATTGCAGTGAGCTTCTTCTGAGCTCTGTTTGGTGATTGAAGTGGGACTTTAGCATGCAATTTCTAGCTCTTTCGATCATACTAATGGCGAGTAATAATCATATCTGATCCATAATATCATAATTTACAGCTAGTTTATGGCATAACAACAGGAACAGTACACTAAAACAGCATCTCTCACTTGTTTTCTGCCTTTGTTTTCTCACTTTCTTCCCATGCTCTAATCAAAGACAACTTCTTCTCTGTCTCAATTTTGGCAAGCTCAGCATCTGATCAAGAAGCACAGAATCAGCGAAGTAAAGTCCATCAGTGAAGTGTCTTAGTGAAACCATAAACACATAAAGAGTATAAAGAACAAGAGAAAGAGAAAGTTTAAAAATAAAAATCGACCCTTTAACATCAAAATTACCTCGATTAACAGAACCTTCATTGCTTTTCTCCACTGGGGTCTCAATAGGCTCTGCCCACAAAAAAGATTCAAAACCCCATTTCAGCAACAGAAAAACTCTGTGCAGATCCTTTGCTTCAGTGTCCTAACACTAATTAAACCATCAACTAAGCTGTGCTAAGCCAGCTCAAGCGTTCAAGTAAGCTATTGATTTTCAAGGTGAAATGGTGAAGATTACTAAATTTTTAAACCAAATATGCAACAACTCAGTTAAATTACCCAACTAATGTCTTGAAGTCTTACAGGAACTTTATTTAACAGAGATAAAAATTAGGCGCATGAAGCAGTGGATTTAACTATAATTAACAAAAGAAGAAGAATCTCATGCTAACAGTCTCGCGAGTTGATATTCATATTCGAAAACAGAGATACCAAGAATGAAAGGAAACATAAAAACTTACTTTCAACAACAGCAAGAGCTTTGGTATCCTCTGCTTTTTCCTCAGGAGGAGGAGGAGGAGGAGGAAGAGGTAGAGGCACGACTGACTTCTCTTCAACGGGTGCGGGATCTTGAGGTTGAGGGGACTCGGGTTCCACCTTCTTGGGCTCAACCTCTGCCATTATTATCTCGAGGATCTTACTTTTGCCGAGCTTTGAGTTCACTGAATTATTGAAGACGAGAGAGAGAGAGAGAGAGATGAGTAACAGTTGAGAACTTGAGATATGGGAGAGTTGGTCAATTGTAGCTCAAAAGCCAACACAAAGTTGCCACGGTGACCCACATGCCTTTTCGTTTTCCTCTTTTATTTTTTGGAACGCATATATGACATAGTCCTTTAATTACTTTTCTTGTATGACAATATCAATGATTGGTTGTATTAGGGTTTTTCTTTTTTTAACCCAAATAGGGTGGTCGGAGCACGCACTTATAAATTTCATACGACTGTAACGATATGTACGTTTCGTCCGCATCAAATTAACGTACACGTCTGTCCTTTCAAAGTAAGAAACGATAAAAACGTATAAATTGCTAAATTATGAATTTATTTTCTAGAGTTCCCTATATTTTTCTCTAAACTACAATTATTTAAATGTTCCTAGGTGAACTCTTGTGTTAGCTTGTACTGCCCAATTCTTACATGTACACCAACTATAGCCATCTTAACCCCATGCTTCCTAGCACTCTTGTAGAAATCAAGATATTACGATAAAAAGTTTGTCATTCTTCATCGTCGGCCATGTCCCACTCAGCATACATTTCACATTAGACATATCTTATTATAACATAAATTTAGTAACTTGAGTCCGTGTCTTGAATATATGGTATCAATCTGCTTATTATCTGAATAACTCGATGTAGTTAAGATGAATTGCGAGAGCGTGAAGTCGGCGTTTGAATTTGGGAAAGAAAAGACATTAGTTAATGAGGACAAAACTGATAGCTTGCCCTGAACAGTAAACTGGGTACAAGAGGATCCCATATACAGTGCAAGTTGTGACTTGTGAGAGTTTGTCCATTCAACTTAGTTGTCGTTGCCGGAAATGTCTGAAAATAGTTAAGAAACCTCCCTCTCACGACTTTAATGATTGATTTAGTGGAAGAAGCGTCACCAACTTTGTTGCTTTTCAGCAAAATCAATAATGAAGAAACGAGGACAATGAGTAAGCACTATGACTGAATGGATGATACTCCGGGACACACGAAGTTTTTGGCAAATATGAAGAAAAGTTGTTCAAAAGTTTGTAAGACAGTCTTGACATGCCTCTTAACTGTTCATTCACTGGCATGGCAAATGATTGCTCCTCGTTTACTATGTAACCGAGAACAAATTAATGAGCATTGTCAAGTACACTGAAATTGATCGATTTATGAAGTATTTAACGGGTCGTAAGTAGACAATTACATAAATGGATGAACTAGATTTAATACCCAATAACAACCCGTCACATCACTTCATATATTAACTCTATATATCGACCTCGGTAAACTTGGCATTCCTCTTGTGTTTGAATATTTCGAGGCTACCAATGAAAATGACAAGATGGTTTCCAAACTTAGTAGAAACAATTCAAACAAAAAATAAAAGGGACAAACTTTGGTCGTTGTCTAGTAGCCAGCGGCCCTAAATTGGAAGAGAATTCGGGCTAAGCCTCTTCGTGAAGGCCGAAGAAATGACCCTGTCCTTTTCAAAAAGCAACGAAAATATCAGTATTTTTGGCACGGAGCAATAGAATTCTGCAAGTCGCACCATTCACTCGTTGAAGCCACACAAGATTGCCATTACATACATTAAATCCCAATCTCTAGAAACGGTGGGCCAAGCCAGCCAGTTTCACGGTGCATACTTCCACAAACCTCCATCATGATCAACTGGAAATATACAATTTAAACAGATGGAAAGGGAGGTTTGCTTTTTGTTTATAGAGTACATGAAAGGGTAGTGACTGGGCAGACGGCAGTTAAAATGGGCCATCCAAGAACCATTGGATTAGTATTAGCAGACTCTACATAAAGACTCAAATGGAAGGAGAGGAGAAAAGGGAACAAATGGAACAGCACCTTAAGGAAAACACACTCTTCCTTTATGCCATTCCGGATTTTGATTCTCATTTTAGAATTCCAAGCTCTTTTCTCTAAATAGATTAACATATCAAGAAATGAATCGGGTCCTGGTTTCTTGTGCTGAATGTGTTTCTTTATGCTTTTTTTTTTTTCTTTTTTCTTTTTTCTGCTCTCTGAGTCCCCCCTGAGTCAGTCATGGTCTGAACATGCCTGACTCAGCTTGAACGTGATGCCGATGTGCTTTTTCTTGTTCCGTGTTTCGTCCACCTAGTGAAAGGGGTATGCAATACGCCTAACACTAGCCTCTGCTCTATGCATACACAAGTTCAAAATCATTTCCAGAGAACGCTAGTGAAGGTATGTAAATTGCAAGGACAATAAAGATAATATTTCGCTATTTTGAGGACCCTTTTAATGAAGGTAGTAAATAAATCTTACAAAAATGACAAAATATAAGAAAAAAGAAAATTTTAGAATACATCAACGATTAATAACATCTTAAGAACTTCCATATCCAAAATTTTGAGGATAGATCAGTTAGAAAATTGAAAAAAAAAAAAGAGTAAAAATAATCCCAACTTTCCTTCGCTATTATAAGAAAAGAACATGAAAAATGAATCTCATACGTTGTTATACGTACATGCTTCTTCCTCCACACTAAAATTTGCGTGCACTGAGATCTAGGAAGGGGAAATTAAGTCCAAAATAAAAACATTATTGCAATCACAAATTTTTTTCATGAAAAATCAATTTTTATCATAGGGATAAAAACAATAAATCTATGTCACAATCAGGAGCATCTTCAAATATCTTAGGCAGAAATATTATAGGCTGAGTTTCAAGCAAAATGAAAACAAAAAGCCGAAAGTAAACGTTGTAACAAGAAAACAACTCTATTGACTGTAAGTGAAAGACTTATCAAGACAACATAGGAAACAAGTTCTAAGAAATACACAATAAAGGGTTTCTTCCATTACCAATAGACCATACACATTGAAGGAAAACACCAAAGTAAACGTAAGAACAAAGAAGTTGGAGACAGTAACAAAGAAAAGGAAATATGGAGAAAAAATTGCAAAAAGCGCAAGTATGAATACTTGAGCATAGCCAATCAAGACCAAACAAAATCAACATAATAAAAGTTCAATCTCATTCCATCCTAAAATTGTAATTCTCAAGTTATTGGTTTTATTCAATTAAACTTTGGGAAAAAAGTAGGACAATGGTTCACTTTTATATCCACCACGCTCCTGCTACTTCTTGTTGCAACCAAGAATTCCACATGACAGTGAATTTTCTAGTTGTATATTGCCGATGTATATTTAAGTGTTGGTGTATTTTTTATAAGAATGGATATTCAAAAAGTCAAATGAAGTTGTGTTGAATGTCAAGTAGATCTCAAGCAAAAGACTTGAGACTGATTTAAACATAAAAATTTAAAAAGAGAGAATATAATATGATTGACTTCAATATATATAAATTAGTTCACAAGCACCGTGCATAACACATGCTTAAAGGCTAGTTAAATAGAACAAATGAACCAAGAAGATGGTTCTACAGTCAGAGAAGTTCATAAATTTTTAGTCAGGACATGAAGATTGAGAACACTGAAGATGGAAATCAGAGAGTTTCTTCAGTGTCATCAGGTCCTCACTCTTTCTTTCTGAAAGATTCTACTATTCAGTTTCTTGTCCAGAAGGATAATAGACTAGCAGATTAGCATGCATAAACAATGCAGAAACTTAGATCTGCATCGACCCTTGTATACATAGACTAGCTGTATCGATATTTGTGTCATGAAGCTTTTATCTACATTTGCAGTAAACCACATTGCTGTAAACCAAAAATCCATATATAATGAAGAACCATGGTTTCCTTGAGGGGATTTTCTAAGACCATCTCTGGATTTCAGAAATAAGCCCTTTAATTCACAGTGCAGCTACTTGATTGTCAGAATAAGCAACTGAATAAGAATATAAGAACTATACATCAGTGACTACTTTAGTTTCTCTAGAGAGTTCTAATCAAAATGCCATAGGAATTTGCTCAACTAATAAGAGAGAACATTTATTAATGTTCGAACTGTGCAGCTGAAGTTGCCAGCCTAGTCCGATATATTTTTGGCCATAAGCCAAGTCTGATGTGATAGAGGAAATAAATGCAAATGGGAACTCGCCTGTAAGTGCATAATTTCTTGATGAAAATCCCCTAAGAAATCCCGGAAATTCTTCTTGGTTGTTCAGTTCTGTGAAAAAATTATGTAAAAATTAGATACGATCCGAGGAACCCAGTTACCTTGCCATCTTCGCAAAAAGTGAGGCTATCTTGGTGAGAGAGAGATTACCCACCCTAATTTGCTATCCTATAATCACCCCAAGAAGCACATTGTTCAGTGGTCATGAATTTCTCTGGCTTTATCACCCCAAACCAGCTTAGTCTGGCTCTCAGATTCATTCGTCGCAAAGGAAAGTTTCTGCACTAAAATGAACTATTTATTTGAAATTTTGGTAGAAAGCACTGGAAAGATTCAATAGGGAATTCAGACAAACCTGTCTTGCTCTTTTATCAACTGGAGTCCATGAAGAAATGAGAGATGCGGACACTTTTCCATTCTTGAATGAACCAAATGATTGTGTGGATCTCTTCTGCCTCTTCTCTTCAGGTGTTTTTCTGACAGTGCTACCTCCTTGATACTTAAAAAATTCAAGAATCGATGGACTTCTTCTCTTTGTCGTATTTGATTTAGTCCGTGCATTGCTATAACAAGGAGATGCACTGGATGGAAGGGATTGCTGCCACAACTTGCTCTTTTCCCGGATTCTGTTCAGAAACTCAATTGTCCAGGGTGAACCTTTTTGCAAGTAGGGCATGTGAATGGCATTTCTAAGTGGTGTTCCATTATACCTTGCCCTATTTGCCTGTACTGGCATACCTTGTAAGTTCTCCATGGATCTTCTATCCATAAACCCCTTATAGAGTTTCTCTCGATCGTCCGTACGCATTTTGTCCTTTACTAGCTCCGTAGATAAAAAGCGATCAGTTTCTTCCTGTAAACTTTGTCTTTGATGATTCCCAGGACGATGAATGACTGAAGTAGAATCGCTCTCAGCAACTGTTGGGAAAGTCGGATAATTGTGTCGATCAAAGGAAAATCTACTTGCATTATTGGATCCACCTTTGGCATCGTTTTCCAGATCTGGCAATGAAAATGAAAATTCCAAAGGATTGGCAATTGATGGATCAGTGAGGTTGATAGCTTCACCTTTAGTTTCCTCATGAACAATATCAGAGTTCTTGATATTTGTCCAATCAAAAGTGTCCGTTGTATCTAGGTGTGCTCCTGCGTACCAATGAAGGAAATCATCATCAGACGCTAGGCTTTGGTGTTCAGTCACATCAGAGGAGAAAATGCCTTTCTTGATCTGAGAATCAAATCGATTGCCAACTCTAGAAGGATACGTGGCGATTGAGTCATCCATCCCTCCTTTTTGACCTAGGAAATGATCAAGACACGAATTGGGCTCTTTAAACTTGTTGGGTATCTCCTGATCTTTGAATACTGATGAATCATAAAGATTCGTAAGCCCAGGAAGTTTTGAGGAATTGTTGTTACATGGTTTTGAAGGCTGAAAATGCAGCAGGTCTTCCACAGGTACATCACCTTTGTCAGGGTGCTTCTTGTACTTACATCTTTTCCCTCCAGAATCCAGCTTACTATGGCAGTCTTTAGAGTCAGGGCCTGACGACACTGAAGAAGAGCAGTCTGTCATTATAGACCGAGAATCCTCACGTTCCCCGAATTGGCATAAAGCACTAAATAGAGAAACACTTTCATCAGGAACTTGATATTTTTGGACCGTAGAGATTCTGCATTCATGAGATGATTCAAAAAAGTCGCTGAGCATCCCTTCAGTAGACAGTATTGCATGAGCTGATAGTGGATTAACAGAAGGAAATTTGGTTAGGAATGATTCTGCAAGTGTCTCTGATTCAGGAAGTTTATTATAAAGACCCCTAATAACCCTAGTTTCCTTAGCAATGGATTTCAATATGATCTCATCAGTCAACTCAGGTGAAAAGGAGCAAAAGAGTTGTAAATCAATTCCCAGACTAGCTGCCGCAGCATAAAGTCCATCTGATGATTCCATTACTGAAGCAAGGAAGCCAGATTCTCCCTCAAATATCTGGTAGAGATATCAAGCATAAGATAATGAGAAAAGCATAAAATCACAGGCCTGCACTAACAAACTCTTGTAAGGAATGATATAAGTTGCATGCTTCTGCCAACTTCGCCAAGTGAACGTAACAAAAGAAGAACACTAACAGTATGAAAAGGGAGGAGCCCAATGCAAAAACCCATTGAGAGTAACAAATTTACAGTTGTTTTATGCTTCTCTATTGGCTTCATAACAATTTGCACAGTGCACGGTAAAAATAGCAAATAATCGTCACACTGTCTGCTTGCATGCAGAAACAATTTAAGCTCATCTTCAGCATGACTTACAGAAAATCTCAAATAAAAGCATGAGATGGAGCTGAAACAGCAGTAGTTGCTAAAATATAAATGTAATCACTGCACATGTTTCTTTGCAACTGCTAGACTTTTTCCTGCTTTATTAATTATCCAGAAAAATACAGAAATGAATTTGTCCCTAGAGTAGATAATCTTCCTTTCAACTGGTTGAGAAAAGTCTAACGACAAGGAAATAATGAATGATATTTACCAGAATGCAGGCCCTAAAAGCGAAGCTCAAGTTCGTAAGAATATTTGCCGCAATATTCTCAATATAACATGGTAACACTGAAGATCCTCCACTGAAACCAGATGCTTTTCTCCCAATGTTCTTGGGAGTATACCACACCAGGCAAACTGCAGCGCTGATTATAATATCAACAGGCAGGGTAGTATCACGCTCAATTACTTGAATTCCTTCTTTCTCAATAGCCAAAATCTTTTGATATGTACTTCTTCTGGACACCAACATTACTTCACTTGAATTTTGTGTGTTCACAATAATGACCGGGTCAGGAAAAGAAACAATCCCCAGCTCAATATGGCTCGATCCAACAACAGGTGGCTCACAAGATGCATTTCCTGCCCCTGGGCTACTAGTTGAAACCTTGCAACTAATTTCACCAGGAATCTTGACTGCATGTATATTGTTCGTTTCACCAGGAATCTTGCCTGCAGGTACACTATTTTCTTCAGCTCTATCTTTCGAAGGATTCAAGAAGAACTCCAGGTCATGAAATGGTGACATAGATTTGGATAGTGATGAAGCCCTCTCAGAATCATACTCAGAAACCAGTGTTTGACTTGCTGGCTTTTGGTATTCAGTATCAGTAGACATCCTGGAAGCTGCCTCAGTCAGACCCTCCCTCAGCAAAGAGACCCTGTCAGAAAGCATGTCCAATGGCCCGTTGTCATCTTCGGATTTAGGCCTGCTTGGCGTGTGATCAAGAAGGATGAAGTCAAGAATGACTTTCCCATAATTGGCAGTATTTAAATCAAAGTCAATACTCCTGTTCAGCTCCGCTAGCATATTGTGATAAAAGGAATAGATCACAGAGCTGCATTTGTCTTCCTCCAATAGATGCCAATTTAAATAGATCCCATCAGATGCCAATGGAGGCTGTGGCTTCAAATCAATCAGTGCTTCTGCAACCATTGCATACAATGTTCCTAATACAGAGTCAGGGAGAACTGGCACAGGCAGTGATTTGAACATCTCATCTGCAAGAGCCAGTTCCCGACTGATTACCAATTCCTCAAAATTCTTGAACTTCACCTTTTCCTGCAGCATTTCATTGCAGAACTCAGGTTCATGAACTTCTTGTAAGCTGAAGACCTCACAAAATTGAGCTGTCCTCATGTCAAGTATCTCAAAATCCTCAAGGACAACTGAGCTAATTGACAAAAAATAATCTCTGTCTGATGGTCCTTGACAAGGTGAGTTGCCTCGTAGATTAGGTCTGTCCACAATGCTCACAAATTCCATTTCCACAAAAGTGGTCCCTATTACCGAGTCAGATTCAAGACACTCCTTAAACAGACAATGGTGTGAAGGAAATTCAAAAAGGTCCTTCTCGAGCAAGTTCAAAATTTCTTTGGTATCAAATGAAAGATCATCATTTTGACTTAGATATAGTGGTTCAACTTTGTCAAGAAGCTTTACAAGCTCATATTTCATAGATGTGCCCATCATAACTTCCAAACTAATCTCCTCCCCTTCTAAAATAGGAAATTCAGTACATGGGAAGTCCGACTGGCCCGCAACATAAGCATCATCTTCCCAAAAGACAGCCTTTGGCTCTATGAGATACTGTATACTTGTGTCTCCAAAATTAGTAACCGATTCTTGAGCCTCCAGAGTATAATTCACTGAAAAACCCAGCTTGGGTGCATCCTGTCAGTAAAACTATAGTAATAAATATCTCTTTTGAGTGAAACCTTGTCATAAAGATCCATTTGCTAGCAAACCACCAAATTCCTTACAGTCTTGAACCAGAACTTGTTAAATCTGACAACCATTTGGTGAAATAATAGCAAGCAACCAGCAGTTGTGGTGTTGTGGCTGCCGATGGTTGTCCTAGCAAATTCTAAATACATAATTGGATGATAGTAGTGACTTTGCCTTCTTGCGGACAATCAAATGCTCAATCATCAATTAAGGGATGGACTATGATCATTTGGAAGGGTCTAACATTCATAAACTGGCTCAATATTTTTCATGTAGAAAGAAAAACATGTCGCAATATGTAACCACAGGGTCACTCATCAAAGATTGATTCAAAATGGATTTCCTTCATGAATCAGACTGGCCACTTTTTTCCAGTGTTCTTAAATTACCTACCAGTCAAAACTAATGCTTGCAGTTTGAAGAACGAAGATCAGCTTAATTGCACCAAAGATCCAGAGGAAAAATAAAATGGAAGGATCTTACGAATTAAGTCAAGCCCGGAATTTACCTCACTGTTTTCAATTTCAAGAACTTCAGAGAAGATGCCTACTGCTTCTTCCTCAAGTAAGCAAGAATTCTCCTGAGGATGGCAATGAACAAAAATAGGACTGCGGCATCACACTTCCAGTATATTCACTGAAATTTTGTAACGATATTCAGCATACCAAGCAATTAGCCAGCTCTGGTGTCTCAAACTGGAACAGTGCAATGCCTTGCGCGCCCTTTTCATTGATGAAATTTTCACTGATAATCTAACAGTTGTAGCAACATAACATCAGGAACACAAAGACAAGCTTTTCTAGAGTTTTGAAAAGATAAGAGTAAAAAAATTCCTCAAGAATCGGTTCATACTTTTGGAAATTCATCTTCCGTAGCTGCAGTCTTAATAGTTGAACAGCAGTCCAACCTTTCCTTCACTCTGGGGCTTAGCTCTCCTTCTTTCTGCAAGTAAGCATGAACAATCCGCTTGATGGAACTCAACTAGGCAATACTGACTACCAACAACTCTGCTAATTTGCAGGCCAAAAGTAGATATAGTGAAAGGTGCCAGAGCCACTAAGCTTTTCCTCGCTTATCATAATTTCCAAATTTTCATTTTCCAACCAAAAAGAAAAGGAACGTTGAACAAGGGAATACCAAAACCAACTGACATATTGACAAATGAGATGTCGATTTGAAACCGACAAGTCAAACTACTATGCCTCATGGACAATGAACCGTCTTCATATTTCAGAACTAATTCTGACACAAATTTTAAACAGGCAACACTTTAGAGGGCGAGGATCACACCAAATTGAAACTGAAATCAACAGATTAAAACGAGAGCTCGATCTCCAGGCTTTTTCGCAACCAATCACACGTCAAACCCAAAACTCCTAATAGATCGCTCACAATCTCCAGTTTCACCTCCACGCAACTAACCAACACCGGCGAAGCATCACGAGCGATCACCGATTAGTCTAAGCACAAAACACGCAACACGGCCGAGATTGCACATACCTCAACGCTTCCATTTCCACAACCCTCGCCTCCGACGTCGATGAACTGAGGAACAACGTCGGTTAGGAACTTCGAGAGAGCGGATTCGATCCCTAGCCTGTCGAGTTCGAGGGAGACGTCCACCGCCGAGAGAGAGTCGAAGCAGAGAAGGTCCTGCTCCGAGGTGAGAGGGAAAGTCGAAGGAAGGTGAGGGACTGGAAGGTTCAAGAAGGTTAGGGTTTGGGCTGGAGAAGACGGAGGAGGTTCGGCGCTGAAGTAGTCGATGTTGAGGAAGCGAGTTCGCATCTCGATCTCTGGTCTGGAAAAGGAGGAGGTTTAACGGATGGTTTTGAAGAAAGATTTTGAATTTGGCGCTTCTGAGGTGGGGGCTTTATATACGGGAAGGCGAGCGCGAGTTCGCCGAGTGGCAGCCATGCGTCAGCTGAGTTGGCTCAACGGGTTACTGAGCCGATTCTTAGCTACTTCTTACTTTTATTTATAACTTTCCCTTCGATACAAGTAAAAAGAGTTATTCTAGCAAAAATAAAATAAAAGTAGTTATTTAAATATCAAGACATAAGTCGTTTTTTTTTTTTTTTATACTTTGAAAGGTTGTAAGAACTTCAAATTAAATACAATATAAAAGATGAATTTGGAAAAATTAAAGAAAACGAAATACTAAAAGTAGAAGCCATTTAAATAAATTTAAGAATTATTACTTTGCGACTCCTACTTTTAAAAGCTCTGAGTTCACCTAGAGCGTTGATAATTAGCTTTTAGATTTGAGTTTCCGACCAAATTGCTCCTTTTTTTCTTCCAAAAACTGTTTGACCACTTTCCTCATATCATTTGGCATCTTGGCTTTTGAATTTTGTTTATCGAAGAGGGATTTGCTCGATTAGGCTAGTCCGGCATGCAAATTTAGAAGTTTCAAAATTCAGTTATGCAAAGTGATAAAACCAGTGAAATTCGAGGAAGAAGTTTGGAATTTCCCAAAGAAAAGATGTCAAATGCTGTTTAAAGATGAGTTTGTTTTTGCATAAAATGAATTATTTAAAAAATATTTTCTTAAAAATAGCCGTCCGTGTCATTTGAAATAATTAGCTGAAAATATTTTTCAAATTATTCCTTTTACACGAAATAAGCAAAAAGTAATCATAGAAGTAAGTCATTCAACACCTTAATTTAATACATGGTATTCATCGGAATTTCATTAAGTTGTGACAGGAAATTCTTCTCTTGCATGAGCATAATATAAAATAAATAAATAAAAACAAAAGATAGAAACGAAAAATCATGTGATATGCAATTGACCGACGAGGATCACTCATTTCATTTTCATTTATTCTCCACAACTTTTTGTTCTACTTTATTCTCCACTTGGGGCGCTTCCTTCTTTTCCTCCTTCTTATCCTCTTTCTTCTCCTCCTTTTTCTCTTCCTTCTTCTCCTCCACGGCTGGTCCGACAGATATGATGTCCACCTTCCCCACTTTCTTCAGCTTCTTCACCACCGCCACCGTGTCCATCAGCCCTACCACCGTCAGCTTCTGGTCCGTCAAGTCAGCAGCTATCGAGTCCACCCCTTTTCTCACAAAAGCATAATCACAGCACCCATCAGCCACATAACATCATTAAACGACAGAACGACGAAGTAATTAGCCCAGGATTTGCAGCAAGAAACAACCGATCTTCACGTAATATTAAGTCCTTGCGCGAGAGGATAGCGCGAAAATGAACAGTTTAAGGGTATGAATTCCGATATCAGAAAGGGAAATACAGAAAATATCAGCAGCAGCTTCAATGGCCTTCTGCTTCGTTTTTTCATCGACCATGGTCAACACCTTCAGAATCACCTTCTGCAGCAGGAAAGAAGTTTACGAAAGTTCAATCTCAACGTTTCCAGATGCAGTTCATGAGAAAATGAGATCGTGCGAACGAGCTGACGAGAAAGTCAACGGGAATGGAGAGAGTATATGAAGTTGGAATGACCTGAGCCATGAGGAATGAAGCTTAGAGCGAGGGAACTCCGAAGGTGGGGGGAGGCGAGAGATGAGGGTGGGGGAGATTATATGGGCGTCATTTCAGCTTTTAGCTTGGGGTAGTAGAGACGTGCGCAGCGTCGAACTTGAGGTCGGTCGATCTTCTAAAGAAACGTTCGTGGAAAGCAAGGAATATTAGGCAAAAAGTGAGCTGGTCACATCATTCCTTTTCCTTGGGACAAGAAATTCTCAGAAATGGCGAGCGTGAGAATTTGAAGGACTCCCTAGCAAAACTGAATGGAGACATCATCCCTAGTTCAGGTGATTTCTCAATTAAAAAGAGGTAGCAATAGCCCAAAATCCTAAACTATCGAGCACGCACGCATATATGTTTATTGAATATCGCCCGGAGATATCACTTGCTAATGACATTGATCCTAAACATTTTTACAATCGGCCAATTGAGTCCATCTAACTAATTTTGTCTGGAAACCGCTAACATGGACAAGCTTTTTTAAATTTTCGAATTCTTTTTATTGATTTTTCATTTCCTTTAGCTTTTCTTTTTTCTTTTCTTATCTTTTCCTTGGTTTTTTTTTTTTTCCATTGTGGCCAATGAGGGTCACCAAAGCTCGTCGGCTTCTGGGCAAGGGCTACAAATACCTCACCCAGCCTTGCCCAAAACTAGGGGGAGGCCATCATGGTTGGTGAGCCAGGTTGGTTTCACCCACGGTTGGTGAGGTTGGCCTCGCTCAGACCATTGTGAGACATAGCCATGGGTGAGGCCAACCTCCTTAGGGCTTCGTTGGCCATGGGCCAAAGCGGCCATGGTCTGGCCAGTCGCGAGAAAGGCTACCTTCGCCCGCAGCCGGCTAGACCATGGCGAGGTTGGGCAAGGGTTGCGACCCTCATTGGGACAGTGGAAAATAAAAAGAAAACATGGAAAAAAGAAGAATAGAAAAAGGAAAGGAAAATAAATAAATAAATAAACAAATTTATTGAAATATTTAAAAAAAATTGCCCACCAGCAGTGCTGGTCGTGCTATGTAGGACGGCTAACGTTCACGTCAGTGATTTTTTTGCCAACATTAGTCACATGGAGTCAATTGACAAAATATAAAATAGTTCGAGACTAAATTGGTACAATTAAACGATTTAGAACTGAATTGGCAAAAGTGCAATAGGTTTATGAACTTTTTTGTCTTCTTTGAGCGAGTGTGTCCTAATATTCTACATGATTTTCGAGGAGGTATTCCGTGGTCATAAGTAGCGACATCGATAGTATGGACCATGGTGGGTATCAATATGATTCCAAATCAATTGAAATAGAACTTTATGAATTGCGATGAGCTACAACTTCTGCTAGCTTATGTATCTTATTAGTTGACCCGTAAAATGATTTCCGTCTTTCCTCTTGGTGTTGTCAAGCAGCGAGCCCCGTGCACTTCTCATTTTCTTTCCTTGGGTAGAGGAAGAATATAGAAATGAATGAGAGTTGAGATATAAGTTTGACTCTTTATTGGGGTTAAGGAAAAAAAGTTCTTTATAGCCTAATTAAGTTAGAGGGGTTTTCAATAGTTGGTGACAACACTTAATTTTAATTTTGGTTAACAAAAACAGATTGGAACTTACGATCGTGTGAACAATATTGAGCACCAAATCGATCTATTTGGAAAATGAGTGCGTCTTTTTCTAGGGTTCCCAAAAATATTGCGAATTTTTGGAAATTAACACCCGTGCTTGAAAGTTAACATTATTAAGAAAAAAAAAATTCAACATTTTAAAGTTACAAACGTCAATGTCGAAATATGATTAACTGACTGCTTTCTAAGTTATTTACCACCATGTATTGGCCCTGTTGGGCGTGAGTGAGAGAGCACGTGCACGAGAGGGTCTTAAGATTGACGCAGTGAACACGATTGAGGTGAGGAGAGAATAAATGGTGATATAAAAAAGATATAGGGAAGATAAAATTATCCTAGAGGAGAGAGTGGGATAAGGTAAGATAGGATTTTACTTCCCTTCCTTTGACTAGAATTCTCCCCCCAACCTCCATGCCACCACTGTTGCTGCTGGCCACCCATCTCTAACTAAGTTTCTCCCCCTAACCTCCTCGTCACCCGTCGTCACCGCCATTGTCAAGTCTCCGTCACTAAAGCCTCATTGACAACTAATCTAAGGAAAGGAAAACTAAAAAAATAGTTTTAATTTGTTCATTCTCGAAATGTCCAGTTGTATATCCGTCTTTAAATTCGTTATTCACCAAATAGTAGATGGGATATAAGAAAATCTCATAATTATGTTATCCTATCTAGTCCTATCCTGATCAGAAATTTGGACAACCAAACGCAGCCTTAGAATTTTTCTTTTTTAAGTCTTAGTTGTTCATTATTATTATTTTTTTAATTTGGGCCGTTGCAGGACTCTTCGGAATTCAACATTTGTAGCCCAATAGCCTGGACCGTCCTGAACTTTACATAAAAAGATTAGGCCGGCCTAGGGAAATCCTACCCAAGAAAACAGTCCAACCCGATTGGGATGGTCCGGTTTTTCTGCCCTGGTGTTCATAAATTATTAATCTCTAGTTTATTAAGTACACTTGTTCAGTTTGAAGAAACGTTAAAAATTACTAATTTAGTGGAATGTTAGTAAGTCATCAATTGATTTCAAATTTTACCCTTGTGGTTTCGTAAACTACTAAACATAATGAATTTGACAACATTCCAATAAATTAGTAAATTACCAATTTCTTTAAAATGTTACAAGCTGGTTAGTATATAGCCAATCCTCTTTATAATTTACCAACAACCCAGAAATTTAGCGAGTTAACAATCTTTTTTTTTTCTAATATTACAAGTACGATTAGTGACCTACGGCACCATAATGAATTTACTAATATCCGAATAAATTCGTAACCTTATCAGATTTTTCCAAATTTTATAAGTATACTTAGTGAACTACCCAGAATGAATTACCGAAGTTTGGGAATTTATTAATTTATTGAGATGTTGGTAAATCCAACGCAGTGTGAGCAGTCACCACACTGTAAAATTTGGAAGCAGTTAATAACTTGCTAATTATTTGGATGTTGATAAATTAACAAGACTTATTCCCCATCAACCAATCCATTCAATCAACACAACCATATCACTGACGCACTAATTATTCCAGATCGTTCAATTCTCCTCCTAAATCAAACCATAAGGAACGTAATTCTACAGTAGCGAAGCCACAGCCGATCAATTTTGACCACGTATTTCACAGCCACAAAGATCGGACGAGAACCAAGCGCGGCCAACAACAGTAGCTTCGGATTCCACAAAGATCGGACGAAGCTGGAGAATCCCTTGAACAAAGTTCTTCGACCACTTATTTTCCACACACCAAACATCGAAAATTTAGGAAAAGTTTTCACGGAAAATATTGTACTTGAAACAAACACAGCCTAAATCACAAGTTACAAGATGGCATGATATGCACTTCCCATGCCGTTTTATTGACGGCTAGCTCGGACATGGTTTATACTAAAGAAAACAAACATATTGGCTACTACTGATAAGGAAAAGCAAGCCAACTACAAAGACGATTCTGCTTGAACAAGAAAGCAAGAACTTCACGACATCAATGAAGCATTGTACCGATTGATGTGGATAACAGGCTTGTCACACTCTTCTCCATCTCCTCCTCAACTCCGCTGCCTTCACAACAACAATCACGTACACCATGTCTGTTTTACGATCCACATAGTCGAAGTACGCACGTCTCCAATTCTTCTTGCACACCAAAACTCCAATAACTCCCCAAAACCCAGTCGCAAACCCGAACATTATGACGACGTAGAACATCACCTTTTCAAGCTTACCTTCTTTACTGGCATCTTCTTCTGGCGCTTGAGGGGCCTCCGCACTGGGGCATTTCTTTTCTAGAGGATCGCCACAAAGTAGAGGATTGCCGGCATAAATGGAAGGATCATCAAGGGTCTGAATTTGATTTCCACTTGGAATTGGCCCCGTGAAGTTGTTGTGTGACAAGTTCAGTTTGCTCAGTGATGTGAATGCAGAAAAGCTCTGTGGGATTGTTCCTGAAAGGTGATTGTTCGAAAGATCAAGTGACTCGAGCGATTTCATGTCTCCAATCATAGTCGGGATGCCTTCAGAAAGAAAGTTGCGCGATAAGTTCAAGCCTCGCAATCCGGAGAGCAAGGTAAGCTCTCCAGGGATCGGCCCAATCAACTTGTTGCTCGAGAGATCCAAATTCACCATAAGCTGTAGGTCAAGTGTTGTGTAGTCAAGCTCTATCCCCTTCATGACCTGTTCCACATGCTCTTGATTCCAATCTGTTGGAGCGACGCCAAGCACGGCAGGTGCAGGTGCATAAGCAGGGGCGAGCGAGTTGCCTTCATCTATGCTTTTGTTCAATTTCATACCTTTCATATAGCCAAGACAATTTGGAATTGTTCCCGCCATATTGTTCACTGCCAAATCCAATATTTGCAGCGCAGAGAGTAAGCATAACTGTGAAGGAATACTACCATTGAACATGTTTTCTCGCAGTCTAAGAATCTGTAGTAACGGAAAACTTGGTCCAATCCAATGTGGAACACTTCCAGAGATTTCATTCTCTCCAAGATCCAAAATCAACAAGGTTCTGCAATAGCTCATGGTCACAGGAATTTCTCCTTGGAGACTGTTGTTGTTCAAGTGTAAAGACGTAAGCCCAACTAGATTTCCCAAAGAACTCGGTATGACTCCGGACAACTTATTGGATGATAAATCAAGGAGTCTCCAAGGGTTCTCCTTCCAACATGCAAGAATTTCGCCAACTAATTCATTCTTACCAAGGTGCAAGTAATACAGATATCCCATCTCGCATATTGAGGTGGGTATTGTACCACTTAAGAGATTATCATTCAGATTCAAGGAAAACAAATAAGGCATTGCTAGACCAATATTTTGTGGAATGGGTCCTGAGATTAAGTTGTGAGATAGATCTAAGAAAACAAGATTCGAAGAAAACTTTGGTAGAGATCCATTTATTTGGTTGTGGGATAGATCTAGATAATCTAGGTAAGAAGGAAATTTCGGCAAAGATCCATTTATTTGGTTGTGGGAGAGATCTAGATAAAGTAGGTCAGAAGGAAATTTTGGCAAAGATCCATTTATTTGGTTGTAAGAGAGCCTCAGGTTAAAGAATGACATGAGACCTAGCCAATTTGGGAGAGCACCTGTAATGGAGGCATTGGACAAAACTATCTCTTTTATATCAACTTGCGTTCTTATCCACCGTGGAAATTCTGTTCCAAACTTGCAAGACGTCATGCTCACGTGCGAGAGATTGAAGGGTGGTATCCAATCGGCATCCACCTCGAAAGCTAAAATGTTGTTGCTAATATCTAAATACGATAGCTTCGAGAGGTTGGAGAAGTGAATTTCCGAAACCGTTCCCCTTAAGGAATTTGCCGAAAGATCCAAATGGTACAGATGTTGAAGTTGTCCGAGACTGTATGGAATAGTGCCTCTTAGAAGATTGTTACTGAGATCCAAAAAACCTAAGACTTGCAATCTTCCCAATGCCTCTGGAATACTTCCTGTTAATTCATTATAAGAAAGAACAAGTGCTTCTAAGGATAACCAACCATACGATGACGGGATCGTTCCATTTAGTTGATTGGATGATAGGTTAAGTATTGTCAGGTTCTTCAAGTGAAATAGCCAATTTGGCAAAGCTCCCCAAAGAAAATTGTCATTTATCTCCAGTCGCTCCAAGTTTTTCCCGATTAGCCCCGAAGAATTTCCCTCGACCGAAAAGATCTCCTCATGAAGTTCATTTTGGCCCAACAATAGTGACTCGAGGAACGGTTTGTTCCTTAAGAAAGAGACCAACCCTCCTTCGAGGCTTTGCAAAAGATTGTTTGCAAGATTGAGATCCACAAGACTTCTCAAGTTGTCAAACCACCTTAGTACTGAAGAGTTGAAAGAGTTGGATGAAAGATCAAGATGCCAAAGAGAAGTCATGTTTTGAAATATAGTGCTTGGATTGGAACCTCCAAAAAAATTGTATGAAAGGTCGAGGTACCGAAGATTAAGAGAAGTAAAATTGGCGAGGCGATCCGAAGAAAAATGAAAATCATAAAGCCCACACCCCGATAGGCTTAAATGTGATAAAGATGGGAGCATACTGATCACTTGCACAAGGTCTCGGGATCGGTTAGCACTTAGGCCGCTCATGTCAAGGTACTTTAATGCATGAAGATGTGAAATCCACTTAATGTCATCAAGACCCACATAAATATAATAATAACAACGGAGATCGAGGACTTCCAACTCTGTGAGATTTCCCCATTCACGAGGAATAGTTGGAGAAGTGAAACAATCGGACAAGTTAAGGTACCTCAACTGCTTCATTGAGCCGATGAATTTGAGCTTGTTTGCATTTCCGAAAAAGATCCCGCTCAAGTCCAGGTAGCTCAAGTATCTCAAGTTGAGCAAAGAAGAGTTTAGTTTACTAGTGTTGGAAACAATTTGTGGTAACGGGAGTTCAGCTCCTTGAAACCAATATTTATATTGTGGCATTAGCCAGAATTCAGTTCTTGGTGTGATCTGGAGCATGACGACATGGCCATTTGCTCGATCGCACGTCACTCCGATCCATCGGCAACAGTCTTCACCGCTCCAAGAAGAAAAGAGGTGAGATGTGTCTAAGAGACTTTGCTTGAGCTGGAGAAGAGCATCCCTTTCTTCTTCAAAGCAAATGGAGGATAAACTTCCGTTTCTGCACAAACATACACATGCATTGTGTAAGATTAGGAACAGACTTACCAGCACAAGCGCTTTCACATCATCATGTCTCGCCATGTATGATGATGAAATTGAAAACAGAAGCTATATTGCATGTGGCCAATTATTGTTTTTGTCGTGGGGGCATCTGTTGAGAAATTGGGAAGTTGGTTTTGAGTGGGTTCTTAAGAGTAGACAAAGGGTATTTATAGAGAGAAAAAGAAGGAATGATACCGAATGCAGCTAATTATTGTTCTACAAAGTCGTTGGGGGTGGACCCGCAGCATTATTGTGGAAAAAAGGTTATGTGGGGCCAAGTTTTGCAGTGCAAGACCCGCAAGCCCCAAGTCAAGTCTTGAGTTCCATGTCGTTATCTTATCCAACGACTTGGGTCTATATTGATTTGTTTGCATTTCTTTTGGAGAAATGCGAATTCTCACGGATTTTTAATGAAATAAACTTTCCTTGTGTGTAAATCAAATAACTTTCAGGATAATACATGTCTATGTTAGAGATGCTGTAGGATCATATTCTCTTTAAACGAATGGGAAGAAAAGGCTGATTTTTTTTTTTTTGGGGTCTGAATTACGTTCATATTACTAGCCTGCCATGTTGTGGTACTTCTCCGGTATATATACACATCAATTGCTCCTTTTAGCTTTATACATCCTATGTGGGATTTAGAGCGAGTTTGATTCAGTATTCATAATGAGCTTTCAGCCTTTAAAGCTCTTTAGGAAATGTTGGGGTATTTAGTAAGCAGCTTTTGGCCAAATTATGGCTTTGAGAATGTTGAAAGCCCAATGCTTGGGCTTTTAGCATTTTCAAAACTAAACCAAACCCGCCTTTATTCCTTTCGCAACTCTCACGTGCGCATTGAATAGTAGTTTCAGACAAAAGTTAATAATTTTAACGGGTTCGCAAACTAAGGAAATAAATGTTGATAAATTGTTATGGAAGTTGGTAAGTATGCTTTGGGAAGGGAGTTTTGGCATTCTTAGAGGACAAAAACAGAATTCCAAAGGGGTGTATAGGTGTGTTCCCATCTCATATGATATCCTGTGCACCCGTGATCTATGTGCCATGTGAGAAACGGATGCATGCATCTAACGGATCTAATTATTCCCGGGGAATCTAATGATCGCTTTGGTTTTGGGTTGCATTTGGAAGTTTACATATTTCTTTCAATTAAAGTTTGTGTTATTGATGGGCTAATTACCAAAAAAGTCCTAAATCTATTGCAATTGTGCTAATTCAATCTTAATTTTTCTTTTGTCAATTGAGTCTCAAACCTTTGTAATTGTGTCAACTCAGTCCATTTGGTTGATCGATGCTCACATAAATAATTTTTAATAATTTTTATTTTTTATTTTTCTTTTATTTTTATTTTTTTTCTTCCTTCTTCTTTGACCTCTAGCCGACCGCCGAGCTAGGGCCAGCGAGGTCAACTTCACTGGCCTCGGGCAAGGCTTGCCCTCACCGCCAATGGCGAGCCTTGCTGTCGCTAGGCGAGGTCGACCTCCCCGTTCCTAGGCAAGGTTGGCCTCGCCCTCGCCCTTATCCTCACCTCTAGCCAATCGTTGAGGTCCGGCGACCGGTTAAAGGTAGAAGGAGGAGGAAAAGAAAAAGAAAAATTATTAAAATAAAATTAAAAATTGTTCATGTCAGCGCAGATCGTGCCACGTCAGTGCCGATCGATCAAATGGACTGAATTGGCACAATTGTAAAAGGTTTAGGACTCAATTAATAAAGAAAAAAGAGTTTTAGGATTAAATTGATAGCGTTACAATAGATTTAGAATTTTTTGATAATTTTTCCGAAATTGAAAGTCGACGAATAACTCCAACTCGAGTCAACGTTTACCACCGTTTGATTAATCTTTTCCTTCATCCTTAGAGCTATTTCAGCGCTCTTTCTTCATTTTCCTTTCAGTGAGCAGCAGTCCCGGCAGGGCAGTCATGCCTCACTTTCATAGCTTGATGTTGAAATAGAGAGGCGTTCGCCTTTACAACACTGCTATAAGCCGACAACATCAACTTCCCTTAGTCACATCACTGTGGAAAAACCCGCAAGACCCGCAAGCACCAAGTCAAGTCTTGAGGTCCATTCCCTCAATCTACCAGATACTTTTTCTCCAGATTTTTATGTGTCCATATTTATCTAGTTTGCATACATTTATTTTTCGATAACCAAATATCGTGTATTTTCTATAATCCCTAATTGTTCTACAAATGTCCCAGTTGAGCATATAATAATGTCCCAAAACCCAGTACTAGACTCACAAAAATGTAGTTCTCAACTATCATACACACTTGAATGATTACACGATCCCAATTATCCTGAAAATTTTCCTAAGTTTCAAATTGACCAAACAACATCAGAACAAATGACAAGAACAAAAGCAAGATTTAACGGAATGTATGCCTGATTCTGCCATTACACAAAATGTCCATTATGGATGTTTTAGTACAAACTTATATTTCTTCAAAGGGATGTATGTAGATGAAGAAATGATGAAAATTTGCAAGAAAACAAATGTCCAAGATATGCAGGATATCTTGGAACCTGGAAACGACAAGTTCTTACCGAACAGGTTCTCAGATTTTAGGTTTTACCCTGGAACCATGCTCACTCCTAGTGCAAGATCCCCGAGCACCAAGTCGATTCTTGAGTCCATGTTGTTATTCTTATACAACGACTTGGGTCTATAATGTTCTGTTTGCATTTAATGAAATGGACTTTCTCTACGTGTGCAAATCAAGCAACTTCCAGGATCATACATGTCGATGTTATAGATGCTGCAGGACCATTCTCTGTAAATGAATAGGAGGAAAAGGCTGACTTTTGACCTTAGATCAATTTCATTTAACTGACCACCTTCGTATCACTAGCCGTCCACGTTGTGGTACTTCTACGGACATATATATACATCAATTGCTTCTTTTAGGTTTGTACATCCAATTTGGGACTTCTTTCTTTCACATCTCTTACTTACGCACTCAACTGTAAATTCGTACAAAAGTTAATAATTTTAGCAGGTTCGAAAACTATGCAAAAAAAAAAACTAATGGTGTGGAGATAAATATCAAGCTCAGAAAGAGGGAGAAAAATTGTCAAAAAGGTCCCTCAGACCTAAGTGAGGCCAGCTGAGGGCTTTGCGGCCCT
>BCNH02000011.1:1243577-1258981 GCA_001662345.2 Metrosideros polymorpha var. glaberrima
TAATAATTTTTAAATATTTTTTCGAATTTTTAATTAATTTTTCTTTCTTTCTTCTTGGTTCTTCCTGCCTGGTTCTGCTGGTGGCCGGCAAGCTGGCTGGCTGGCTGGCGAGGGTTGCGGCCTTTGCCCGGCTAGGCGCGAGGCCGTGGGCAAGGCGGCCTCATCCGTGGCCGCGCCTCACAATGGGTTGAGGAAGCAGGTTCGAAGTTCCTCAAAGAAGGCTCGAGGGGCAGGAGGTGCAGCCATGGCGTTTGGAGAAATGTGGCAACTTTTACAGCAGGGAAGCCTGCGTGCGTACCGCCGGACGCATTCAAGAAGAAGGGTTGACAGCAGTGCAAGCAAGGCATCTGCGGCTTGGATTCTTCTCTTTTGTTTAAAGTTCTTTTTCGGTCTTTCACCTACTCATCGCGAGGTGCGGCCGCGAGAGAGGGCAGCCATGGCCTTGCCAGCCTCAGGTGAGTCCGCCTATGCCTACGGCCGGCAAGGCTGGCCTAGCCCAAATCTGGGCGAGGCCAGCCTTGCTCGTGGCATCGCGCACCAAGCCGGGCAAGTGCCACGACCCTCGCTAGCGGCTGGCGAGGGCTGCCCTCGCCCAATGGCCGGCAAGCTCCGACAACCCTCGTCGGCCACCAGCAGAACCAGGCAAGAGGAACCAAGAAGAAAGAAGAAAATAAAAATTCAAAAAAAATATTTAAAAATTCAAAAAAAATATTTAAAATTTATTATTCTAGCTGGCCGTTCATCAGTCGGCATGCCACGTCAGTGTCGAACGGCTAAACGGATTGAATTGACACAAATACAAAAGTTTTATGACTAAATTGGTAAAAAAAAAAGAGTTTAAGATTGAAATGGCACAATTGCAATATGTTTAGGAATGTTTTGGTAATTTTTCCAAAATGGGGACCTTGTTCATCGTATGACATCATGTCCTTATTCCTTCTATAACAAATGTTAGAAGTTTCAACTTTCTGGGCACAAAGGACTTATTATTGGTAAAATTTTCTTTGATAAATTAACGAGCATCAATCAAAACATATTACTTATCAGGAAGGCTCTTACTAACTTGGCATAGAAGTATTCAGTTTCACCTCTTAAAATCTTGCCACTCTCAGAATATGACTTTTATAATTTGACACGCATCTAAATCATTTCAAAATGTACAAGTATCTAGATATAGAATGATGTACAATATAAAAACTTGCGAGCATGTCCCGCCATGAATGATGATGAAAATGAAAACAAAAGCTATATTGCATGCAAAAGCCACTCGACTAGGCTTCAAGTTTTTGGTTTGGGGTGCATTTGTTTAAACTTTGGGAGGTTGGTTTTGAGTTTGTTCTTAAGAGTAGGCAAATGATATTTACAGAGAGCAAGAGAAGAAATGATAGCGAATGTAACCAATTATCGTTCTACATCGTCGGTCTACCGTGTATATCATGTGTGCACAATTTCAATTATCATCTTAGTAAACGTAACCATCACACGTTGATTTTAATAGTATTTGAGAAGAAACTAGGAAAGCGCACATTCAAGAACTTGGAGCTTGTCATCTTAGGGAACATAGATTTGACATAATTTATGAGCTTGTCTTCTCACGCATATTTAATTGTTCTTCGTGAAGAAATTATGCAGCAGCATCCCGATGACTTGACTCCAAGTCGATCGTCTCCCGAAAAGTCAAAGTCGACATCATCTATTTAAACCGCTGTGCTTATATTCAAAGATGGTCCCGGACGATTGAATTTCATTCCTATCGATTGGACTGATGGAGTTAAGGCCTGCATTGGCAACATGCATATGCCCCCAAATAATTGATGAGATAGATGATTTCAAATCACACTTCTAAGTCTATTAGCTCGACTAAATCCAAGAGATCGTGATTATATACCATCGTCAAGCAATGTAGGATAAGGTTAGGAAACATCACGCGAAACTTGAAGATCAAGGAATAAAATCAGCAAGAGCCCATAATAAATTAAAGTAAACTTAAAGAGTGACATGAAGAAATTGAGGAACTTGGCTCTGATTAAAGTAGGATTTCAACACAAAACGTAAGTCTTAGGTGGGAGAGGACTCATAAACATGAGATCTTGATAAATCTTAAAAGAATAAAGGTAGGGAAAATTTAACACGATGCTTCCCTATAAATTGGTTATTCTGATTGATCTGGTGATATCACATGCAAAACAACGCGACTAGGCTTTCCTCTTTTGTTTTTATTTTCTATATTGGGCAATTAGTATATGCTTTATGAAGTGAGTTTTGGGAGTAGTTAGAGTAAACAAACTGAAATTTAGGGAGAAAAAGGGTTATAACATCTTGATTAAGTCATAGCGCCCACATCTACGCGCTTTGGTGGGGCTAGACCAACAGCATTATTGTGGAAAACTTATATGAGTGGCCAAGTTGTGCAGTGCAAGACCCGCAAGCACCAAGTCAAGTTGTTTAGGTCCATGTCGTTATCTCCTACGACGACTTGGGTCTAGGTTCATCCGTTTGCAATTTCTCTTGGATAAATGCAAATTCTAACATGCCTTTAATGAAATGGACTTTCTCTCTACGTGTGTAAATCAAGCAACTTCCAGGATAATACATGTTGATTGGTATGGATTCTGAAATTATTCTCTTCATTTCTTAATTAGAAAGAAGAGAGAGGCCATGGATGGTCCAGTTTATCATGTCAATTGCGCAGTACCTTTGTTTTCTGAAAAAAGAAAAGCAATGCGTAATAACCTTCCACATTGTGGTACGTCTACCGGATTTATAGATGGAGAAATTATTACATAGGTTCCTTATGCTTTCACCTAGCGCAGGGAAGAATTTAGGCCACTTTCTAATAAATGATGAAGAAAAAAAAATTCTAAACACAGAGATTGGGAAATGGTGAAGTTCACAAGAGGAATAATATAAAATGCGGTACCAAATCATCTGTAGAAACTTACATTGATGCCAAGTGTACCTATGAAGTCATTGGCCAGTTTGGGTTGAAGGATTAATATCTAATCACTTAATCTAATCTACATGAGTTGAGACCTTTTCAAAAGAGTACTCAAATGGTGACGATTTAAGGGTGTGTCGATAACATTTCAAACCTTCTCCTATTTCATATGGCACTTTAGGTCTTACTATTAATCCGTTTCTTGGGGCGTACCGCGCATGGGAGATTGATTATCGGTTTGATTACATGTGGGCGAATTTTACAACTGATGATTTAACGAAGTGGAATGAGAAGCGTAATTGTTTCCGGCAAAGGCTGCAATTTGTTAGTCCCATCATTTCCTAGATCAACCGTCCATTTGATGATTTATAACGGGTTTAGATGCTAATTTTTGGCATAACCACTCAATTTTCGAAAAGACTAACTCTTGATAAAAGATTTACAGGACACATGTATCGACTATAGTAAGTTAGAAGCTGGCAGCGGCTGGCGGACGCTGCTAGAAAACCAAAAGTGCCTCAGGTCTTTAAGGACGAAGAGAGAAAGCCGTCCCTAGACAATCGTTCACTGGCCGCTTCCCTACGAGTCCTCGTGATCCAAGAATTGGGGGCGCGTCGTTGTTGAGGCCCATTTTTAACTGTCCAGACCAGCACCAATTAACAGGGAAGATACGTATCTCTTGCCGTAATCTTTTGCCACATAAGATGCGAAAGAAGAAGCTGAGTAGAAAATATATTAGGCTGAAAAAACAAAAAACAATAAAGCAGAGGAAACATATAGTTTGGTCATTATTTGGCTAAGGTTTTACCTTCTTCTTCTTTTTGTCAAGACTAAGGTTTTACCTTGGTGAGTCAATTATGAGACCCTAATGCTTTCTTCTTCTTCTTCTTCTTCATATGGAACAAAAAATCGAGTCGCTAAGGTAGAGGAGTTGGTGAGAGACTGGCAGTTAATTAGCATTATTAGGGAGTGGATTGATTCATTTATACAATGGGATGAATTTCATTATGTGAAAAAAACTGATTCCTACGGGGAAAAAAAAAAACTAATGGCGTGGAGATTAACATCAAGCTCAGATTGGTCCAACCATTCGGTTCCAAATTCAAATCAGTTGTACCATTGGCATTGGGAACCTGCCCTTACACTCCATCTCTCACAATTACCCGCGTGCTTTTGTATTGGGGACCTGCCGTTAAAAAGGGTTTTAGTATATCTAAGAAACCTATGATGATTTCTAGTGGATGTGGGTTAGGAGAGGGGGGAAGCACATATTAGGGGAGTGTTTGGCAACGATTCTGATCCAAAAAATCAATTTTATTCAGAATTGATTTTGTTCCGTGGACGAGTTTCAGATAATCAAATCGCATTTGGTAACTTCACAAAATTTCTGTTTCTGGAACAAAAATACGTTTGGTAACTGTACATAATTTCTGATTCTCAATCTCTGTCTTTTTCTTGTGAATATGCTTTCATCAAAACATAATCCAATCAATAAAGATTGAAATCGTAGCATCTTTTGAATTACTAATTACTGTTCTGCCAGCCAAAGGAAAGGGAGGGGACAAATGATGGTTGAAACATGATATCGTGTTCGAATTGAAAAATAAATATAAAATGAGGTGGTCATTTTAAATTTGGGTGATTTTGCTTTAATTTTATCCACTTTTAAAACGAAGATTGGATGAAGCTGGAGAATCCCTTGAACAGAGTTCTTTGACCACTCATTTTTCTGCTCCCCAAGTATCGGAAATTTTGGGGAAAAATTTCCCGGAAAACATTTTATTTGAAACAAACACAGCCTAAATCACAAGTTACGAGATGGCATGACATGCACTTCCCATGCCGTTTAATTGACGGCTTGCTTGGACATGGTTGATACTAAAGAAAACAAACATATTGGCTACTACTAATAAGGAGAAGCAAGCCAACTACAAAGATGATTCTGCTTGAACAAGAAAGCAAGAACTTCACGACATCGATGAAGCATTGTACCGATTGATGTGGATAACATGCCTCTCACGCTCTTCTCCATCTCCTCCTCAACTCCGCTACCTTCACAGCAATGATCACGTACACCATGTCTGTTTTACGATCCACACATTCGAAGTAGGCACGTCTCCAATTCTTATTGTACACCAAAACTCCAATAACTCCCCAAAACCCAGTCGCAAACCCAAACATTACGACGACGTAGAACATCACCTTTTCAAGCTTACCTTCTTTACTGGCATCTTCTTCTGGCGCTTGAGGGGCCTCCGTACCAGGGCATTTCTTTTCTAGAGGATCGCCACAAAGTAGAGGATTGCCGGCATAAATGGAAGGATCATCAAGGGTCTGAATTTGATTTCCACTCGGAATTGGCCCGGTGAAGTTGTTGTGGGACAAGTTCAGTTTGCTCAGTGATGTGAATGCAGAAAAGCTCTGTGGGATTGTTTGAAAGATCAAGTGACTCAAGCGATTTCATGTCTCCAATCATAGTCGGGATTCCTCCAGAAAGAAAGTTGCACGATAAGTTCAAGCCTCGCAATCCGAAGAGCAAGGTAAGCTCTCCAGGGATCGGCCCAATCAATTTGTTGCTCGAGAGATCCAAATTCACCATAAGTTGTAGGTCAAGTGTTGTGTAGTCAAGCTCTATCCCCTTCACGACCTGTTCCACATGCTCTTGATTCCAATCTGTTGGAGGGAGGCCAAGCACGGCAGGTGCAGGTGCATAAGCAGGGGAGAGCGAGTTGCCTTCATCTATGCTTTTGTTCAATTTCATACCTTTCATATAGCCAAGACAATTTGGAATTGTTCCCACCATATTGTTCACTGCCAGATCCAATATTTGCAGTGCGGAGAGTAAGCATAACTGTGAAGGAATACTACCATTGAACATGTTTTCTCGCAGTCTAAGAATCTGTAGTAACGGAAAACTTGGTCCAATCCAATGTGGAACACTTCCAGAGATTTTGTTCTCTCCAAGATCCAAAATCCGCAAGGTACTGCAATAGCTCAAGGTCACAGGAATTTCTCCATGGAGACTGTTGTTGTTCAAGTGTAAAGATGTAAGTCCAACTAGATTTCCCAAAGAACTCGGTATGACCCCGGACAACTTATTCAATGATAAATCAAGGAGGCTCCAAGAGCTCCAAGAGCTCTCCTTCCAACATGCAGGAATTTCACCAAGTAATTCATTCCTACCAAGTTGCAAGTCAAATAGATATTCCATGTTGCATATTGAGGTGGGTATTGTACCACTTAAGAGATTATCATTCAGATTCAAGGAAAACAAATAAGGCATCGCTAGACCAATATTTTGTGGAATGGGTCCTGAGATTAAGTTGTGAGATAGATCTAAGAAATCCAGGTTCAAAGAAAACTTTGGTAAAGATCCATTTATTTGGTTGTGGGAGAGATCTAGATAAGACAGGTCAGAAGAAAATTTCGGCAAAGATCCATTTATTTGATTGTAGAAGAGATCTAGATGAGATAGGTCAGAAGGAAATTTCGGCAGAGATCCATTTATTTGGTTGTAATAGAGTATCAGGGTATAGAATGACATGAGACCTAGCCAATCTGGGAGAGCTCTTATAACGGAGGCATTGGACAAAACTATCACTTTTATATCAACTTGCGTTCTTATCCATCGGGGAAATTCTGTTCCAAACTTGCAAGACGTCATCAAATTGACTACGTTCATATTGTTTTTTTTTTTTTTGTCTGAATTACGTTCGTATTACTAGCCTGCCACGTTGTGGTACTTCTCCGGGATATATATACATCAATTGCTCCTTTTAGCTTTATACATCCTATGTGCGACTTCTTCCTTTCGCAACTCTCACATGCGCTTTGAACAGTAATTTCGGACAAAAGTTAATAATTTTAACAGGTTCCCAAACTAAGGAAATAAATGTTGATAAATTGTTATGGAAGTTGGTAAGTATGCTTTGGAATATGCTTTGGGAAGGGAGTTTGGGCATTCTTAGAGCACGAAAACAGAATTTCCAAAGGGGTGTATGGGTGTGTTCTCATCTCATATGATATACTGTGCACCCGCGATCTATGTGCCATGTGAGAAACGGATGCATGCATCTAACAGATCTAATTATTCCCAGGGAATCTATTGATCACTTTGGTTTTCGGTTGCAATTGGAAGTTTACATAATTCTTTCAATTAAAGCTTGTGATATTGATGGGCTAATTACCAAAAAAAAAGTCATAAATCTTTTGTATTTGTGCTAATTCAGTCTTAATTTTTTTTTGTCAATTGAGTCTCAAACCTTTGTAATTGTGCCAATTCAGTCCATTTGATTGACTGGTGCTCACGTGGATAATTTTTAATAATTTTTTGAATTTTTTATTTTTTTCTTCCTTCTTCTTCAACCTCTAGTTGATTGCTAGGCTAGGGCCAGTGAGGTCAACTTCACTGGCCTCGGGCAAGGCTAGCCCTCGCCACCAGTGACGAGCCTTGTTGTCGCTGGGCGAGGCTTGCCCAGCCCCTGGCGAGGCCAACCTCCCCGTCGCTAGGCAAGGTCGGCCTTGCTAGTGGCTAGGCGAGGGTGAGGGCGAGGCCGCCGGGGGCGAAATCACCCTCGCCCTTGCTTAGCCTCACCCTCATCCTCGTCCTCGTCTTTGGCTGATCGCTGAGGTTCAATGACCAGTTAAAGGTAGAAGGAGGAGGACAAGAAAAAGAAAAATTTTGAAAAAATATTAAAATAAAATTAAAAATTGTTCGTGTCAACGCCGTGCCAAAGTCAGTATTGATCGGTCAAATAGATTGAATTGGTACAATTGTAAAAGGTTTAGGACTCAATTGACAAAAAAATAATTTAGCATTGAATTGACAGAATTACAATAAATTTTAAAAAAAAATCGATAATTTTTCCGAAATTGAAAGTATACGAATAGCTCCAACTCGAGTCAACGTTCACCACCGTTTGATTAATCCTTTCCTTCATCCTTAGAGCTATTTCAGCGCTCTTTCTTCATTTTCCTTTCGGTGAGCAGCAGTCCCTTAGTCACATCACTGTGGAAAAACCCGCAAGCACCAAGTCTAAGTCTTGAGGTCCATGTCCACATTCTACCAGACACTTTTTCTCCAGATTTTTATGTGCCCATATTTATCTAGTTTGCATACATTTATTTTTCGATAAGCAAATATCGTGTATTTTCTATAATCCCAAATTGTTCTACAAATGTCCCAGTTGAGCATATAATAATGTCCCAAATCCAAGTACTAGACTCACAAAACTATGGTTCTCAACTATCATACAGCAAGAATTAACGGGATGTATGCCTGATTCTGTCATAACACAAAATGTCCATTATGGATGTTTTAGTATGAACTCATATTTCCTCGAAGGGATGTATGTAGATGAAGAAATGATGAAAATTTGCAAGAGGAAAAAGAAAATAACCAGTCTCTTTGGGTTTGAAAGAACACGCTCTTAAATATACTTACTTCTTTTGATTGGAGATCGTATAAGTGACGGTTCGTAAATAACTCGAACTCGGGCGGGTGTTCTTCAAGTCGATTGTGTGGTATATTTTTTCTATGAAAAAAAAACGCGATATATGCTATAGGATCATTTTCTGTAAATAGATAGGAGCAAAGAACTGACTTTTTCTATTAAACTGGTAATGTTCATATCACTAGCCCTCCACATATTCTGGTCGAGAGCTTTCCAATTGCAACAATAAACATCAAGCACTTCAGACCAACCAACCATTATGAATTCCCAAGCTTCTAGTACTCCGAAAGGGCTCCAATAGTTTTGCATCAAGTACAAAGATTGACATCAACCTTTCATCTAATAATAGCCATGAGCATTATATTAAATCATCGCTCGTAGCGATTTCATCCTGAGCTTCTCACTGTTTAGAAGGCGCCTTCGGCATTGGTGCACTGGACAAGAAGCTCTTAAACAAAGCGTGCGCCTGAGAGGGGAGGTACATGGACACTTCATGTCCCGAGCCGTCACAGCAACGAAAGTCAATCCTTCATATAGCTCGATCCAACCTGCAAGCTGGGTAACCAGAGGGCCTGGTTTTACTGAATCGTGCATGACTTTATGAAAACTTTTCTTAAACCGATTTCAATAGCGCTCACCTGATCGTTATGGTTCCAGGGGTACCATTTATTCTGTACCTTCAACTTTAGTGCCGCAATGTTGCATCGGGTTGTCGACAACGGAACAGTTGCATCTGTTGTCCCGCTACTCAAGAAAAGACAGTAATCCCGTGAAATGTCAGCACTCGATGCCACTAAATTACGGTAAAAGAATACACACCTTTGTGATGAATTGGAAGAAATGTACATCTCTACATATGAATGTGCGCTAGTCCTACCAATTAATTCCAGCATAGGTATATCTCAAGTCTATCCACCCTATTCTACGATACATTCTTGTTTCGGGCAACTTGATACGCCTCACCTATATATCCAAATCCGCAAGCCGGTCCCTATGAGTTCTTTAAGGATTGGCAGGACCAATGATTTGTATCGCTTTTTCTGTATCTGATTTGGACATTCCATTCACTGCATAAGCCAAAACACAAGATTAATCTCCCAAAGTTTCGCATGCCCTTAATTTGATCAAAGTTCTCGTCTCATGAACAAGACCTGCAGAGAGTGTAGTTCAATGGAATATAGGCGGTGTCGACATGGAAGGACTCTTGAACCTCTTTCCTTTTCAAGTACTTCACGGTGTCAGTCTCCAGGCAGAAATCATCCCCATTTCTATACATCAAATCCTGCTTCCAGAGAAAAACAATTGACAAAATTTGAAGCTATTTCTAGACATTTCTTTTCTTGCCTCTGAAATAAATTTGGGAGCTATCTCACCTGTGTGGAGTTATTCCCGCATGGTCTCACATATATGTTATAGCCATTTACATCTCCACTTTCATTTGTGTCTGCTTCAATCCATGCCTTATGGCAGCCTTCAGGATCTCCATCCACAGCGCAAAAGTTCTGCATATTTTCGTATGTAGCGTCTGAGATAAGCCCGTGATTCCAATAGTACTCATACCTTCCAGGATCTCCAGTTGCTCGGTCAAGAGTCGGATTTCCTAACTAAAGTTTTCTCCCCAACAAAAGAGCAAAAGTTTAGTTGGATTCAGTAGTGAAAAGAATCTGCTTCGACCGGAGATTCGATGTTAATTATCTCACCAAGAATCCCTTCAGATTGATTATTGGTCGCATGATACCCCTGTTTTGATTTACTATCACTCGAGCGAGTTGAGGAATATAATGGCCTAAAATGAAGATCCATATAGAGCTTGTGAGTGACATAATCTGTGCTGTATAAGTAGGACCATTAGAGTCCAGTGGTGACAAATGCACATACCTGCATAGCAGCAAAATTGTCAAAAAAGTCCTAAACTTATTGCACTTTTGCCATTTCAGTCTTAAACCTTTTTTTTTGTCAATTCAATCCTAAACCTTTTACAATTGTGCCAGTTCAGTCCATTTGGCTGGCCGGCGCTGACGTAGCACGTTGGCCGATGACTGGCCGGTCAAAATAATAATTTTTAATATTTTTAATATTTTTTAATAATTTTCAAATTTTTAATTTATTTTTATTTTTATTTTTAATTTTCTTTCTTTCTTCTTGGTTCTTCTTCTTCCTCTACCTGGTTCAGCTAGACGCCAGCGAGCTGGCCGGCGAGGGTCGCCGACCACTGGGCGAGGGCAGCGAAGCCCTCGCCGGCAGCCGGCGAGGGTCGAGGCCCTCACCCGGCCTGGCACGGGATGCCGCGGGAGAGGTTGGCCTCGCCCAGATCTGGGCGAGGCTAGCCTCGCCATGGCCTTGCCGATTGCGGGTGAAGGCGACCTCGCTCGCGACTGGCGAGGCCATGGCCGACCTTGCCCGCGGCTGACGAGTCGCAGGCGAGGCGGTCGCGCCTCATGATGTTTAACAGCCCGAAGAGGAACACTCCAGTCCTTTGCTCCGACCCAAAGCCCGAGTCGCAGAAGACAAAGAAGGAAGACGAACAAGGAGGAGAAGCAGCAGCAGTTGGCAGTCAGCAGTCGGGCCGCGACTCGCCCAGATCTGGGCGAGGTTGGCCATGGCCTCGCCAGCCTCACTTGCGGCTTTGCAGCCCTCATTTAGTGGCCGGCCAGCTCCGACGACCCTCGCCGGCCAGCTTGCCGGCCACCAGCAAAACTAGGCAGAGGAAGAAGAAGAACCAAGAAGAAAGAAAAAAATTAAAAATTAAAAATAAATTAAAAATTGAAAAATATTTAAAATTATTAAAAATATTAAAAATTATTGTTTTGGCCGGCCGGTCGCCGGCCGACGTGCCACGTCAGTGCCGGCCGGCCAAATAGACTGAACTGGCACAATTATAAAAGGTTTAGGACTAAATTGGCAAAAAAAAAAGGTTTAGGATTGAAATGGCAAAAATGCAATAGGTTTAGGATTTTTTTGACAATTTTTCCCCTGCATAGCTCTCTCCAGCAAGATAAAAGTCTATGTACTTGAATTTTGGGAAGACCTCGAGCCATTTATTTAGAAACGCATAATTGTCCATGGCTGAGATCAGAACAGAGGGGATTTTAATTGATCTTTTGGAAGAAATGTATCAGCAAGACAAATAATTAAGCCGTGAAAACAATATCAAGAGACAAAGCGAGCCGAAAGTCCCGACCTGTGCTATTGTCTCCATCCAGCTCAACAACACGGCAAACAGAATATCCAACACCAGAAGGGGAATCGAGGAAGAGCAAGTTTGCGTCTGCGACAAAACAATGAGTATGATAGGAGTAAATTGTGATCTAAAATATGACCTCTTAGCGATGCTGCAATGTCCATGAGTTTGAAAGAAATAACATTCATTACGACTTTCATCTTTTCAAATAGGATATAACTAAAACGAACCATTTGGCAGTGTCCTATCATATCACAAAGTAGCATTATAGAACTTCGCCCATAGTAACAACCTATCACGTGATTCAATTGATGAGTGCTCCTAAATACCTAAGCAGTGCTCAGATAAAATTACCGGTGTTCCATGAGAATTGTCTCTTAGAAAATTCCCTGTCGGGCAGGACCCGGAAGGGTCCGATCTCTTGGAATGCTCCGTACCCGATTGATGAACAACCAGGTCCCCCATTGAGCCATAGGACGAGAGGTTTGCGCTCTGCATCCGACGATGCTTCGACCAGCCAATAAAAAAGCTTCTTCTTTTCTTTGATAGATACGTACCCCGAATACTGAGCAAAGCTGACGACTTTTGGTTGACCGGGTAATGTAGTGGTGGTATTGGCATTTGATGCTTCCCTTGAGTGACAGACAACACGAGTAAGCTCAACAGGAGAACGTGAAAAGCGTTTGTGGGAGCGAGTTTTTCCATCTTTCGTTCTGTGTTTTGCTGGGCCTCCTTAATGTTCTCTAGAATCCTGTTCTCTTTGTACTTGAGTATGTATGCATGCATGCATATATAGAAATACATGTTGGACGTCAACATCTACTTTACCTAAGCCTACCATAAGGCTAATTGTAGGGAACTATTATGAACTTTCAATGAATGCTTTAACATGGGATATGTCTGAAGGTGTGAATTTTGGAAGCACGTCTCCCTCATGGATCCGAAAGTGGAGCAGTAATAGTCTGCAACATAGCAGTAGATTAGAGCCTATAAATAAGGGCATTGGAACTTGGAAGGCCTCAGAATTTCAGCTGAGAGAGCTCCCAAATAGAGAGAAAAAGAGCGCGCCTTTGTACGAGCTAATTTGGTTGAGGGTTTTGCGTGTGGTGGGAGAAAATAAATTATAAAAATTGTGTGAAATAATATTTTTAGTTGAGTTGTATACTCATATCGTATTTTGATATAAGTGTATCTCTAGTTGCCTTTTATAATTACCCAGTGTTATTGCCACCGTGCTCCCATAATCCGACAATATACGTGTTTTGGTGTCCATTAATTAACCGAAGAGAACAGAATATTGTATGGCTTTGCGCAATCAGCAGTAGTTTGTTTCTCCATTGGCACTGAAGGCCATGAATCCCATATTGTTTTTAGCAATTGTTACGAGCTTTCTGAGTGGCGTAAGCACGAGGCTTACGATTGAATGAAGGAAATTTTATCTGTTGCAAACTTTTTCGCTATTAGGGTATGAACAATAGATAAATGTAAATGTGACAGTCTAGAAGTTCATTTTCCATTAGAAATCGTCTTTTTGCCCGTTACTTTTCAGCGGATCTTTCGAGCACATCAAAAGAGATGCTATGCTTACATATGGATATCTACGTCGTTCCATCCATTTAAGAATGGGAATAAGTATAATCAGACTATCTTTTTCAAGTATCTCTCTTTATTTGGGGGTACTATTAAGCTCTTTTAACTACTATTTAATCGAGATATGAGTTTTATTGTTCATCTTTTTTATTTGATATAATAGTAATATATATAAGGCATCCTCAGAAAAATTCATCGAAGCAATTGGATGTCCAACTTGGGCCTATATGACATGACCGATCAATAGAAATACTCCCAAGCTCTACCTTTGTCACATATTCCATACATCACACTAGATAGATCTCATATTCAGGAAATACAATTCACTTTCAAGATGCCTTGGTGGTGAAATGGTAGACGCATGAGACTCAAATTCTAAGTGCTAAAGAGCATGGAGGTTCGAGTCCTCTTCAAATCGTAATATTGAGAATACTCATTGAATGAGCAATTCACTAGGAGAGCTCGGATTGAATCAGTATTAGCCAATGTGAAAAGGGTTGAAGATACTTTTTACATGGGCTTAGGAGAGCCTCTATTTATTATCTTGTTATTACTACAGGAATTATGATCCGGGAGTCAATCAGATTCATGAGGATAAGGGAAAAAAAAATTAATGTCAAAATGAGTCATTCTAACAAAAGCACATATCCGGTTTTTTTCTTTTACCACCAATTTGATATGTCTTATTCCAAAAATCCAAAAACATATGGTCCTTTCATTAAATTTCCCTCTCTCCCCCCCTCTTGTAAACATTTCAAAATCTCTCTTATTTTCTAACCTAATTATCATTTCTAGCTTTCCACACATAGAAATAATCCTATTTTATTTTTTAGCATTTGAATTTCATATAAGCTAAAGTTAAAGTCAGGAGCATATGAACCAAATTTCTTCAGAAGATGAAGGATTTCTACTTGGAGTTTATCTTCTTCTTCTTCTTTTAGTATGAAAACTTTTCTATTTTTCGCCCTTTATTTTTCATTTACTTGGAATTAGAGGGAACCGAAAATAAATAATGTCAAACTCAGTCAATTCCTACTTTGGCAATTATATCATCTCACGTACTCACGTCCATGACAACAAAGGAAAATTGGAGCATAAAGTAAAAAAAAAAAAAAAATACACAAACGGTTAAATCATTTGAGAGTTTGTGATAGATTCAGTCACTGAAACCCTCAAATTAAGGATGATAATACCGCTTATGTGAGAATTTACGCTGCCAATGTATGGAGAGTTCTCAGAAATTCTTAAGGACCATGATCATGGGGAGAGACTTTGTTATGCATATGCATTCTCCTATTACAGGATGTAACTACTACCATTTGAGTGTCAATTATAACAAAGGAAAACACATAGTTCTTTCGATTGAGGATTGTAAAAGTGCCAGTCCGCCAGTAACTCATACTTCAGTGGCCGTTCTCTCTCTTTGAAAATCAAGGAACTTCTAGGATAATACATGTCGATGTGCTCTAGGATCAATTTCTGTAAATTTATAGGAGGAAAAAACTGATTTTGACCTTACATCGATTTTATTCAACTGGTAATGTACACATTACTAGAGAGGAAAAGTAATTAAAGTTCCACCAAGAGTGGCGAGCGTGGGAAGTTTCTCATGTACAGTATTGCGTCATACATTGTTATCGTCTAATGACCGAAGTTTGTTAATTAGTCGACCTCTTTCTCGATCGGTGTCATCCAATGGCTAGTAATTGAAGATCTACGGTATAATATCATATGGTAAAAGTGTTCGGTAGGCATAGAATCCAAGATTACTTGATATATTTCATGAGCTTTCTTCTCTAACATATTAAGTGCTCTCCGTTAAGAAACTATACCGCAGCATCTCGATGACTTGACTACAAATTTTTCATTTCGTTTAGCTTTTCTTTTTTCTTTTCTTATCTTTTCCTTGTTTTTTTTTCCATTGTGGCCGGCGAGGATCGCCGAAGCTTGTTGGCCACTGGGCAAGGACCGCGAAGCCCTCGCCCAAAACTGGGGGAGGCCATCACGGCTGGCGAGCCTAGTCGGTTTCGTTGATGGCTAGTGAGGCTGGTCTTGCTCAGACCATCGCAAGGCACAGCCACGGGCGAAGGCCATGACCTCGCCAATCGTGGGAAAGACCGCCTTCGCCCACGATCGGCTAGGCCATGGCGAGGCTGAGCAAAGGCTGTGACCCTCGCTGGGATAGTGGAAAAGAAAAAGAAAACATGGAAAAACAAGAAAAGAATAAATTTAAATAAATAAA